>VWZZ01007451.1:200533-397852 GCA_013399095.1 Psophia crepitans | reverse complement strand
TTTTTTTTTTTTTTTATAAATATATGCTTACAACTGACAACATCCCCTGATAGATCAAAACTACCATTGTGTTCAATCCCAGGTGCAGTTCAGCAGCCAGGACTCTGCAAAACACAGATGTGTTTCACTGAAGCAAAGTCAACGCGATTTGAGTGCTTTGCTGAACTGGAGCCATAACTGGACCAGAGTCAGAGACCTATCAACCTCACATCCTGGAGCACTTCCACAGTTCATAGAAATCCACTTTCCCAGCTGTAACATTACCTGTCCTGGCAGAGAGGCGTGCGAGTCCTGCATGGCCCTCGAATAAAGGTGTTTCCAGAGAGGGTCTGTTTCCCCAATCGTCTGATTGTGCATGAAGTCGACGTTAAATTGCTTGCATGCTCGTGGTTCTTTGTGATCTTTATAACTTGTGGATAAATTATTTGTTTTATGGCGTTTGTAGCATATGGCAGTGAAGAATTACTCTGTTATGAGGAACTCCCTAGTGACAAAAAGAAAATTAATAACCAATGTGTTGAACTTCTTTATTGCTATAAATGTGTGAGCACTCTCTGATATCAGGTCCTAGGTGTCCTGTGAGTGTGCATTTCACTCCAAGGACAAGAATGGGGGAAAGAGCTGTCAGACCTGGCATAAGATATGAGGCAAAGGACTGGTCAAGAGTGGTCGCCTGAGAGGTCATTTCTGTTGTTGTTCTTCCTTGTAGCAAGGAGGACTGCATTATTTCAAGTATAGAAATAGAAATGCAATAAATCGTATAACCCACTGAGTATCCATCTCCAGATTATTTTATCATATTGAGTTACAAATAGAAGACACCAACTACAAAATTCATATCCAGCTGTGGACAGTAGTTTGTAAGATGATTTTAGTTTAGCTCACTGTAGAAGGATGCTCAAACTAGGACATGAATTCTGAAAACCCATGCAAGTCGAAAACTTCCTTTAATTTGATTTGGACTAATCTTTTATTAGATCTGAACAAGTATTGCTTTTTGTCTCTCCAGTATATTCACCAAGGATCTGTTTCACATATAAACTGATCTTACATTTAACCATTAAGTGATGGCATAGAATTAATTAGCTGCACCATACCAATGTTTTGGTGCCAGGTTGCTCCTAAGTTGCTGATGCAGGTGCTGGGTGAATAACAGTCATACAAGACAGTGAAAAATGTTTCTGAGGATATATTACTCATAATTGGCTATTTTTTAAAAAGCTATTATGTGCATGAGCATTTAGTATTTATTTAGTGCCAAAAATATGGCACGTTAGTATCAATGCATTCCCTGACCCCGAATGATTACAGTCTAACAGAGACACACAGGGGAGGCATCATAAACTGGAAAAATCCAGCAGAAACCTTGTATTACAAGGTTTGATTTTTGGATTAATCCCCTTGATGTGAATCTTGTGGTGCTGCCCTAAGAGTGTCATGAAGGACAGATCACGGTGACTGTCTTTATAATGTCAAACGCCTCATAAATTGCTGTCACATTATGGAAAAATTTGGCATGGGAGATTGTTTCCCTTCAGCATTAATACTTTAATACATGAGACACGAGTATGAAAACAGGAATTTCTACTTTAGAGTTGCTCATTCCCTCACCAGCTTTCAACTATGATGTCACAGGAAGAGGATTATGACCTCAAGTGAGAATCAGTAAGAAAAGAAAAAAATCTTAAATCAAAAAACCTGCTTCTTTATGCAAATAGCATTGTCATAAAAGCAAGGAGAAAATATGTTCCAGTTGGTAATCAGCACCTTTGATCTTACCCTATTCCCATGGTCTCTTAATATTTCTTACGTCTTTTCCTCATTAACAGAATGGAAGTAATTGCCCTTGTTGAAATGGGATCATAAAACCAGGGATCTTGAGAATTCACATTCATAAATCTAAGTATAGGTATGCAAATATTTAAAAGCAAATATTTATTTAATCGGCACTGTAAAGTCTCCCCTTCATATAAATAGCAGTCATCTATAATGTTTGCTCAACAGATGTACTGCAGAATCCACACCTAACAGTCCTTCACAGGAGGTAACGTTATTAAACGAGCAATGTGTGGTATTCACTTTAACACACCCCTTGAATTCCGGCGTGTAAGATATCCTCTTCAACAAGGGTTAGTCCAACATTGCAGATCTGGGCTTCAGCCCCTGCTCAGCCCCTGTTTTCCTTTAGATCTCTCTCTGAGTTCCAGCTCAGTCTCACTTCCTTGTCTGTAGAAATGTTGATTTTCCCATTTCCAAATTCCGTAGCAAGTTTTATTACCTCACCACCTGTATGAGGTTGGAAGAGATCCTGACCCTTTGGTACAATCGGTCATAGAACTGCATGCTGGAGAAGCTAAGCTGAATCCAAGGGGAAGTGTTTCCTCCTCTAATATGCCTTTCCTTGGAAGAATAAAGATTTAGAACTTTTGCTGAGAAGGGCGTGAGTGTGAAAAAAGGGAAAACACTTGCTTTGTCAATAGCTGTGAGAGTCCATTCTGCTTCAGGAGAAGAAAATTCATTACTTGGAGGACAGTATGAATCGGGGACTACAGAACAGACTCCCAGCCTGGAAAGATTTTAGCAGGTCAGGGCTTCAGTTCCTCAGGAAAATTTTCTATGGAATATCAAGAAGCATCTTGAGAGTTGCATCGGTTTTGGATGCCACCATAGTTCTCATGTTCACCAGATCTTAGAAGGTTGATATTGACCAGGAATTTCTTCACCTCTGAGATCAAAAGCATGAGCTGAGCTTTCTTTCAGACATACTAAACCTAACTTCCATTCTAACACTAAGCTGGAGCTTAGTCTGAAAGAGGATACAGAAATAACAGGGTTTGGTTAAGAATTTTTCCTAGAACTATGCACAAAATTCAAGTTTATGCAGGGATGGTCATTTTTCATGTAGCTCCTCTTGGTGATTTGTAATGTAAGTTGACATACTCCTCAGGGGCTCTTAGTAGTGAAAAATAATTAACTGACAGAATTGCAATGGTAGACGTGTTGTAACCACGATAGTCCAAACATACGCTATTCTCAAGCTATGTTTAATTCTCTTCAGACATAAAATAAAGCTCCTGTGCCTGAAAGAGCATTTGTTTGGTTTTCTCTGGAGAGCTAATATCTGTGCTTACAAACCTCGTGCTGGCTATTTGACATTCTCACCACAGTGCGCAGGGACAGCAAGGGCTGGCTGCCTCCAGTATTAAGGAGCCAGATTTAATGGTCTCAAAGGTTGGACCTGTGCTCCCGTGACCAGCTTCGCTACAGATCCTGTATTTCGTGGTTTCCGAGTTCTTTCTGCTCTCTTTCCCTTTACCTTAGCTGTACAAACCTCTGGCCCTGGAGATCATAATCACATTGCAAAGGTTTCCAGTGCTCAGACCTAATCGCTGCTGTCAGAGACATTCAGGACAAGCCTCAGGTTATTGCTGTCCAATACACTGATCAGAAGGGGATAACTCAAAGTGAGATTTTAGTCAACCTACAAATTGGCGTGGGATTTTTCTGTAGCCTCAGTGCTATGCATTCCTCTCTAAAAATGAATTTTAAAATTGCATTTGTAGTAGTCTGTGTTCAAGAGGTGACGTGACACATCCATGGGAGAAAAGAACCTGTTTTGTGGTACTTGCCACATCCCCTCTGCCTCAGGGAGGTCGTCGGCCACAGACCACTGGGAGGATATTCTGGAGGAGTGTCACTTGGTACTTGCTTCAGTCTTACATTAGTAAGGTATCTGCTTGCTTCTGGATGTTGTACAATAGAGGATACAGAGCTGGGCTGAATATAGTGCCTGTTCCTGCACTTCTGTATAAGGGGAAAAATGCCTGCAACATCAGTAGGGTAGAAGTGTTCCCGGTGGGAAAGGAAAAAAAAAAAGAAAAAAAAAAAGAATCGGATTATATCTTTTGTAAAGAGATTAAAATCTGGAAAGGCTTTATGAATGTAGTTTGAACAGAAACTCTTGAGGAAATAATAGAAAAAAAAATCAGCAAAAATGGAAAAATGCAGGCCTATGAAAGATTGCCATGATCATTCCGGGTGAAAACTATTAGAATGTGGTTTGTGCAGATACTGAATAACCCCATGCTGGTCGCTCCCACATACCTGAAGATTGAATTCTGTCAGATCAATATAAGAAATGTGCTTTCAATACAATGTCAACACTTACTGTAATAGGCAGCAAAATGCTACATCCACGTCTAAGTCTGTATTGCCATTTTGGATTTGAGTTCAAATATGTAAGACATTTTATGACACGCCGCAGGAGAGGGGTATAGTTTCTGCAGCAGAGAGTATTTTCCCTCTTAGACATAATGCAGCCTACTGCCCTCCATTTGCATTTTATGCGCATTTAAGTTTAAAAACCAAAGAAAACAGAAATTTTTAAGGTCTTATTCTCCCTGTCTGCCACAGAAGGGCTTTTGAAAACCAGAACCAGAACTCCTGTAACCCACCAGTACCAGAAGCAGGCACAGCAAGCCTGGCGAAAAGGGGTTCCCTGCCTGCACGGTCTGTTTGCTCTGGCAGAAATGGATGGCTCCTCTCTTCACATTCAGAATGATAGAAATACTGCCGATGGAAAGCAAAGAAAACCAAATTAATTTTAAGCTCTGACATTTACAAAGCTATTTTCAAGACAAAAAAAAAATGAATAGGCTTCATGTGTTGAAGACTTGCTGTCACCTCTGCCAAGCTTAAAAGTCCATGTCACATCCCTCTCAGGGGCCTTTCTTCTTAACAAAGATGCCTGATTCTAAGACCTAGTTTGATCTCACCAGCCCAGAAATACAGAGAAGCCCTTATAAGACAGGGTCTTCTTACTCTGAAAAATAAAAACAGAATGTCAGCAGTTTTTATTATTATAGCTCTAGGGAACTAAATTGGAATTTTTTAAGGTAAAGGCACCAGACCATTAAAGCGTATCTGTTTATGGTTATAGAAAATGGAATAGAAGATCTTTAACATATACTGTATTCATAGTGTCATCAAAACGTTCATTTCAGGTCTGGGAGGTTTATTAAGTTGCCTTTATGGGTTGAGGGTGCAGGCACAGGTTTCAGAAACAAGGTCATTTCCGAAGCCAAACTGCCCTGTAAGGGAATGGACATACTCCAAAGCCAGTTTCTAACACAATATTTAGTCGCATTTAACGTTTATCTTGCCACATATCAGTGACTCAGAGAGATGTCTTTTTTAATGGATATAAATTCACACTGTACTCCCAAATATAGTTAGCACTTTTCAGCACATCTCTGCCTTATTCAATAGGGAGCTCATTTATCTTCCTATTCAAAAGAATGAAGTAAGGGGGATCTCATTTTCCCTTTTTTTCTTTTGTTTGAGCCTTCAGGAGGCTGCATTGGAGAGCAGGGAATTATTAGGTCAGGAAATGGAGTCAGAGCTACAGATTAATCAATCATGCCTCATGTCCTGATATTGCAACACACAGACTGATGTCATTGGGAATTGACGAATGCCACATCTGCATGTAAAACTCACAGGCAATATCGGGAACTCATTCCACAGCTATTTTGTGGTTACCTTCAACTCTGATTGATACCATCTTCTCACTGCTTCCTTCTGGAGTCTCTTGTGCTCTATGAAGGAAGGGAACTTATTCCTGACACTCCACTCTGACTAAAAGATGGGGATTCCAGCTTTTTCTTGCAAACGCCTTCAAAGTTGGAGCTGAGAGAAAAAACATAAATTGACATTTAAGATCTAAATTTTGCCCAAGTTCAGCAGTGTTTGCTGTCAGACAATTTTGTTCCGACAGATTTCTCCTTTGCACAGGGTACCTAGGAGCATGTCAAGGTCCACATACCACAGGAGGTGATTAATGCTTTGCTTGCTTTGTCTGAATATTGAATGCTTGCTCATCCAATATGAGATAATCAAGAACAAAGGACCACACGCATTAAACCGCTAGACATACTGCCAGAAGAGTTCACTACAAAAAAATTACCACATTCAGACGAAGGATGGGAGGAAAAAATAAAAAGCAAAACAATTCAGTTAAAATAACATTCAGTCTGAAGCTATGCCAAAAATGAAAGTTAAGTAAAAAGGCTTGAGACTAATATTTTTCATTTTCCTGTAACACAATGAAATTTTCTGTCACTGCGGGTGAGAAAGGTCTAAATGCTGAAAAAAAAATAATTCAGCGTTTCATAAAAATCCTATTCCCTTCTGTTGATGAGTGTGACCTGAGCACAGAGGTGGTGAGAACAGTTGGACCATGATCCTCCATCTTTTATCCAGGCTAGGCAGCCTTCTAGGAGAGCACGGTACCTTTGCACTCCAGAGAGGAGACCTTCATCTAGGCACCCACCTGAACACGTACAGAAAAGCGCAAATTTAAAAATCATATTTAAAAATGTAAAATGAAGCCATCCTTATCACATGGTGGATTCAATTGTGTTCCTGTGGTGAGGCTCTGAGTGCAAGTCAGTTCATGTCATCAGAAGTCACTCATATATCCAGTCACTGGAGAGAGCCACAGCACAGGGGAAACACTTTCCGTAGCACTGCAAGGAAATTAGGGTATAAAAGACAGGCCATGAGCTCACAGTACAATTAATCCAGCAAGCAGTGCATTCATTACATGCATCCAATGGGCTCGCAGGGAAAATGGCAATCAGGAGAGTGTTCAGAAGTATTAATGAGAGCAGCACTGAATCTCTAAAGTCCAGATATTAGCGACTCACCAGCATGATGTCTTTTGGAATCCAGAGTAGCTTTGGATATGATATCCAAGTCTACAACAAAATTATTAAACATGCTTTGAAGGACATGGAGAGGGTAATCACCCCTGGGAATTGAGCACTGTGACATGTCGGTGGTTCTGATCTTACTGAATTTTACGAGAAATAACTAATTTTAATTACTGCTTTTCCAAACTGATTTCAAACATTTTTCCAAAATACACAGGCTGCTACAGAGACTCATGCGCATAATGAACATCTGTAGTAAAACTGCTTTATTATGTGTTGTTTGATGCTGTTTATTGCATACCCATTGGTTTTTGGAATGGCATTAGTGAGCAGCATTTTGAAGATGGATGCTAAATTTTGCTGTGGCAAATTAGTGCCAACCAAGAACATATTAGCGAATAAAAGAGTGCATCTGCTCCAAACAATGTTTTTTCTTTGTACCATGATGATGATTGAAAGACAGTAATAAAGAAATGATACATATACTGTATCCCCCGAACTACATTAAAAAGCTGTTGCAAGTAATCAGTGATGCAGTGGGATAGACGACTGCGTTGCATGTAAGCAGCGTTGGTGGCAGGACCCTAAGCAGTTTTCCTTGTGTTTATGAGGAGAACACCATGCTCAGTACCCAAATGCAGTTCACTGGAAAGCGATCACTCCCTCCCCTGCCAATACTTTTTTTGTTTCAGCTATCTCCCATCTGTCCCTATTTCCTGGATATCTCTTTGTCTGAGTTTGTCCCCCTTTCCTCCCCTCTAGATTAATATCAATTCCAGGCCAGGGCATGTAAACTCCCTTGATGATCGTTACAGTAAAACTTCAAGAAAAATCTTTCTGAGATACGGATAGCAACATATGGGGACAGTTTGCTTTATGTCTCATTTTTCATACTAATGTGGTTATTTTATAGGGCTGCATCTCATCTCCTGTCTGACTAATGCCTGAGTTGTGCCTCATTCAAATGAGAGGTTCCTCAGGTTCCCTCAAGCGCAGGAGTTTTAAAGCTTTATCATGCATACGATGCTGCGGTGAATATTTGTTTGACATTGCTCAGTAGTGAATAAACTCCTCTCTTCAACCTCCTGGATTTTACATTTTGTAGGCAGTTCAGTTAAAACTGAAACATCATGATGAATATGTGAATTTTTTTGTTGTTTTCTTAGACAGGAGGAAATTGTCGTTCAAATAGCTCACGTGGCTGAGGTTTTCCTACGGCTGGAATGACACTCTAATGCATGACGACCACAGTCACTTGGCAGACTCCTTGTGGGTGTCAAAAATGTTCTTGGCTTGAACTAAATGTCTGAGCAAGTACATTTCCTTGAGGGCAGTGCTAGACGCAACACTGATGGGGGCTTTGCAATGAAATTTCTGTTTCTAATTACTGGAGCAGCGGGAGTCATGGAGGATGAGAACAGAGGGAGAAGAGATGTCCACTAGGAATTTGGAAAACAAAGAGTTCTTTTTTCTTTAAAATTCTCACTTTAAATGGCTGCATTTTCAAATGCAAGTTCATTTTTAAGAAAAAAAAAAACTGTCAAAAACATTTCTTAGAAATTCAGGTGAAACATCTCAAAACCATTCATGTGAAATGTTTCAGTGAGTCACATCTGTGTTTGGGGACACGATTTCTCATTAAGCACATTGAAAGATTTCTACTTTTTCTTGCCTTGAGTTTGGAATTCTTTCTTTTTTATTATTATTCATAAATTTTTTTTGGAAGGTGCCCTGATTTTTGATTAGGATAGAGTTAATTTTCACAAGGAGCTGGGAGAGGACACGGCTGGGACAGCTGACCCAAACTAGCCAAAGGAGTATTCCATACCATGTGACGTCATGCTCAGCATAGAAAGGGATCTGGCTGGTGAGGAGGGGCTGCTGCTCAGGGATCGGATGGGCATTGGATTGGGTGAGCTGATTGTATTGTGTATCACCCACTTTGTATATTCTGCTGAAATTATTATTGTTGTTATTTTCCTCCTCCTTTGCTGTCCTAGTAAACTGTCCTTACCCCAGCCCGTGAGTTTTACATTTTTCTTCCGACCTTAGACTTGCTGATTTCCCAGCTTGCCTGCTATTCTGGATCTTATCTTAAAATGCCTCTTACTTGACTTTAAAAAAGGAGACATTATATTTTCCCTCAGACTGTGCCTTTCCTAAGCACTGTTGGTTGAGCATAACTAGGGCATCACCTCTTGGACTCAGGAAGATGAAATTTTGTTGTGTTATGATGCAGAATTCACTGTCTGAGAGGGATGAAAATCAGACCATTGAATTTTATTCTTTCTTTTGAATCCAAACTAACTCATAAATTAACTCACAAAATTACTTGCTCAAGACCTACAGGTGATTTTAATGGTAAAAATCATTGTCAATCCTAAATTGCACTAGTCCTTAACCTCTAGTGCTTAACTGCTAACATAGTCAACTATATATTACAATAGAAATAATTCCTTTTTCTCAGGCTTCATATTTCTCCTATTTTAAAAATAAAAGCTTCTTAGAGTCTTTATGTTCCTATATGTGTGAACCTGGTATTATGTACAACACATACACGAATAATAAATATACTAACTATAAAGTGGAAGCAGCCATTTCTTCACAGCGTGCTGTGTGGTTCCTGACGTGGGATAAGCGGCGCAGCAGACAGTTATTTCTTTCCTATTGATAAAGACTTCATTTTCAGATCTTCTGTGAAGCGCCTAGCTCATATTTTTTCATTCCTCTCTTTCTTTTTAACCCAGAGAGAGACTAGGAGCCCAGATATCACATTTTCATTAGCTGAGTGAAGCTGCCACATAGCTAGTGAAGGGTTAAAGAAAAACAAACACCCCCCTCAAGATGTTCCTGAAAAACCCATGCAGATAAGCACACGGGAAGCTCAGACAGCCGGCCTTCTGTTAAATATGTGACAGAAATTTCCCATCTCGAGGTAAGGAAGATAGAGACACTGTTAAATTATGTTTCCCGTGAGTGTTGCTAAGGCATACTTACACATATTATATGAGGTAGAAAATTAGTACTTTGAATTGTTATGGTTACATTTGCAGTAAAGTGTAAGTGTTTGCAGTTTTTCAGAAGTTTGCCTATGGTTTGTCATGCAGTTCACCCACTGAGAAGAAAATTTACTTGCTGTAAAATAGCGAAACAGATCGACAGCTACAAGGAAATGATTGCAAACTCTACCCAAGGTCCTGTGTCGGGAAGAGGTGTGTTTTTTTGGAGATGAAAAGACTTAAATGACAGCTCCAGACTTCACATTTATCCACTATTTACCTTTAGAAAGATTTAGGCCTGATCCTCATTGCACGCTCAGCAATGATAATGCAAGACACACACATTGGTGCCAGTCTCTGGCCCTCAGGGATGTGAATCTGCTTGTGAATCAAGGCTCAATGTTCTAACACACCTGAAATAACATTAGGCTTTCTTTGATAATGACAAGTGTCTCTAGCAATGGTAGAAAAGTTGTGGTACCCAGGTCCCAGAATTTTTTAGTTATATACGTATATAATTACATATGTATATACTTAAGTATTTTATTTATTTGTGTACACCTATATTTATATATGTATGCATATATATATAATATATGTAGGCTATATTCTTAAATTAGGTAGCCCCACAACTGTAGGAAGTGTGAAGGCAGCTGAGCTTTGGCAGCCCTGGGCAGTGGTGATATGAATTGCTTCCCTTTCTCTCCCTTGGACACAGATAACTAAGGCAGACACCTACTGTAGACAGGCTGAGCACAGCCCGATAGCAATTCCAAGGGATTTGGAATTGGATAATCAACTCACATGCATGCAATAAATTACATGCTTTTGCTGTATCTACACAGCACACATGTCAGGAAAAAAAAGAAAGAAAAAAAATCAAATCAAAATCTCTGACTGAGAGAAGGTGTTTCCTGTTAGCCCACAAGTCAAAGTCTGGTATCCCCACCCTCACCCTGACATTCAGGTGACCAGGGGAGTAATTGAGGGGGACTAAATTTGCCCTAAAGTCTTGACACTTCACTAGCAATGAAGAAGCCACATAAACACAAATGCCTTTCAATCCCTACTCTTTTTTCTAGGTCCGCTCTTCCCTGCCAAGGAAGGAAACAAGCATAGAAACTGTCTGGTACCTATGAATGAGCAGTACCACTCAGTCCCTTACCTGAGTGCTGACCAGTCGTAAATGGAGCTATCATCACACCATAAATTAGGACAAAGTCCAAAAATGGTAAATTAATGTGTCTAAGGCCACACTAAATTCTGGGTCACAGCAGAGAACTGAACATATTGACTCTAAAGACTACTGACCCGTTTTTCCCCTACTTGTAGTCCTAAACAAAAGCAGTTAAATGTCATGGGGCGTCAGCTAACCTGCACTTGGTGTGCACAAGTGTGTGAGAATAAATTGCCATCAAACTCCCACATAATTTTCAGTGCCACCACTGTGTGGATGAAGTTTGGCAGCTCTGTACAGCCGTATATCAAAATTATTCTAATGGCAAAAAAGACAAAGCAAGAGCTTTTAATTTCAAATTCTGAAGTCAGTCAGACTGAAAGTAGAGATCCCAACCCCCAGCTCAATCCATCAGTATAACTCTTTCGGCTTTACCAGATGTGGTTTTATCCCTGATGAAGATGCTGACCATCCATTTCAACTAAACATTCAGTAAATGATTCTGCTCTTACTGCTGCAATATTCTCTGCAAAGTTACATGCAGTTGCTTCAAAGGGAAATTTATTTTCAGTTTCTGTGTCACAGGACTAGTTTCTTAAAAGCTGTAAGTGCTTTTCTGTGGAACATGTCCATCTAGATCTAGCAGTTATTTGTTCTTTGAAAATGTTCTGCATATCCAGTGGTGGGACAAGCCGAGTAACATGGGCTAAACGTACAGAGAAAAATCACAAAAAAAGAACTTAATTTCTCTCAGTGACCCATTTTTTAAGGGTCTTTGATTTTTATTTTGTAGGTGTAAGACAAAGATGGAAGTGCTGAATTTTCCTGTTTTCCGTTAGACACTAAGCATTCTTTACAGTGTACCATAAAAACCCATATATCCCCCATCAAATACTGAAAACACTCAGAACAGGATGTTCTATGAAATAAAGTCATTTACGGGAAGAGCAAGGTGAGAAGTCAGTACCTTATTTCCATATTTTAAAAAAAATAATACATATATATATCTAGAAATGCATGGGAAAATGTGTTATGGAGATACACAATGCCTGGAAGGGGAGAGGTAGCTTGAGGATATGAGGAGGAGTATTGAGTTCCACTGTTACTAACTATTTAGCAGAAGATGGCCCAAAATTGAACATGTCCTTTTACAGCAGTTGTAAGAGAGCAAATGCATCAGAGGGAAAAAGGAAAAGAGGTGAGGGGATCTGATTTACAGTGAAGTAGTTTTGCCTTCCTGGGTTGCTTCTTTTGAAGCAAGCTACTTGTTCACCTCTAAACCCATCACCTACCACCACAAATAGTCACCTCGTTAGGGCTTGTACAATAAACACCGATGCTTAAATTTAATCAGAACTTTTAAAAATGCCAAGCGCAGTTGGCTGGATTGCCACATACAGCACGCTGAGGCTGTGCCATTAGTTAAAAACAAAGGTCACCGTTTTCTCTTTGTTGTCTGCTAATATGATTTTGAATATTACTGCTTTCCAGCTATTACTATTTACACTGGGTGATTGGCTAGACTCATTAAAGTGAATGAATGCCAGGAGATGACATCATTTACATTTAATTGTCTTGTTTATCAGCAAACTCTATACAGTTGTTTTAATAAAGGGCAGGGGAAGATAAAGGCTGTATTTGCATTCTCTAAGGAGACTTTGACAAGGGTCTAGAATGCTGTTGACATTTATTGTTTACAAATGAGATAATCAAATAAATTTTTTTTTGTTGCAAGTGTTGCTCTTTACCCCAGTAAGTTATATTTTCTCATTGCTCTTATTATTTATGGGTTTTAATGAACAGATAGATATTCAGTTTCAACTTTCTAGCAGACCCCAGGATTCAGAACAACTGACACATCTTCAGCTTGCTCAGATTCCTCTTGCTTGCAACATAGGATGACGCGCTAATGCACCAACTTTAAGGTAACTAGAATAAGAGCTTAAGCATAGGCATAAGCCATGGGCTTTTGTGAATCAGGACACTCCAGCTTTAGAAATCAGGTGGTCAATATTTTAAGGGGGGTTTGTCCCTTTTCTTTTTTAAGATTTTCAGACAACGTAAATTAAGTATGCAACACATTGCTAATTTTGCACTTTTGTTTTTTCATCCCATATGTGATTAAAATACAAATGGTTTGATGGGCTCATATGTGCAGATGCCATAATCCTTCCTCATGTGACCTCACAGCAGAACTATTTCAGTTCTTGGCTGCCAAATCTCCTGCTTCAAACCTTCCCCATTATGTCTCAGTCACAGTTCATCTTTTTTCCTTATTTTCTGCCCTAATACTCCCTTGAGGGTGCAGCTGTGCTAACTGCTTCTTGTATTTACACATTCAGCCCAAAGCGTTAACTTTATCCACAATAAAGCCAAGCACATCGTTGCCATCTACGGAGCCTACTCCTTCTTTGACTTTTAATTCTGTCTTCAAGGAGTTGTTCTGTGGTCAAAGATTCGTCAGCCTATTTCCCTTTCCAGACTGAGGAGGGAAGAGCCTGGCCTTCTCCAGAGCAGGTCCGTGAAATGTTTTGCTTTCTGGTTCACTGCGCATCCCAACTACCTGTCATGAATTCACTCCGGTGTTGCTGTTTGGGGAGGGAAGCTGGTATTAAATACACACAACAGAAAGAAGAAAATGAAGGTATATAACTTTCTAAATTAGTCAGACAATAACACCTAAGGCAGACTCTGGGTTTGTGTGATGTCTACACTCAAGACAGGGATAAAGGATGGAGACTGTCTATTTAACCTTCCATGTGTGGGGAGGTGGGTGTTAGACGGTCATTTGGGAGAGGTCCCTGTGAGGTGATTGCAACCCCTCCTTCTCACCATCAACTGTGTTATAAGCTGGAGTCCAGAAGCCAGTCTGAACTAGTTATGGCTGTCTTGGACTTAGATGTGTTAAGAGATATCTGAGTCAATCTTAGGCTTCTACACATGTGTTTTGGGTAAAACCAGTAAATCGTTTGCCTTACCAAATTTCCCAAGGATTTTCTTTTTATTTCTGATCTAAAGGAGGAACAGTTTTCTTTCACCTTAAAAAAAAAAGAATAAAAAAATAAAGGTGAAAGGATCTGTGTGCTTGGCAGTGAAAATTTAAGTCTTATCCAGTGTCTGCAAGGGGCCAGTCTGTGATCATTTTGTGCACTTCAGTCTACAGGCTTCACCCATTTTACTGAGAAGCCCAAGGCAGCAATAGCCGCTTGATAAATCCATGACTGTGTTTAACGGAGGTAAGAATGTACTGGTTAGAAGCACTGCTCATGCCAGGACTACAGGTGACATTTTCTATTCAATTGCCAATAAGCACTTTGGACTTGATTCTCTGCTTCAATTTTGCATCGATGTAGCTTCTGTGGAATTACGCTGTCCATGTGACATAGCAAAAATCAATTCTTTCATTTGCACAGACCTAAATTCAATTACAGGTATATATTAGTATAATTTTTCTTTCTTGTTAAAGAACAAACAAAACACCCCTAACAAAAAGTATTCTGTTGTTTGTAACTGGTGAGTGAAACCAATTGCTAGAGTACCACAGAGCTGCTCCCATCACACCCCTATATTTGAGGTGTTCTTAAAATAACCCGTCATTTCTTAGTTCATATTATGAAACAGTAGTAAGAAAAACAAGCAGAGTACTGCTTCACTTTTGTCTAATTACTCTGGCAGATGAAGGTGTGAAATGATTAGCCAGTAACATATGGGCTTGATCTTGAAGAAGTTCCCAGTGAGAATTCTTTTTATTCCAGGCATATTTTATCCTTTAATTTAAGGGCGTTAATCCGTGGGTGAGCCTCTGCCTGCCGCTCTCTCACTTGCTTTCTCGCGCCTATGCAACATATTCCTAATCTTAATCATGCTTGCTTCTGCTTCCTTGCAAACAGTGTAAATAACCCCCCGGCCTGATGCTGATGACACTGGTGGGTGGGGAGTCGTATTGTGATGTGGAGCCTGATCTTCACATGACAGCCATAAAACTGAGAATTTACTGTTTGGGTACAATAAGGAGGCCTAACAATGTTGATCATATCTACCAGTTCCATAATGAAAAAAAGGTGTCCTTCCTCTCAGAAACACATTTTTCAGTGCTGTGAACAGGGCTGTAGCACTACTGCTGTTACTTGAGCACTGAAGCAGCATTTCAGCTTGCTAAATATAGGCAGCTTAGGAAGGCACGCCCACGCAAACACCATTTTTCCACTTCTCCTTTAGTCGTAACGTTCCCCAGTTAGCTATATTTAGCTTATATTTGAGGTGCCTAAAATACTTGCATTAAAACAAGCAAGCATGTATTCTCCTCATTCAGCTAGTCAAGACCACAAACAAGAATTGCATCATTTGGTGTAGTAAGGCACGATTTTGCATGTGGTCATTCATTTAATCCCTAGTACTCTGCTCGTGCTTTCCAAAGCTCTGTAGCCAGCAGATAACTGTGTAAAGAGCCAGGGTTTCAATTTTCAAACATGGGAAACTTAATCCATAATCTGGATGCTCCAAATTGCCACTTAGACATGTAAATGTCAATTTTATGCACCTGAGTGCCAATTTGAGTGTCCAAATTCATGACTTGGACATCACATTAAGTCACCCATTGGGTTATATCGGTTGTTTTATCTATCTGAGTGCACATTATGCGTTGTAAGTAATTATGCTCTGTTCCATACAAGTAAATCAATTCATTCAAGTAGCTTTCCAGAAGAAAGTCATTTCAGCACAGCAGAAAATGCTAAAAACAAGTAGCTGGTCATGTGTCTGTGACACACTCACCTAGATGCCCCTTTTGTTCCCCATCAGCACCGCATAAATTGCCAGTGCCTGAGAGCCTCCATTTACAGTAATTTCTAAAAAGTATCTTAATCTGAGCACAGCCATTTGGGAACCCTGTTCACGCTGCTGCATTGCAGTCTGCCTGCTGTGATCCCTGAGCTCAGTGAATTATTTGGGGTGCTCATGAGCAGGCGAGGTGGGAGCCGTGCCGTGCCGTGTCTCAGACAGCTGGGAAGCCCAAGCTGTCAGGGAATCCAGGCGTTGCTTACTCCGCACATTCCAGAGCACTAATGGACATCTTAAAATAGGATTCTGGGTGTCATTGTGTCCGTCCCCTTTTTCAAAACACTATTTAAGTGGCTTTGAGAAAATGAGATGAAATAACACCCACCATGCTTTTCCCCAAGACACCATAAAATGCTGTAGGCAGAGAGGCGCAGGCAGAGGCCACTTTAACCTCAGCCTTTTCTGAGGAACAATGTCTAATATCTCTTTCACATCACAGCAGAGACTGTAAAATGAGGTGTAATTTGCAGCTTTAAGAGGGTGAGGAAAAGCGCAGCCAAAAACTGGCAGTGCATTCTCTTCCCAGGCAAGAACTGTACCTGTTTATTTTCTTCACTCTTTGCCTGACCAAAATGACCATTTCAAAATTTCTGAGGAAAGAAGCACCTGGAAATTACCCCTGAAACAGGCCCATACTGTCTGTCTAGGAATCTGACTGAGTTTTAATAGGCTTTTTCTTTGCCTTGGTTACTTTCTGTAGACATGCCATTGTAAAAGCCCTGTTTCACACAGTGCCTCGTAGACAGTCGATGTGGCAAATGAGAAATATTACCCAGCAGAGACAAGGTACACTTCTTTCAGTGCTGCAAACCCTCACAGCTTTGCAAAGGAACCGCGTCAGCTCTTGCACCTATGAGACATGGATGTCTGTAGCACAGGCAATACCTTATGTCCTCTTCCTGAGCAGGTAGGGTTTGGGAAGGCTTGAAAGTGGGAGATCCCGGCCCGTTGTTAATGTGTCCTGAGCTCTCACAGATGCTTTGAACCCCAAGTCACGTGGGCTGAAAGTGCTCAGTTCTTGGAGGTCACTGTCCTAATGCTCAGCTTCCTCCTCCTCTCATGAAGTAGACCTAGCCAAAACTCACCCTATTGCATTGTGACTGTGGGTCTGGTCCTGGAAAAGCGCTGCCTATGCAGAAACGTTACTCCTACCCTGAATGGAGTGAGGAAATCAGCCAGACAAGAGACTGACAGGACTCCCTTGCAGAGAAGCCAGCGCAGAGGCAAGTAATTTGTGTCCACAGCAATGAAAGAGAACTGCAGCTCACCAAATGCTGTAATGATCTCGGCATATTTTTGGTGAGGGGAACCATGGTAATTGGCATCTCTTCATAGTATAGTTCCCAGCATCCTTCATCGAAGTCCAGACAAAGACACACCCTTACATAGCAAAATTTTAGTTGCACATGCATGTGTGGTTACTCGCTATGTGCAAGGCATATAAGGGAATATTTTATATATATAATATAAGGGAATATAAGGGAATCAAATTTCATTTAAATGCTAGTCAGCCAATAAGTTTTTGCACCACTTAATTTTCACTTCCCCTTCTACAAACCAAAAAGAAAAAGATAACAAGTGAGCTACCATTCCCAAGCTCTGTTTTACTTCCTATCCTTCCTCAGATTCAAGGCCCTGGCTCATTAAAGTTATTTTCCTTGCATTCTCCCCTCCAATCCACATGTGGAATCAACACAATACAAATTATGTGACCTACTGGAACAAACAGCTCAGATGCTCTTTATCAGAAATTTGTGGCAATGTATTTTTTGGTCAGTGGTCTGTGAAAGAATACTTACAAAACACTATACTAAAAAGCTACAGATATTATAATTTTCTTATGGAATCTTCTCAGTATAGAGAGAATATATTTATCTAGGAGCCTATCTATTCTCTACTCAACATTCACATTAACTTCTAATATAAAACTGTAGACAGTTTCTTCACTGTAATTAAAAATAAGATGATCTATATGCGCTGAAATTGCAACGGCAAAACACACCATGCCTTGACTTCCTCCCACTGCTTTTTTCACAGGAAGCAGTCAAGAAGTAGAGCTCAGTTTCTAGAATAACCCTACTGAGGTATTCTGCATTAGATGAAAAAAAAATCAGAAGTCTGCAACTGCTGGGATGGGGAAAGGGGTTCTCTTTCTCTTCCTGCAGCTATTTTGTATTCAGAAGCAGATAACCATATGGGGCAGGTTAGCAAAGGAAGGCTGGAAAAGAACATGCCTCTTTTGTTAGCCAAGCAAAGTGTCAGCCTGCTGCAAGATGTAAATCATCTTATTTTTCTAGAAACCAGTTTCATTTTGGAGGGATAGTGCAGTAAGAAACTATCCTTCTTCCTAAACAGCAGTTCAAAGGCTTAGTGCAAAACATGGAAGTTGTCCGCTACTGTCTGTCGAAATTAGGTTTAGATTAGAGACCAGTCTCAGGAATCTTCAACCCTAAAGCAAATGGTCATAATCCCTCAGAGAGACCTTTCCACAAAGTTTTATTACTCTCAGACTAACTCTGAACGCTCACAGATAGAGGTCTGAACATCTACAAATTCACTCAGCAGTTTGATTTTAACTAACAAGGTTCATAGTGGCACTTCATGAAGCAGTTAAAGAATGCGACATTGTCTGACTGATTTATTTAATCATTGCGGAGAATTTGGTAGTTCCTGTTATTTCTGCAAGGCTTGGCTGGGGAAAGAATAAACACCAACAGGAAGCTGTAACAGAAAATTGATGTTTTCCAATAATCTTGAACTAAACAGGCAGACAAAGTTTTTAGATGCAGATGTATAGAAAAGTATGAAATTATACATGGAATATATGTGCAGAGGCTTTCAAATATACAAATGACCGTCAGTCCACATCTCAGGGGCTAGGGACACTTCTCCCTTTGGAAAAAACGGCCTACTCATTAACTTGTTCAAGGCCAAGAATTAGTCATTGGGTAAATTAAATTAAATTCACTTGAAATGGAATTAAAATGATGGAAAACTGCTGAATGTAGTTTTTTCTAACAATTAGAGTTGCTCTACAAAAATTAATGAAAAGCTCCATCTTAATCAAATCATAGTCCTGTCAGCATCCCTCTTTGTCGTTCTCTATTGTCATTTAAATAGCTAATCTTCCTCTTTTCCTTGCCACAGATTCTACCCTTCATATCAGCTAGCATTGCTTAGCCTCCAAGTTCCATGATAGCTAATAAAACAGTTAAGGAAAACCACTTGATTTAGGCTTCCTGTGGCTGAAGGAAAGCAGATACACTCGTCAGGAACAGAAAACATATAAATGAGTTGACATGCTATTTTTATAAAACTGTGGAAGGTAGAGACCAAAACACCCTCTTAGGTCAACTTGTTCATCTTTCCACTAGGGCAGAATCATTTCCAACAGGAACAGGTCTTATGGTTTTAACTAATCTAGTTTTAAGAATCCCAAGTAATGAAGCTTTCATAATGCTGCCAATTTATTCTGATTACTCCTTTCGTAAACCATATCAACAAACACTTCTCCTTGTTGCTACTTTTTTCCTTTTTACTGTTGTTGGAAACACTATAAATAAAAATTACTATTTTAGATACCACGAAACAAGCTGTGTGAAATACAAACATTGTGTTGGGTGAAAACATACTTTCAAATGTGAGCATAGGAGATTTCTGAGACATCTATCAACATATGCCACACCTCACAGATTCTTTAGCTTCGTCCTCATTGAATGCCATTAATGTATTCAGAGGCAGCTTTATCAAGAGAGAAGAACCGATCTCATGAATGATTCAATTCACTTGAATCTCTGTACACTTCTGTAGGGAAATAATCTGTAGTACCTGCTACAGAGATGCATGGATAAAAGTAACGCCACACCCATGCTGACAGTATATTGTTCAAGTTATATTTATCTCCATGCTAGTAAATTGGTATTTTCTTTTCAGATACTAGAGTAAGCAAAGGATGCTGGAAGGAGGGACTGAGTCTTCCCAATAAGTGGAACCAGTGCTTTTCAACCTTTTTTCCCAAAATTCCAAGAAGAAAAATGCTTTAACTGTTAGTTGAAATTTAATTTTCAAACATAAAATATAAAAATGTACTTGCAAAATATACATAATACACCACCTTTAGAAGGTGTTTTGATGCTTCGCTGGCAGTGGAGCAGAGCAAAGGATGGGACAGCAAGGAGTCAGTGTCTCAATCAGGACAAGGGACACCTGAAAAGAGCTCCTTAATCCCACCAGAAAGTGAACCAGATGAACAGCCTTTGCTCTTCCTGTAATGAATATAACAGGAAATAAAAGGAAACAGAGGGACTGGAAGTGAGCTAACTGCCCAGTGAATAGAGACAGCCTGGGTGTGCCCAGGCACACACCTACCCAGGCTGCTCTTTAAAGCACACCAATAGCTGCTGGAGGGTTCAACAACCATTTAGGGAAATACTGCCTTTCTTTCTGTAAGCATCACCAGTTTTGCTCTTAAAGTATGTGAACTGCCATACAAGAGGAGGACTCACAGGAATGAATGGACAGCGAGACAGTTCTATTACACAGAAATACTGTGAGAACTATACCCTGTGAAACACACCCACATATCGTTACACTGGCAATCACAGAAAAGCCATAGAATCATAGAATCATAGAATGGTTGGAAGGGACCTCAAAGATCATCCAGTTCCACCCTCCCTGCCATAGGCAGGGACACCCTCCACTAGACCAGGTCGCCCAAAGCCCCATCCAACCTGGGCTTGAACACTGCCCGGGATGGGGCCTCCACAGCTTCTCTGGACAACCTGTTCCAGTGCTTCACCACCCTCACAGGGAAGAATTTCTTGCTGACATCCAGTAATGAAGCAAAACCCACCAAATGACTCCTGCCTACATCATCTGTATTAGGCAGTATCAATATTACACCACTTTCTCTTATTTTTCACCTGCTTTGATTATTTAAACTTGGAGCAGAGACTGTTCTTTGCATACAGCTTAGATTTACTACGTCTGTGTTCTGACCTAGGCAGGATGCCCAAGGCATTGTTGTCACACAGCTAAAGGATAATGGCAAAACCAAGAATATTTCACAACTGTCATATACTCCAAATAAAAATCCAAACTTTTCACTGTGCTTGTGGCTTGTCAGAATTGCGCTGTAAGCATGAAGTCCAGAAGGCCTTTCCTTATCATAGAATCATAGAATCATAGAATCATAGAATCATTAAGGTTGGAAGAGACCTCAAGGATCATCCAGTCCAACCGTCCCCCCACCACCTATTCCCCACTAAACCATGTCCCTAAGTACCACGTCCAACCTTTCCTTAAACACCCGCAGGGACGGTGACTCCACCACCTCCCTGGGCAACCTGTTCCAGAAAATTAAAAATTAAATCAACGTTCATAAAACTGTATTTTTATTCAGCAATGAAACTGATAAAAACCCAGCTTCAAGGAAGTCACAAAGTCTCTCCTGGTTAAGATAATGGCTGCATAGTACTCAAAATTAAAAAGGACTGAATAGTTCCTTCACACTACTCCTACTGACTCCACCCCAAAGGACATGTACTGATAGCAACTCAGGTATTCCCAGAGACATAGAGATCATTCAACAGAAAGTCTGAGAACTTAATTTTTTTAATGAGGACTGTGTCTCTTTAAAGAGATGACCTATGCCTTTGAAAGTCACAGAATAGGGCCAAATTGAACATTATACTTACTATATATTATACTTTTCTAAACCAGAAGATGCAATAGATGTATTGAAGAGCATTCATTATTGCAATGTTGTAAAGGCTCAATTTTTCAGCTGGGCACAGTCTTGTTTTTTGCAGCCATGATTTTTCATCTTCAGACACTGTGCCTGCAAATCTGGTGGGAATAGAAATAGCAAATTAATGCCTGTTTGCTTTGTAGGTGCAAATGATCAATCAGGACGCCTGGAGACCAACCCCATGGAATTGTTTTGCTTATTTTCAGCGTGGATTCCAAGAAACGCTTTTCAAAGACATCAAGGAGTTTGGGTCAGGCATTCTTAGTTATTTCCATCTTTCCTAGCACTGTGATATCTCTGCTGGTTTTCCCTATTTTCTTTCATTTTTTTCCTTGAAGATCTTGCTTTTTTTTTTTTGTATTTGCTTTCTGGCCAAGAAACTTTTTTCCCTTTTCAGGGGCTATCTCACTGAGCAGTTGTTCAGAAAAAGTTAAAACACAGCTAGTCTTTTTCAATATAGGAGCACTGTAGTTGCAAGCACAAACATGTTGTATTATTGCCTGTCTTAAATATAACTCTGAATCTGAAAAATTTACATGGGCTTACATGGTTTGTTCCAATGTATCCTTGTGATTTTTCCCCTAGAAGTCTTTTATGTATCAAATTGATTTGTTATGCTTCAAAGACATGATTACAAATCCCTGAAAACTAACCAGTGAATATCAGTAATTTGAATCTATGAAGCACATCAGTCAATACACTCACTCTGAAACCCCTGTGAGATGCTCATAACAATGCCTCATTTTTATCAGCTTCCTTCCAGATCAATATTTATAGTATCATTCAAACATTTATTATCGTAAAACAGTAATGCTCAGAATCCAAAAAAAAATAAAAAAGGAAAAGGAAACAGAAAGCCTTACATGCAGAGCACACTTTTAATCGCCTGCAGATCTCAGGGAGTTTTAACTCTTTTGCTTTGCTTAGAGTTCACACTGGAAGGCTGTGGTCCTTTCAACGCAGGGCAACAGAAGAGCTTCCTGAATCAAGGTAGCAAATTTTTCCCTGATTTTTTCAATCATCACTTTCAGGTTGGGCTAATCCCTGGTGCTGATGGGAAAGGAGAGACTGCACAGCCTCCAGCTCTTCCCCACCACATCTGTATTACGCATGCCTTTGCCATGGCTCTCTCTTGGCCATGATGAGTGCTAAAGGTTCCCTTATAACTCCAGTTATTCCCTCCTTCCCTGCATTCTCCTATACCTTAGGATCTCAAAGCCATTTTCAACCATTAAGCTACTCATCCTAATGACAGTCCTTCCAGATAGCACAAAAATGAGGGCATTAGGGTGCACAGCACACTATGGGACATGCTTCAGTCCTTCCCCATCTCCCCATACAGCCACTGCGGCACCCTGCTACAGCGCCGCAACCCCATCACCCCTGCTCGCTGTAGAGCTCCGGCTGCAGTGTAAGTGGGAAAGCTGCACTGTTCTGAGTGCTGCTCTATATCCACACCCAGAGACTCCTTTTTTTCTTTTTTTTCACACCATCCGTATGTGAAACTCCTGGCCTGGGAAATTTCAGTAGGAAAGATTAAACATTGGCAAAGTTGTGAGTATCTGAAAGCAGGATCTAACAAGAGGAAGTGCCAGGCAACCTTAATAGGCTGTGCTACCAGCCTCGCCTATAACGTCTCTCTCTGCTTACTGAGTAAGTAATGTATAATTATGATGAGTGATTCAGTCTGCTAACTAGCCAGAGCTGTCAGAACTTGGCTGTCTGCATAGTTGACGGAAAGAGGATCATAATAATTTCTAAATGTGACTGATAATGTGGTTTACATTTTTCACATTGTTAGCTCATGCACATTGGGATTTCTGGCTGGTAGGGAATAGATAACGTTTTTATTACTTTTGCCTGGTTTTATCTCAGTTCTTAACAGTTGGTTTGCTTTGGACAAGTGGTACTAGCAGCATCCTGGCATTCTTTATGTGTCTGGCACTTTTCTGGTTTTATTCCTGGACAGTACAGCAAGGAAATATATTCTGGCATGTGGTCTTTACCTTTTCCTGCGCCAAGTTAACCCATCAACATATGTCTAAATTGAGACACTTGCAATATTCATAGCTGTTAGGGCTAAAGAATCAAAGTAGATATCAGTGTTCAGAGAGTTTAGTTACATAGGCTGTGGGAAGAATCCTTTATTTGACTTTTGATGTGCACGCAACTGCAAACAAACACCTTCAAACCAACATCTGCAGACTCTCTGATTGCTCATGGAGTCCATAGCCTCCATTTTAATAGCTTTCCATGGGGAAAGATTAAGTGCTGCAACAGAAATACCATACTTTAAGGTAGCTTCCTGGTCTTCAGGGGAGTTAGAAGTGTTTCAAAGCTGCTTTATCTTATGGTATACTCTTCTCTCTTAACAGAGAAGAGAGGTTAGACTTAGCTCAGGAAGCCTGTGTTCATTGATTCTTTTAGCAATCTGAAGATGTCAGGAGTCTGGAGAAGAGGGACCCTTCAGCTGTCATAGGTGTTCTTCCCTTACTCTGTCCATAGAATCATAGAATCATAAAGGTTGGAAGAGAGCTCAAGGATCATCCAGTCCAACCGTCCCCCCACCATGTCCTTCAGTATCACGTCTAACCTTTCCTTAAACTCCCGCAGGGACGGTGACTCGACCACCTCCCTGGGCAACCTGTTCCAATGCCCAACTACCCTTTCCGAGAAGAAATTTCTCCTAATCTCCAACGTGAACCTCCCCTGGCGCAACTTGCAGCCGTTCCCCCTTGTCCTGTCCAAGATATGTTTTGAAGAGACTGGTCCTTCAAGACCCTTTTTCCTATGGAAAAAAAAAATGGAAGCAGATCCAGTTCTTTACTTAAAATCCAAGGCAAGCATTTTCTTGATTTGTGGCATTAAATATGGTATTCCTGAAGGATGACTCCTGCAAAGCAATATGGTATTTTGATATCCACACCTGGCAGAGCACAGAAAGACAGGCTCACCAGACTGAAAGGGTCCTCAAGGACCTAGCCCCTACCTAAGCCACAATCATGTGCTCCATTTCAAAACCATATCAAGCTTGACCTTAGGTTTTGTCTGTCCTTTGGGAACAGGAAATCATTTCAGAATCTGGTTCTTGAGTTGGTAGGATGCTGTCATCTGACCCCAAAATAAGTGTGTTCCCATATGACTTATACCAAGAAGGTCCTTCACCTTAAAAAGATATTTTTTCTCTTCATGCTGAGCTCATAAATGCATCTATATGGCAGTTGTCACCATTCTTTGTGTCACTAAGCTAAACAATCCAAGTGGTTTTGGTATCTTCTTTATAAAGTCGGTTCTGCTTTTCCCAGCCCTGTTGTTTGCCCTTCCCTGTCTTTATGGTCACCATACAACGTACTCAGGCAAGGTACAAGAGCTTTGCATAGCTCTGCTTGCACTACTCTCTCGCTCCTAGAAACACTTTGTCCCTTACATCTTAGGAGTGGCTTTTGGATTTGACCACTCTACTGCCACATTATGGAAAGTTTCTGCAGTCATTTCCAAATAATGAGCTTAATGTATTGCAGAATTATTATTCCCTTGTACACAACCTTGATTTCAAGCTTTTGAATGTAATTCTTAGGTCAGCCCAGTTTCTGTGTGCCAGTCCACTCCTTTCCATTAATGGTGCCTCCTAGCACCTTGTCATCAGTAAGTTGCATTTCATATTAGTTAATTTCCTAAAGACTTGCCAAGCTTTTTAATGCAAATAGTGAATAGAATCAGTGCCAGACCTTATCCTTGAGGAACTCTGCTAATGACGTCTCTTCAGCCTAATGTTTCTCCTTAAATCCTATCTGCTACCATCTCCCTGGAAGCTGAGTCCTTACCTACCTGAGGATTTCTCTGTGAATCCCCATCATGTCTATTTTATTCACAGTTCCCACATGATGGTGAAACTGATACCTTCCTTGACTCCAAATAGAGGGCATCTATAGCATTCCTACAGTATCATTTCTTAACAGAGAAAGGCATGGACTATTCTGATATGAGCTGCTTTTTAAAATCAAGGTGCAGGATAATTCCATTTTTCCTTAACATCTTCCTTTTAGATTCTTTCAAAGTTGGTTTCAAAGTTATAACCCAGTATTCAGATTACATTGTGGTGGAGTCACCATCCCTGAGGGTGTTTAAGGAAAGGTTAGATGTGGTACTTAGGGACGTGGTTTAGTGGATAATAGGTGGTGGGGGGATGGTTGGACTAGATGATCCTTGAGGTCTCTTCCAACCTTAATGATTCTATTCTATTCTATTTACCCAGGTCATTTTCCATTCTCTCTCCCTTGATATCAGCACTATAGGTGCTGACAGTGGTCACCTGGTGCCATCCCACATCTGTCATGTTTGTTCAGGCTACTTGCACCCAGACAGAGATGAGAGCAATTGCCACATGAGAGCAATTCCAGTTCATTGGGATGGGATGGAGAATATCTCTCTCTTCTGCCTCTCCCTTCCCAAGTACCAGATTATGAGACTTTGGCAAGTGTATGCCTTCATTCAGAAACACAATTTTGATTTTGTTGTAATAGTTTGCTGAGGTTTATTTATTGCTACTTTTCTGCTGTACAGCCAGACTTTGTACACCACACTAGCTGCTGCAACCATGACTACGTGATGCATGCATCCTCCCAAGGCCACGAGTACAAGCCGTTTATGTTTCACTATTAAGAGCCTTCTCTGCCTACAGTCTCAGAAATTTCTGATCCTGGAAGGACTGATGTTATCACTCAAAATATTTCAGATAAATTCAGGATTGAGAGTTGTGGAGAGAAGAATGCTTATGATGGCAGTTTTGTTTTAAATGTTCAGTCTGTATGAAATTGTGTAAGCAGTTAGAAATGCCAGAAACAGTTGCTCCACGTGAAAGACTGTCAGGTTTCCTGCACCTGGACTAGTTGTAGGAAGAGGCCAAGTAGGCTGGGGCTATCTCGCTGCTGGAGGTGGCAAAACAGCCAGCGGGCCAGGCTGTCCCTCAGTGTGGGGCAGCCACTGCTTCAAGAGCCAAGAGGCAAAGGTCACCAGCTCCTCTCCACACTCCCTCAACACACACCAAAGCAGCAATACCCTTAGATAAATATCATTAGAGGTTCTCCATAGCCCCTCATCACTGCTTCACCTCTTTATCTTCCCAATTTTTCCCTTGGTAGAAGAGGCAAGATCCTCTGCTCCAACCTAATGTTGAAAATTCAATTTTTCATATGTTCTTGGGAAGCCTTCAGCTATGCAGTCATTCTGCTTCCAATTTGTCATATCAATGCAGTATATCAAGTAAGGAGCATCCTAATAACTGATATGCATATACATATGGGTAAAGAAATATAACGTTCATTTTTCATGCATAATTGCACACACACACATATATATAGATGTGTGGTATTTCAGCTAGTAAAATGGATTGCTGTAAATTTACTGTAATACATCTTATTTAAGCCTCTCTTAAGCCCCATATCCTAATTCTGTTTCAAACCATTTCAAAATTCCTTTTTTTTTTTTTTTTGGTTGCTTCTGAAGGAGGAAAAACATCCTAGTAATCACTAATTGGTGACACTTGTTTTATTAGGAATAACATAGTCCTACTGGGGAATAATTCTTCTCCAAGAAGTTTTTTTTATTGTCAGACTAGTAAAAATGAGTTAAATGTAATTTTGACTCATCCATAATAATCTGTGTATAGCTATGATGGTTATTTCTGTTTTCTACAGAAGCAATCACTTGCTAGATAGAACGGTACCGTAATCTTAATTTATCACATGCATTTTTTTGCCAGCAGCCAGCTGACTGCAGTAAATATCCCAGTCGGAACAAAGGTGCAAATAATCAATACATCTGTTCCATTTACACCAATAATGGCGCATAGTAAGATTTATAGGCTTCAGTACAAAAGAGGTGCACAGCTCAGTTGATTACTCTTCAATAGCTGACATGCATTTGAGTTTCACTTGTCTGTAAATATGACAAGAGACTAACTATTCATTGAAAATTATTGAACGTACCACCAACACCCTCTCATATAGAGATTTCTCTGCTGGGTTTTTGTTTGTTTGTTTGTTTGTTTTGTTTTCTTTTGGTTTTTATGAAATCCTCTTTGGGAAAGAATAGCTTGCTTTCCTTCCATGGGAAGAGATTTCAGTTAGCTGGCTGCCTACATTCCCAGGCTACCCCAAAGACAGGCCTCATTTTAATTCAAACTAAAATGTATTGTTTGCTACAGAAAGGAATCATAGTTCACGACCACAAAATTTTCCTCAGCTGTCTAAAATTACTCAGAACATTAAGGGGTTTATTATCTAAATGGTGATTCGATTATCAATACTTTAGTCGGAGAACAAGAAATACTGTCGCAGCTTGGAAGCTGAGTAGGCTGGATGGAGCAAATTTATGATGGAGAGCCCCAAGAGCAGGGACTTGCTGAAAGGGAAGAGACGTAAGTGTTTGTTAATGAAGCAACTTTTTATGTACTCTCTTTTGACATCAGGTGCTACATTAAAAACATATCATAGTCTCTAAAAAGTAGGTCAGCAAGAGTCTAAAGCACACTTTATTGGGATGAAGAACTTGTTCTCCATCTTTTCATGTGCTATTTGTTTAAAGTGTCAGGTCCAGGAACATTTTCCTTTCACCACAGAAAGGTAAAGCGCAGTAAGACGAACAGCCACTCTAGGATGACAGGCTGACAAGAAGCCACCGAGCATTACATGTTTACATATGCTTTTATTTTGCTAGCAGCTGACACCCTGCAGTAAATAACCACTGAGACAAAGGTGAAAATGACCAATAGATCCATTCTGTTTAAGTCAATAAAATCATTTCTTATACATCAGGAATGACATGATGCACATTGATGAGGTACTCACAGCGCTCCTCATTTCTTCTACTCAGCATTTTCTGAGGCAAGTTCCTCTTTACATTTTCTCCACACTTTTAACCCCCAAATTAAGACACTCATTATCATTAGTTAGCATTGGAAATCTTGGCCCAAGGCTTTCCACTGATCCCTGATGCAGAAAGATAGAACTACATTATAGTCTGTAGTGGTAGTAGTGACAGAGTGGGAGAACAGGAGACAGCGCTTTGGGTGGCGGAGCCGAGCTGTGTGCGGTCTGACTGCCAGCCTTTTGTGGGCTGAGAAAAAAAGCAGAGAAAAGAAATTGATTGTTTTCTATTCTCTTTCCATAGCTTTATTATCTCAAGTCTGCAAACAACACTTTCAGGTCTTTTCCCACTGCTCCCTGCCCAGCACGCACCGCTCACGAGGTGGGTAGGAGTGAAATAAATGAACAGCACAGCCTGCAGGCAGACGTTTAAGCAGATAGACATATTCCAGCAGCAAGTGCAGCCAATTCATACCTGTGCTCTCATCAGCAAAACCCCACCATGTGACATGATATGGCTTGGTTATGGTTTGGGTTACAGCCTCACAGCAACTTGTGAGCCTGCAGTAATCACCTTGCATCATCTAAAAGTCCATTGAGTAGGAGGTAGGTGCCCAAATTTCCATCTCACCGAAGTTGTGGCACATCTAGGTATGCACAGTAACAGAACTGTAGGATGCTGAAAGGTTGTGATTTTTTTTCCCAGAATACTCAGAAATGCTGTGCCCAAGCAAATCGGTCAGGAATTCTGGTGGAGGGAAGGGCGGTGGGAGGCTGTTTTGAATTGCATCCTGAACCCTAGTTCCACTGACACGTCTCACCATAGCTGTGAGATGATAGCAGCCAAAGTCCAGAAAAAGGAGAGATGAGTGGTCCTGCAAGTAGGAATAAAGGATTGAGTCCACCCAGCTAAGCTCATTGGTCTTCCTGTGCTTCTTTTACACTTGTCAGAAGAAAAAGAGACTCATCCGGACTGTACTTCATCGAAGTTTATTAGCTCACTGATTCAGTTGTTACCAGTGGTATTCTCCCATCACTTAAAAAAGCTGGAAAAACTATGTACAGTGACATATACCCGGAACTGTGCTAAAGAAAACCACTTCAGATGGTACTCAGACATTAATAAATGTCAGATTTCTGCTCACACACAATTTTTCCTTCGGAATAAAAAAGTCCTACTGAAAGTATGTATCATCTAAAAACAGGCATGAGGTAAAGCTGCCTGGAAAAGTGGATAATATGTCCTCACTTAAAATTGAAAGCCTTTGATTTTGCAACTTTAAAACTGTTATTTTAAAATAGGCATTTTTATTTTATTTTTGTGATGGTTCCTACGGTTTCCTTATGCATTTCCTGTCATGTACTGTCAGTGGGGATTTGAGCCTTTGCCTCCAGCACAGGCTGCTCATGTTTACTTCATGGGAGCTAATTAATTGCAGGGAGGAAAGTGCTGCTTTTCCAAAAGTGGGATGGACAGGTCCAGGTACCCTGTCCAGGTGCGAGGCCAAGCCATGGGTTGAAGCAAGGAGTCCACCTCAGCCAAGCTCTTTCTCTCCTCCCTTTGCAGGTGCATTGTCATGAGAGGCTGACAGAAACAGGCAAGGGGATTTGAACATGGGGGTCTGGTGGCATGATGAAAGCATCTTGTGCTCTTCCCTGTTCCAGAAACATGGTTACTGTCCTGTCAGGAGAGGGTGCTTAAAAACGTCTTTGGAGGCCAGAGAAGGAATCTGAGTCCTCTCACTGGGGTCCATTCTGAGTAACCACATGCACACACTCACAGCATGAGACTTCACAGAAAACTTGTATTTTAAAAGTCCCAATTAGAAACTTCTTCTTTCAGATTTATCTTTTTTTTTAATCTATATCTTTCTGTTTTCAGCTCTAAGAAGATCCTGCTTGTTTAAATGCTGCTACAGTGTGTACCATAAACAAATAAGAATATTTGCATTAAACATTTGAAAAATGTTTCACATATAGTATAAAATGAAATAGTGCTGGTTCATTGCTTTCCTGGTTCTTTACAGCAGCAAGCAATACATCAGAGCATTACAATAGAAGAAAGTAATCCTGTGACATCAGAAAGCTGGAGGCACAGAGTTAGCTCAGTCCTCAGTCTCTGCCTGCCATGCTCTTGCCAGAGAGAGATTAGCCAGCCTCTGATCGCAGCTTTGGAAAGCCTGGCATGCCTGTTGGATCAACCAGTTCCCACTACAGATGTAACAGCCACCAGTCAGGCAGCAGCAAATTCTTTTCTGTGAAGTTATGCTGCAGCTCAGCTACGGGTCCAGCTTGCACTGCCAGAGCACTTAGACCTCCTCAGAGGCGACCAGGGCCTGAGCCTAATGTGATCTGTGCTGCCTGTGGGGTTGTAAACCGAATTTCTCGAGGAAGACACATCCCATGATTTCTATTTGCAGAGTCACACACTGGTGAGCCTGATTAATATGAATGTAGTGGGACAGAGGAAGAGCCTCCCAACCCTTGCATATATTTATTCCCGAGTGAAGCAGCATGTCTGACAAGAGCTCTCAGAAATGTAAAGGTTTATTGCCTCATAATGGAATAAAATGATTAATTTAGAATAGGTCTGTAGCCACTTGTAAAATATTTCATTTTAATAATTTATACTAATGGAATATATGATCTAGGGAGGGTCACATGGGTTGCTCATGGGCAGTTGTTGACAAGGCGAATGTGGCTGGGGAGACCTGGGCTGGACTCTTATTTGCTTGTCCCCGGTGGACTTGTAGCATGTTAAAAAGAGAGAGTAAGAACAAGCAGCAGACAAAGCCTTTAATTCATCTACTCCTCATGTTACTGCAGAGCACTCATCAGATGGCAGAGCTGATCAGCTCAGCAGGTTCCTAAAACATGCACGAGGAGAAAAAACTTAAGCTTTTATCTCTGTAATAAGTAAGTTATCCTAATTTCCCTTCCTAACACAAAAAAAAAAAAAAAAGCTTTCTTGCGTGAGCACAGGAGAGCTCAGTAACAGCAACAACCTCAGCTCTGAGAGCTGTGCAGAGATTTAGGGGTCAGAGACGCTGTTGTGGGTCTGAGTCTTAGAGATGTGGCTGAAGCAGGAGCTGGATACGATAGGCAGGAATGATGCAGTCTGTACAGAAAGAGGGCTGTATCTCTTTCCACACACGTGCTGTAAGGCTGCTATCTCCCTTTACCCATCTGAACTGTGTTTGTGATGGACATTTCTGATGCTCAGTCCTGTCCAAAATTTGAGAAAGGACTTTGGGAGCTCGACATTGTGCAGGGACTCTTAACTGAGAGATTTGCAGAAACTCTTCAGTTCTGTTTCATCCGTGTCTTGTTTTATAAATCCCTCTGCGCTCTGACAGGATCACACAGAGACCAATGTCTCAGCAAGACATTTCCTTCAACCCTTCTGTGTGACCGCTAAGTCCCTGTAAGAAAAAGCATCTCATAAATATTTTTCACCTGTTTCTGTCAGCATCAATAAATCAAAATCAACAGAACTTGTCCTCACTTCTGTCCTTATTGAAAAAAATGCTACACAGAAATGCCTGATTGTTCGATTCTGTTTCATCTGACAGTGTAGGAAACCACAGGACTTTGTCCTACCTCTGCCTTGTTTTTAAACACTAAAACTTGATTTCGGCTTACTGCCTACTTCCCTAACTTTGCTTTCGTTAAGCTGCAAACATTTTTCTTTCATAACAATTTACATATGTAATTACTACAAGTACTTCAGGAATTGTTTGCTAAAGGCTTTATGTAAATACTAATTATCAGTAATTAAAAATCCACAGCTATTAGGAAGATACTGATAGGGAGAAAATATTGCTTAGGAAGCAACTAACATTTGTCTAGGTGAAATTAAACATCAAATAACTTTCTATCTATGTAATTATATGATGTGACTCATCATCTGCTGCATAAAGGGACGTGCAAATAGGAGAAAGGTGTCCCCCCACACACATGCACACACCCCCCAGCCTGCTTACAGACTGTGCATCTTCAATATTGCAAACTCGTTTCACGATGGGAACAAAGAACACATTGCAGTTGCAGAAACGTACCAGCTGCATTGAACGTTTTCTGCAGCACGCTAAAATCGGGCGCTTCCAGGCTGATGATATGCAAACTTAACTCACCAGGTCGTAAAAGGCACTGGGATTCTTTCTTGTGCCAAGTAGGTGAGAAAATATCTCGTGAAAAGAGTAGAAATAAAAGGCAGGAACAAATAACATCTACTTCATATTTTCACAAAATCTCTGTGGTGGGTTTCACCCGCCTTGATGTATTTTTCAAGTGATAATGAATGTGTTCCCTTATTAACTGTGGTTCAACATCCATGTACTTGAAGTGGAATTTTGGCCCATCTACAAGATGTCAAAGGGTATTTTGCCACTGTTGTAAGTGGAATTATATTTTCATTTTAGTGATTTATTACAGATTGCAGCAGGCTTTGAATCAGCCTTAGTCCATCTAAAATTAATCAACTTTCCAAGCCTGGTGGGAAAAGCAAACAGGTAATCTATGTGCATTAAACAGCAGTCCCAAAGTTTGCTCTCTGTTATACCTGATCCTGATGGTAGGGGAGAAAACGCATTAAGCGAGCAGGCAGGCAGAGGGGGGGCAGCAATTTTACAAGGGGCGCAGAATAGATTTCTGCTCTCAGAGCACAGGCTCCATCTCACTCAAGCCTGTCACCGTAACGGGGCTCATGAATGCGCCTGGAGCACAAAGCCACTGCTGATGCTCACCTCTGACAAGAAAACGATGCAGCTTTGAGAAAGCCTCCCTTCCCGTAATAACGCTCAGCCTTGGCACGCTCGGCGCCTGCAGCCGCATTGTCAATGGGACCGAAAAGCCACTGGTCGCAGGAAGGCAGCCGGGCTGAGCTGTCTCCAGAATTCATTTTCAAGCATGCTTTTATTCACTTCTGAGGAGTTTATTTTTCCCTTTCTGGCTCTGCCATTTTAGGCTCAGATTCAATACAGGGAAACACTTCAATTATCTCTGGATCAGGCCCGCAGATTGTATTGTGGCTGAGGCTTTGAAAATTGCTGTTATCAAAACTATTAGCCAACTTGCTTGTGCTATTTCGGGCTGATCTCAAAAGGGCTTGATGGGACATTGAGTCACTCGCAAACCACGAGTCAAGCAAGAATAACAGGAGTTTTGCTGTCAGGTTTTGACTTCTAGCTTTCAGAAGGTTTTCTCAGCAGCCATCCTCACCCCTCGCGGTGAGCTGTCAGATCCAAATTCCCTCAAGCCTAAGGCCAAGGTGTGGTAGAAAAGGGTAGTTGTTTGTGCAAAGTCTGACCTTGCCTTGGCTTAGCTTCCTCCTGGCAACAGGACACCACCAGCCTGGTCCTGGGGCCTTTCCTTCCTGGGATGTGAGGCTCACACCACACTAGCTGATGGGGCAGCTCCAATAAACCCATCACTGGTCTGTCTGCCAACAACAGATGATGAGAGCCAAAACAAAAGAGTCCAACCCCTGTGGCTCCGCATTCACTTTTGTGTATTCCTCACCTTGGGCCAAGCCTGCCTCTAGTACACACCAAGCGTGGAAGCTCCCTGACGTCTGGAAAAGCTTAGCTGTCAGGCAGCTCCCTAAAACAGTTTTCTAGCCTGTAAGTAGTACTGCCTTCCTCAATTCTGCCAGTAACTAATGCTTTGGATCAATATTTTGTTAATTTACAGCATTTCCTCAGTCTTAACTCAGCATTTTCATTCTTCTCCCTCCTGCTTTCACTTTTTTTGCCTCTCTTTTGCTTCAACAAAGCATGAAATCATTGTTTGTCAAAAGATAATCTGCTCGCTGCTGTGTCTGGTTGTGACTAATGATGTTTTCTTCAGTCTTCTAGATTGCTGGGGAGACATGCAACTCTAAATAATTTGAGATCAGTCAACCCTACTGCTGTTCTTGCAGGTTACAATTAGGTACATGCCAATGAGACCCTCTTGGTCTTATTTTATTTGGCTTCATTTACCAAAAATGGTAAGTGCAGCTGTCCCAGACAGAGAGAAACCCCCTCCCTCCCACCAGTCCTTCTCTTCCCCCAGCACAGTCTGGTGTGCTGTGGAAGAGGAACTGGACAAAACACAGTGGCAAACCAGGCACAGTTTAAGCACTACCCCCTTCACATTCATCATCCAGACTTCCCCACAAAATGGACAGAGATTCAGACACCAGAGCACTACAGAAGGCAGTGTGCTGCAGGGGGTGGAGGGGATTCATCTGTGGGGACCAGAAAGAAATGTTTGGGGCAGGAATAGAAATGAAAGACCCTTTAGAGGGATCTTTTCTTGGGTCTCGATGGAAGGCTTACATCCATGCAGAGCACCCAGTCTCAACTCTCTCTGCAGGAAGATCCCTCTCTTCCCAAACATGACCAGGTCTCTCTCTTAGTTGAGATGAAGTCCCATCCTCCTCTTGCTCTCCAACTCATAGGTTAAAACCCCAGCTAAAACATAAGATAGAGGAGAAGAGTTCAAAGTTCTGCCCTGTCTAAGGGTATCAGGACCTGTCACGTCCAGTTACAGGTGGGTCATGAGGATGAGAGGAATTTGAAGCAGAAAGGGAGAGTATTTCTTTATCACTACTACTGAAGCAATTTGACTTTTCATGGAACATAAAAACATTCATAAAATCACAGAATGGTTTGGGTTGGAAAGGACCTCAAAGATCACCTAGTTCCAACCCCTCTGCCATGGGCAGGGACACCCTCCACTAGACCAGGTTGCCTAAAGCCCCATCCAACCTGGGCTTGAACTCTTCCAGGGATGGGGCCTCCACAGCTTCTCTGGGCAACCTGTTCCAGTGCCTCATCACCCTCACAGTAAAGAATTTCTTCCTAACATCTAATCAAAATCTCCCTTCTTTTAGTTTAAACCCATTTCCCCTTGTCCTGTCACTGCACTCCCTGATAAACAGCCCCTCTCATTACGTGTTTACACAATGTATAAGTGTGTGTTAACTGTTAGCAACAGCATCAAGGATGAGACAATCCGGCACCCTGCTTCAGTGAATACAATGCCATGGATTGTTATGAGTGACTTAAGGGAGGGGAAAAAAAAAAAAAAAGCACCACTTTTCCAAGAACACGAGTGAGATGAAAGTGCTTGTCATCCTTTGGTGAGTGGTGTGTCATTGTAATGGCTTCCGAAAAAAATCACTGCTGAGCTTTGCATGACAGTGTATCACTCAGGACTGCAGAAGGGTGGAGTACACAGAAAGAAAGGGAAAAAAAAGTAGCAAGTTATCAAAGTTTTATAGTGACATCCATCTCACACACACTACAGGAACTGTAACTACATTTGGTGAAATGGTCTCACCAAAGCATCCCTCAGTAAGTGGTCAAGGCCAGAGAGGACTGACTGTCAGCAGGCCAGATACCAGCATGGCCAGGGTGAGGGTCTCTCCTCCAGAATCAAATATGGGGCCACCTGCTCTTGGCAGGGCAGGACATGGACCTGGACTCCAGGTGCTCCTCTCTCCCACCCACTTTCCTTCACCTGATCCCTTCAGGTCATTCAGACATATTCACAGTCCTCCTCCAACTCACTTCTGTTTCTTTTTCTTTGCTCTAATGTGGAAAGAAAACAGGTTTTGAAACCTCAAGAATTGCTGGTTGTCCTCTGATCAGCTTGAGTTGGGATGCCAAAGTGCATCAGTTACAACAGTGGGAAGATCAAAAGCACACCCCAAAATGTGGACTATTTACTCCAGAGCTGTCATTCAGCTCTCTAAAGATTGCTAAAACTAAACTGGAAGCATGACAGAACCACGTTTTCAGACAAGATTTTCCTTATTTCCAGTTTCTTGATGGACTGTAAAAACATGAGCTCAGCCTTTCCTGTCACTTCAGATCATCTGGGTCTCGGTCTGCCAGAGACCAGCAAATTCCAAGAAGCAAGGGGACAATTAATGAAGGTAAAACTGTTTTGAGTCTGATTTTACATTTAACTCAGGACCAGCTTCCTTTGTTTTGGCAAGAATCAGGGTGTGTATGTGTGTGTATGTTTGTGTAGACTTATGTGTGTTTACCTTGTGGTGGTTTCACTGGTGGTGGGAATTGCAAATGTGCTTGCTCATTCCTCACAGTTTCACTGTACAAGACAAATACAGTTGATTTAGAAGGAAAGAGCCTTGCCAAGGACAGTAGTAATAGCTTTGCGCTAAGTAAATTAAATGCAATATGTTTGGCCAACAGCTGCAGTTTTGGAAAGAAGCAGTTCGCCTTCTCCCAAAAATAACCATGAGAAGCTAAGTAACTGGCTGAGAAGCTAGTTTATGCACAAAAAGATTTGAAGACCTGCAGTGGCAGCTAATAAAATCAAACAGCTATCAAAAATCTTGGCAACTGAGCTGGTGAGTCCCAGGAGGGTGGAGGAGAAAGGGAGAGAGAGAAAAATTCCGAAGGGTGGTTTTCTGTGTAGGTTGAATATATACTCTTTATTCTGGGAAAGATAAAATGGAATAAAAGTGTCAGAGATTGCCAGTTTTAGGCATTAAAATATTTAAAGAACTAATCATTATGATATTAATCCAGAAAGTATTATTTCATCTAGCAGAGGTTAATATATTTCATAGATTCTAGGGCCAGAAAAGGCTATTAGGATCACCTAGATTAGGTTTAATATAATTCAAGTTCAGTAATAGATACAGAGACATGTTCTGCCAGGCAGACAGCAAAGTGTAAGGTCTTTCCCAAAGCCTTTAAGAGAAGGGAAAGACAGTCAGACACAGAGCTGCCAACCAGTTCTCCAACAGAAGTGAGCGGAGTTTGTCTGGCGACATGGTGCTATTTTATGACCAGGTCCAACAGCTTCCCTGAAGCAGCAAGGTCTGCTCTGCAGGAATGTCCCGACCTCGGCGTGGGGAGGACCAGACGGCACGGAACAGCTGTCTTTGCTGCAGATGTACAGCACCTCATCACATCTCAGCTCGCCTCTTTGCAGCATGCGGGAGTCTCCTCTCCTCTCTCCCTTCCAGATCTGATTTCTGGATGAGTTACAGTTGAGCAGAACCCACTGCTACCCTGGGCCAGCTGCTGTCATTGTCCCAGGCAGACCACGTGATTTCTTCTCCCCGTTGACCCCTCCATCAGGCCGGCTGTGGGGGACTGGATGGCAGCTGAGCTGGCTCTTCTCATAGCTCTTTCAAGCAGCCGCATGATAACCGAGTGCGATAGCTGGTGGGTGGTCTGGCTGCAACCTGCGGCTCCTCGCAGGGAGCACGGAGCAAGTTAAGTGCTTCAAAAGGCGGTTGTGTAGGAAGCTGCCTCAGATGCTACCCACTGCAGAGATGGGTAGATAGGACGCGAGCTCCGGCACCTCCCCTGGGACTGCAGAGACACACGGGGTGTTTTTATTTCCACACCAAACTTACACTGTTCACCTCAGGCTTAAACAGCGGAGTGTGAATGTCTTTCAAATTTACTTTTTGGGATGTTTGTTTGTTTTCTAAACTTGCCCCTGTTTTGGAGGAAAAGTAAAAGGCTTTTAAGGTAGTGGCTGGGAAATTTGCCCTGGTTTACAAGTGGGAAAAAAAGTAAATATACAAACAAAAAGAATCACTTTTGTTTTCACCACAAAAGATGTTTTGCCATTTTTCCCACTCCATCAAATCATTGCATTTACTGTAAAGTCTCCTCTTTTCCCAAGAGTGACAAAGAGTTTCTTTGAAAAGCTTCTGTTTGGTGCTGGCGCCCCAGGCCGCAGAACCCAGGCCTGGCCGAGCTGCGGGCACTGCCAGTCTCCAGGATGCTTTTCCTCCTTTCCCTCGGGGCAACAAAGAAAGAGCAAAGGAGCCAGCGAGGCCACTTCAGAGCCTTGTGTGCTTGAGTCTGCCACAGTGAGAGAGCTCAGGTGACTTTGTTCTCCAGCTTCATTTGTATGCTTGGAGTCAATCCTGCCAGGGATCTAAAACCCAATCATTCCTATTGATTTCATTGTGAATTTGCCATGTGGAACAACAGTCAGAAGAAAAGGTTGCCTTGTAACTATAAGCAGAAAAAAAAACACCCACACAAAAACACCCAACAAAAAAGCAACAGTAAAAAAGGAACTCGGAACTCTTCTTTGTATAAGTATCTTAGCATGCTAAAATCATCCTTGAGCACTTCCCACTGAAAATTAAAAGAAAGCCTCAGTTTTGTCACCGAAGCTGAAAAATGCTATTATTTAAAAGTTGGTTGTGGGTATTGTTGATGTTATAATATATCTCATTTCAAATCATAACAGATGAACGATCTCTAAATTGTTGGTTCAAATGAGATAATACTCCTTCATGCTTTCCCTTGCGACACAAATCCACATAACTAGCACAGTATAAATACAATCACTCCCTGGTATAAAAGCTTCAAATACTATTTTAAATCCTGCAAGTATGGCTGGTGCTCAAATTGACAGCTCAATGCTCTGTCAGTTCCCACTGCCAATCTCATTATGGAAGTAAACGGCTCTATCTTATTTTATCCTGTTCTATACATGATGCACTTAAAAGGACTTTAAAAAATCTAGTAAATGGAAATATATGGTACAATGAACAGTTAAAAATGTCAATTGAATTAGTGGTTGTGTGATATCTTTTCAGCATACAATGTGAACACAGATGCTGCCTTTTATAGAGGTTTATGCATACGAGGAACGTGAAGTGGAACAAATGAGATTTGAATTTTATTATTCTTTTATAGCATTGCATTGCAGATAGCTTTTTTTAATTAGCTCCTATCTCAACACCTTTGGCAAGTCTAAATAATTCAGAGAATCTTGTCTTTTGTTGTTTGTTGCTGTTGCGGTGGTTTCTTTCACAGAGAAGTAGCCCTTGTGAATGGCAGGAAGCTTATCTATCACCTCGCTTAAAAATGATTCTCCAGTTAAACAATTAAACTGACAGGGAATACGCAATGGTCCGCTCAGAGTCTTAAACCAAAAAAGCTACCAGACGCAGAGTGATAAATCTGTCCCAAGCCCTAAGAGATGCCAGAATTTCTACAAGTTTGATTCCCTTTTCATGAGATTTCCTACATGCTCCACTGCATGGAAAAGTCTTTAGCAGTCCATCTGATGGAGCAGGGCTCAGCAAGCCAGTTGCCCATCAGCCCCTCAGCTCACCTAAGCGGGGACAGGAGGGATCTGATGCCACCGTGCAGCTTCATCAACCTGTTGCTGCCTCTTGGACTAGCATTAGCTTTACACTCTTAGCGATGAAACTCATGCTGGATATAAAATAGGCACGAAACCCATCACTCCCAGGACTTCAAAGCAACAGGCGGTATTTTATGTCAAAATAAATAAACAAACGCATGTAGACAGAAGCTGATGTTTATGCTACATTGCGCGGTGCAGGGAGGGGGTATAGTCCCACCAGCTCCCTTTCTAGACAGCACATCTTTGCACAACTTCTTTGTTGAAAAACTTCAGGGACATGGTGTCTTACAAGGATTCCCTCAGGCTCCCAGCCTCTCCCTCGCTTCGCAATGTGTGGGCAGGATACAGCTGTTCAGCTTCACTGCGTGGTCTTCTCATCCAAACTGTTCACATAATGCAAAAATTACTTCCCTCAAGGCACTATGGAAATTCACATCCCAACGCAGTTTCAAATGCCTATTTATTTCACAGCCTAGTGCAAATATTACGTCTGCTCCAGAGTCCACTGTTTCAAATGATACCACAGTGCTTCAGATTAAGTCTGTGGGATTTCTTTTGTACCTAAAAAGGACAAGGAATTTCTTATTCTTTACAGAGCAACAGAAAAAAATTATTTCTTTCTAAAAAATCAGTGTATTGCTCTCTGCTCCCCTCCCCCTCCAATTTCTTTTAAGGTAAATGCAGACTTCAGAAAATTTGTGAATTGTATAAAAGGTCATTCTGGGGGCTTAGCACAGCTCAACAGAAAGGCGTATTTTAGGTTATGTATTGCACTACAGCCTGTTCACCTACTCCAGCTGAGTACTCGTCACTCACAGGAGAAACAAAAAGGATTTCTGCTGCTGTAAATCATATAAATGCAACAAGATATGAAATGTTTATAGACAAGGATTTGAGAAATTTCTAACTCAAGCTTTCAGCAATGACATTAGTCTAAAAAAGTAGCCCTTATGTTTTCGGCATCTGTTTCAAGACTGGGAAGCAAGCACAGAAGTATGAGATCAGCTCAGGGGGTCTGGGGAACTTCTGCCCAATATCAGCCCTGACCCAGATCCTTGTGTGGCCCTGGGAGAGCCATAAGGCCACATCCACAAAAGAAGGGACTCACCTACACTCACTGAACACAGACTCTGGTCCCACCACCACGCTGTGTCAGGGAGGGGATGCAGTAAAAAGCATCATTTGTTGCCATGTACATTCTGCCCATCTCTCTTGCTCATGTCTTTCAACTATGTTTGCACTTCAGAAATGTTGTCCGTGTCCTTTAGCTCAATTGTAGAAGAATAAGGCATTTGCCAGATTATGCATTAGGGAGTTTGGTAAAAAATGCAATTGCAAGCCCAAGCTGCATGAAATGTCCAACAGGAACCCTGGCATGGGCACCTTGTGTTAAGCCCCAGGTTTAATTCAATCCATCAGAGAAACAAAAGTAAAGAGGAAAGAGGACAAGAGACTGACATTCTGGCAGCATCTGCCTCTGCAAAAGACAGCAGGTGCTGCCAAAATATTAGTCTCCCTCATCTGTTTTCTTCATTGTTTTTGTTATGGGGGGAATTAAATCCTACAGTTGCAAGTGATCTAACGTGCCAAGGCTCCTTTATGATAATTGATGATTTTCTTGATTGCCTTTTTTTGACACGCCCTGTCCCCAGATGCCCATTGTCCCTCTAAATCTCCCTGTGGCCCCTAAGCCTTAATTAGATCTTGCAGGTTCTGCTTCTGTGGTGCTTTCACTGCTGCAGGTTTCATTTCCATTCCAGGTCTGTCTTTCCTTCAGGCTCCAGCTGTAGTTCCAGGATGCTCTGCTGTTCTTTGCCATCAGCCGCTCCCCTGAACTATCTTTTTTGTAGCTGTTGCCCTAGTCCTCTGTGAACAGCTGCTGTTCACATCGGCACTCACCAAGAGGTATTTACAGCAAAGAGCGAGTATGAAACTGTAACTTTGGGTTAAACCTAAGGAAGGAACTTTGGCTTCGTGATACAATGCAGAATTCAGGTATCTGGTTCAGGAATGGAGTGGAAAATTCTAATTTACAGCTCTACACTGTGTTACATGTTATGCACAGGGAAAGGATCCACAGGAAAACAGTGCGTTGCTGGAGTCAGCCATGAGCAAGCCCAGCCGAGGGGTGTGTAAGGCATTGCATTTCTCCCGGGTGGAAGAACCTAGTCCAGAGATGAGGTTTGGATGTCTTTCAGACTTAAATTCTTCTCCTGTTTAAATGCCCAAGTCATGCATTTAGGGGCATATGAAGCAGGACAGATATTTTTCACTACTGCCTGCCTTGTACTCAAGCCATGGCACGGGAGCACAAGCCAGAGGAAATCCAAGCCCAGTGCCCAGGGCTAGGACAACCAGTTAGAAGAGGGGGAAGCTGAATTTCCATCTCCTGCTCCCTGAATATTCTTTCTAATCTAAAGCACAAGAACCAAGGCAGAAGTCTTTTCTCTCCCATATGACAACCTTACTCACTTACCCAGAGCTGCGGTCTCTTTGCTTGCTTCAGGTAGCCCCATAACTATTTCCTACCTGGCTACAAAGTTTCCTAGCATCAGCATATTGTGCACAAGGTGGTTTTGAGCATGTTTTGTGAAATAAGGCCTGCAGGGCAGAGGATTTTGGAACCAAGAAGCCTATATTTTTGTAAATCCAACCAACCATATGTAGGAAGTAGACATTCTCCTCTTGGCCAAGATGGCAGCACACCTACTCTGGAGTATAACAGAATTAACCTATAAAAGACTTTGCAGGATCCTCTTTTAGGGTATCTCAAGTTCTGACCTGCTTAGGTAGAGATCTGCTGGATCATTGGGTTTGAGTGAGGATCTAGAAAAGGTCTTCTTCCAGAGTACTTAGAACGTCAAACATGGCGCACACTTGCGAGGAGGGAGGAAAGGGGGCTGTAGACATACATCTCCCTGGGAAGACTGAATAAAAGGTGGCATATGATTCTGTGATTCTGTTATATTGTGAGGAGGATATTGCTTAAAGCAAACCAAACTCCCCTGCCCTGCAAGTCACCAGCCACTTACTAACTTTATAAGATAAGGGTTGACATTTGCTTTTCTGCTCCAACCAGAGCAGTCTGTCTGCTGGCTGGGAGCTCCTTTGGAAACGCTGGCAGTTTCCCCTTTGACTTCCTTTCCCTGATGTACCCTGCCCCGTAGTTTTTGGCAGCAGAAGTGGTGACTTCAAAGCAAGCAGTGGGAATGAGCTTTTAAAAGGTGGGCACTGGGTAGCAGCCACATGAGCAGCTGACTGTGTCAGGGAACTTACTGAAAGAGAGGGACCTCAGTAGCAAGGGATGCATTAACGGCTACAGGGTACTTGCAGCGCGGAGAGAACAGCAACCTGTTCTTTATTTATCAGCTGCCACACTGGTAACCAGCTTTGGCAGGGTGGCAAAGACAGGAGTCCGGGGAACAAAAGAGGCAGATTTCTTTCTGCAGTGTTTAGATTCTGCACTTGCAGGCTGTCTTGCTAAAGGCACAAAGCAAACAGAGCGATTATGGCTGCGATAATCTACATAGCAATGCAATGTTTAGGGGAGCTGATTCCGGGTGTCAGTCCACCTGGGAGAGGGAAGGCAATACCAGAGGGTGTTCGGGTGGCAAACCCAGTGCTGGATTTAAAGGAAGCGCACAAGGCATAGAGAGGCAGTGAATCGTACAGTAGTGACACGTTCTGTGGAGGGGATGGCACAGGAGTATCACAGCGGCAGACTTTTAACAGCTCTGTGTGCTCTGGGCACACCCAGCTTTTCTAAACCCATTCAGCATAGCTCCTAACACAATTATCAGAGCCACATTTTCAAGCCAACGTTATGTCAGAAGCACTCAGTCTATGGAGCTCTTTGGAAAATTGGATCCTACTTTTTGGCAGTAATTGCAAGCTGAGCTCTTAGGAAAATGGGAGCTCTAAATGCTTGGATGACATTTCTCAACTTTGCTCACAAAAAGGAGAACCTGTAAGCCACAAAGGCAATGACATCAGCCATCTTTTAAGAATATCACCATCAGACAGACTATTATTACATTTGCTCTTCTATTTCACCCTCACGAGAACTGTAAGACAAAGTTAGCAGTGGCAGAGTGATGGACCACTACAGCAGCCAGATTCAAAGATCCCATTTTAATACATAGCTACATCTAAGCAGAAACAGCACTGATGTGCGTGAGGGTAACAGTATGTGTAGTGCACGCCTGTTCCTTTAAATGAGAGCAAACGCCAGGCACTTATCTCCATCAGACTTTATTATGTGACATAGGATGAACAATTACATACTGTGCAATAAGCTAAGTGAGGTTTTAATCGCTGCCGCGTTTATGGATGGTTTATCCTGACCTTTCATAGCCTTAAAAACTAATATCTGAAGCAAAACGAAGTTTACCAGCTCCTCTCAGAAACTAGCCATGTGAGTATAATCAAATCCCAGGCATTAGTAAAGCCTGGATTCCTGAGCTGGTGAGGAACTGAGTCACTTCCCATGTCAGAGGGTACTGGACGGGCAATGTCTTTTCTTTTTGACCAAATTAGATAAAAGGATATGGGGTTTGCGGATAAGGCCAAATCATCACCCAAAGTAAATTACACAGAATTTGCAGCTTTTTGCTGTCTGCATACTTCTTTTATAAGACAATAACTGTTCTGATATCTTTACTACTTATTCTAAGAAATGTGATGTATCTAAGGATGGTGATGTAGAAATTATACTAGATAAACGTCATACTAAAACAGGAGAGTTCTGTTTTTCAGAGATCCCAGTTCTATGAAAAGATTCTCTTAGGCTGAGAGATTTGATGAAGTCCATGTGTAGGTTAGTAGCAGAGCTATGACCAAAACCTGAAGTCTCGCTTTTTCTCCCTCTTCATCATACCACCATGGCTTTCCGGAGAGGTGAATGAGATGACAAGAAATGAGAGATGGCACTTAACACAGCTTTCACATTAACACGTTTATGCTGGTCCCTGGAAGACCCACAGCAGTTGTTAGGACACTAAACCAGAATTTTCTCCATTCAGGAAAACTTGGAATAGGAATTGCCTCCCATTAAGTGTCCTTTGCATGCCATTGACTTATGGACTTTCACGTCTCTTGCAATCAAGTGATGTCTTGCAACCCTAATGCACCCAGGAGGCAATCATTTGAGGTAAAAGACCTGAAGAATCACGACCATGAAGCTAACTCTAACAATAATCTCTTTTCACCATAGCCCTGTTTGTAAACACAGGAATGCAAAGCTGCCCTGTTTCAGCTTATTTCAGACACGAAGGAAACAAGATACGGTGATTCTCTCTTTTTTCTTTTTCTTTTTCCAAAAGGGAAGGCACATTTGCAAACGCTGCCTGCAGCAAGCCCTGTCTACCTGTGGTCTGCTTCAGAAGAGTGGCTTTTCAAGGCTTCTCGCAGGCTGCCTTCTTCCAGGCTTGGTGACAAAATTGCCTACAGCAATACTTAGTCATTTTATTTGCCACCCTCAGCTGCAAATGCAAAGGAGCAGACACTCCTCAGATTAAACTCACCACAAACATTCAGAGAAGTTAATTGTTGTGATCTGACCCACAAAAGAGAGAAAAAAAACCCGCACGCATCCGATGCGTTTGCAGGTATGGCTCCTTGCAGCTGCACAGCTGTCCTTCACACATGAAAGAAACAGGTCTGGCTACCGAACATCTCTTTCAGCTTTTCCTCTGTACAGCCACATTCAGTTTTCTCCAAACCACAGCCCTGCACATTACAGCTGCCTGGGCCCGATCTCAGCAGTTGTAACACAAGCTGGCTCTGCGGATTTCAAACACCTTTTCCACCCACTGGAGAATGTGTCTTCAAGTTGAAAGTACTTCCCCCTCCTTCCCCACCTGCCACGCAAACACACACACACGCATCCACAGACATGGTAAATGGAAGGAGTCCAAAAAGTTTTTCTCAACTCTGGTAGCATTTGTTTTAACTAACTTGGAAAGAATAAAAAGAATACTTTGAGAGCTTTCCAATGCAAATGCTCCTGGGGCAAGCGGGCTGAATGTAAACAATAGCTAAACCTCGGTTCTGCAAAAACTTTTAACATGGAGTCCTAAGTCCAACGTCCTTTCCTCCTCCTCTTCTTTCCCTCCTACAGCTAACGTGTACTGTACACACTTGAGTACTGCTTGTCAGACACTCCTCATGGCTGCCAGGTCACCGAGCACATGACAGCTTCTGCCAGGGAAGCAGGGATGTGCTAGTCTGACATTTTTAATAATGACTTTCCCCCAGCAAGTCAGGGAAGGTAGCCTTTTTCCCTAGTTCATGTGGTTCGCTGAAGAACAGGTAAAACATGCCAGAGAAGCATCTCTGCCTTGGCCACATGGATGTGAAAACTGCTGGGAAAACCAGAGAGAAAGGATCCTATCTTCTGGTAATTACAGCAAGGGAGAAAGAAAGGGGGAGATGGAGAAGGTGGAACCTTTGGTCCCTGTTTCATAGGTTCTTTGGGCCTTGAAGTGGTTAAATCAAAGAGCTTCTGATTTTCAGAACTGTACAATGGCAGCCCTCTCAGATGAGACAACATCATTAAAGTGAGAACGATCACATGATAGGATGGTGGGAAAAGGGGACAAAAGATAATGAAGGCTTCTGTTTTGATTTGCCAAAGGAAAGGTAATCACCAGAGTAGAATTTGATGAAGTCAAGTTGGATAGACCTACCTTTACTCTGGAAATAGCGCAGCTTTCTACTAGAGGAACTGATGTTGTGTTGGGTGAAGTGAACATGCCACGAAGACTTCAGGCAAAGACCATGAACTAAGCCACTCCACAATCTACTACAAATTCAGAACATTTCTGAGAATTTATGAAGCTCTGTGTGACTCCCTGATAACTATCCAGGTATGAGCCATTTTCTAAGTTCATACAGCTTTGGGGGCCCGGATGATCCTGTTCTGACACATGTATAATGTTCAACAGATGGAGTTTCTCTCTTTGCAATGCAAACCACCAAAAGACTATTAATGAGGCACTATCTTTTAAATTAATCTCTCCATTATAAAGTTGGCGGTGGTGGGCTATTAATATATTTTAGATAACCATATTATCTGAGCATCTTCTGGGTAAATCAAACTCATGCAAAGTTTTCAGCTGATTTCATCACTGGCTCTTTACTACTTGCAAAGCTCTAACATTTCTTGGCATATAGGCTGCTGTTGCAAAGATTTTATTGCAGTGAATTTTTTTAATTGGTTGTTGGCTTCTCATTTGACTAGATACAGTTGTGAAATACACTAGTGATAATCCCTAAAGATACTTGGATGAATCCTAAATTCATATATGGGGTTGTTGATGCCGTTGGTTTTTTAACTTCTAGATTCATAAAGCCGTTCATGCAATGGACAGGTGTAACCACACTTGTAGAAAAGAAGATGGCCTGTTGGAAACTCCGACCATCTGGAAAGCTGGCTTTATACACGACTGTTTCCTTTCTTTGATAAGCAACACAGGGATTTCCAGATTCAGCAACTCGGCATCTTCCTCTAAAGCGTGCACCAAATTTGTAACATACCGTAGGCTGGCTTTATTAGATTAATTAATGAAACCTATTAATTTCCAAGTAAATCAAGAATATTTTTAATCATTGCCTGTGAAACACTTAGCACATTAAGTCGTCCCTCTGAAGTCATTTACTTAAGTGTGCCCTCAGTTTGCTTAATCCATAACTGGTCAATAGTATATTAATATTACAGTCTCATTTTGGATCTAAGCATGTCTGAGCCTATTAAACTGTCACCCTGGATTTACTTGCAGGGAAAAATTATCTGCATTCAGAGATAGAGGGAGAAAAGTATTAAAGTGAATCGAGCACTAATGAAATTAATCATAATCATCGTAAGTACTTTCAACTGCTATCACCCAGTGGGAGATGCTGCTACAGGAAAGTCTTCCTGTCTTTATAACTGAGCTGTGGAGCACACTTCAGCTTTTGTTTGTTCAAAAGAGACGAATCATGTTCTGGTGATCGTTTGGAATCATTCTTTTTTTTTTTTAACTAACAATCAACCTTACAGACAACCTTGAAATACAAGCCACTTCATGCAAAGCTTATTCTACTGAACTACTTTAATGTAGGTCAGACCTACTGTAGTTTGTGTTATAATTCATGGAAACAGTGAGACTCCATCTCTTGCTGTTTACTTTTACTGCACTGCTTGTGAACCTAATATGTATAATTTACAGGTCTGAGACAATAGGAAAGAGCACGTCAGGAGAAAAATGATCTATGTACCTGCAGTGTAAGATACATTCAGATATACAGAGCCAGACCCTGAGCTGTGTAAATCAGAATAGGTGCATGGTGCATTAAAGCCGATAAAGCTATGCAGGTTTATATTAGCGCTGTAAGATTATCCTTTACAGCATGTCTCTTAATTCATGCAAAAATTTTATAATCCTTTAATAATACTTGAATTTAAAAATGTGTTTTTTTATTCCTTTCAACTGCTGGGGTCTGTGGCAGCAAGACACTAATCTGTATCCTGTTTAATACTTGGTGAAACTTTTGAAGGGTTTCCCCACATATCTTCTTTGAATTCTTCAGCTTGTCTCGAAACTCTGGTGTTGTAGGGATTAAACAGTCGAAGGAAACCTCTGATGAAGAGGAACATGACAATGGGAAAGACAAAAAATAGCAGCAGATCTAAAGCAGTTATCTCTCAAAACAAATTCGGTGCTATCCACAATTAAGCAACATTTGACATTTAAAAAATATTTGATCAGTGTTTTGGCTTACAGAACTGCTTAAGGGGCACTGTGATGTGTAAATTAAATTCAAATGGATGTTAAATATAGTTCTTTGGGAAAGACTGCACGGTTTAAATTACCTAATTATTTGGACAAAATCTGTTCTCCTGTAATTAAATGTATACAAAAGAATGTGTCTTTTTACTAAGTATTTGGAGAGGAGATGTTTATCAGCAAACGGTTACTTCCTCCTGAAGATTGTAAAGATACTGTCATCACTCAGAACTGTGTAAGAAGGAGGAAAGTTAGTTTATATATTTATCAGAGCTCTGCTGAGATTGAATGGAAGTGAGACAGAGTGCTCCTGCATTTTGCTGTGTGCAACCCTCAAGGTCCTGATCCTTCAAAACCCTTTAATATATGCTTTGCTCTAAGTCTTTCCCTAGAGTTCATACCTATACAGGAAGGCATATACCACGGCAATGTGCGCAGGGAGTGCTCTGGTGATGAAAAGAGCTGGTGGTTCATCTAATCCATGTCTGCTACAATGCAGGATCACTGTTTGCAGTGCCCAGGACCAGATTTCTGCTTTGCGTTCACCTCCAAGCCTCTCATTCTGCAAGTGTTCCCAGGCTTCGGAAGGACAACTGCTGGAATGAGTTACAGCCCATGTGAGTAAGGGGATGAGAGTCTGGATCGCTGGGGTTTGTTTAGTCTATTTTTAAATGTGGTGAGTGAGGGGATTTCACCATCTTTCTGAGGGAGACTCCTGAGCCTAGCAGATGTCAACAGCAGGATATCTTCTGCATGATATTGGGCATGAACTTTCTGTTCACCTCATCTATTCCTCTTCATTATGTTCTTTTTTACTTGAGTGTACCTCCACCAGTATCTACATCCTTCAGTATTTCTGTTTCTTTCTCCAGAGCCATTGCTCGGTCCCATGAAGGATAGCCTTTTCTCCCTACATTTGGCATTACTCCATCCACCTCTTTTCTGCTTTAGGAGGGCACCGTTTTCGCCCTTTTCTGCCTCTCTCCAGTTTGCCAGTTCAGTTCAAATTTGCAGTGTGCAGCTGATAGACAGAATTATCAGCCTTGCTTAGGGCTCAGAGCTCTGTGGCATTAATTTAATATTGCAATACAGGCAAAATGCACTTGGATTGTTCAATTCCTGCTCATGAACCAAAGTCTTGCTCTCCAAAGGACTGGAAATTAAATCTGCACAGTGTGCCTAAGCTGCACTGCAGCAAATCTGTGATATGGAACAGAACCTTGGAAAAGAAAATAATAAGCAAGGTCATATTGCTTAAAATTCTGAAATTTCCAATATGTACCTGGAATTATGCAAATTCCCTGGTTGGAAGAGTAACATCACTCTACATGCCTGGTCCTCGGTTGTAATATCTATCATGATATTGAGGAAGAAATTACATGCTCATTAGAAAAAGTGCAGTAGTGCACAAAAATTGTGTCTGGTGGGCTCAGAGCATCTGAACTGCATGTGGGACAAATGTTTGGGTTTCACACAGGTCAAGGAGGGATTTTTTCAAAGTGAGTGGGAAATTAAAGGCAACTCATCAAACTTTCTCACAAGTTAGTTTACAATCCACTCTCTTTATTCAAATTCATTCTGCAGAACATGAGATTACTTAAAGAAAAAAGAAGAGAAGAAAGAAGGGAGGGGGGGAGAAATTGATTTATTGCTAATAGTCATAAAGGGAAACCATAAATCTGCTGGGGCCATGCAGTGAGTCTAATAGTAAGTAAGAACACATGTAATCAATATGAATGTATTCATTTTTATTTTCTCTGAGCCACAATCAATATGCACAGTATCTCAATGCTGAATAGGAAGGCACAGTTTTGCTCCAGTGAGTTTACAATCATTCAGCAAAACTCCTGCTGAGTTTTGATTGAATAACACGTTTGGCTCCAGCTAGATGAAATGCGCAGTCAGGCAATATGCTGATAGGGAGCAAAACTGGGAGCCAGTAATTCCAGAAAAGAGCCGGGTGCAGGAAGGCAAGGGAATGGAACGCTAAGGAGTGACTCTGAGGAAGACAAAAGTGCTGCAGTTATTTCTCAGGGTGGTGGAAGAGATCCCTTTTGCAGAGCAGAAGGAAGCTGTCCCCAACCTTTGGTGCAGCATGAAAAAAAGATTCAAAAGCGATCTTGCAGCGCTGCAGGAAGGAGCTGCTAATGTGCAGGGAGCTGACCTCTGCGGAGCTTCAACCTTCATGTGACTCCTCCAAATATTAATTTACTGTGTCATTCTCAATTGTCTTCAGAGCCCCTGTCCCATGGCTACGTGCACCCAGAGGGCATAAAGCAGCACTACCAGAGCTGCAAACAGCAGAGAAGGAGACACATGCTCCGGGGAAATCTGGAAGTGCGCTGGGTCCAGCTACCGCACCCTGGGCAAATGTCTTTGTAAAGAGCAGGCTTGCAGAGGAAGCCTCTGCTCCGCTCCCCACCACTAACACTGCTGAGCAAGCAGCCTGTTGCATTCTCCACTGACTTCAATTTGCAAACAGCCTTAAAGCATTGTAGAAAACAGCATGGGAGGGTTGGGTTTTTTTAATGACGGTAACAAAGGCTTGGCTGTGTAATGCCTGTAATGTAATCGCTGAACAACCAAAGAGTACATAAGGTGTCACGCAGAAATAAAGAAAGAGGTCATCCTGACCAGAGAAGGGAAAGAAATCAGAGAGAAACATTCATATTCATTGAATCAAGCTTCTGCATTATCGTGTCTGGACATTGAACATACCTGGGGCACTAATAAAAATCCACACACGTAAATAAAACTGTTCCATGTGCTCTTGAACTTACCTGCCCGAGCAGTGTCTGTGTCCCTCCATCCCCCCAAGCAGACAGCTGGAAAATGGTTCGAAGAGCACTTAGGTGTTTAACTTTCACTGAAATTCAGGCATGCTGGCCATTTGGCTACTCTTTGAAGACATACACACAAGCACACACTGCCCTGTGTCAGACAGTGTGTTTCTCAATTGCCTCTCTCTTTTCCTGAGAAGAAGCTCCAGAAAAAATCCCCCTGGATGAGCTCTCCAGGACTAATCACTATTATTGCTCTGTGTCCTGTCACGCCTTCAGTTTGTTAGCCTCCTAATGAAAAGACCTAATTCCTTCCCTGACTGGTTGGGAGGCTTGGCTAATGGTGCTGTGTAAATGAAGATGATGATTATTACTATGATTACGAGTGTTACAATAGTAATAACAAGGAACTGTGGTCAGGTATGTCAGGGATACAGGAAATGAGAGAAAATACCTACTTAAAAAGAAGGTTAAAGAAACAACTGCTTTTCATGAACTGAGGAGAGAGATTTGCATGTGAAAAAGAAAATTATGAGCTCGGCAAAAAAATTCCTACTGGCATTAACTCCAATTTAAAAACGATTTAATTTTGCCATGCATTTTAGCCCAGGGAAGGCTGGCTCCCTGCAAGCTCACAGGCAAGCTCGTGAACTGCTCGTGGGAATACCTTCAGGAAAGGAAGGTTGAGCTCATAAATTTTGGTAATTCATATCCAGCGAGAACTCCATTACTTGTGAGTGAGCAGAGGATTCAGGGAGAGAGCCAATGACTAGGGAAGCAAGTAAAGGACTAGGCAAGCTAAGGATGGTCTTTTCCTACTGTATCTTCACAGTTTTTGGCTGATCTCCCTGAAGAGGCCCAGATGGTACCTGGACACAGTAATGGTGACAACCCCATCAAAGGATCTGTCTCACCTTTTTGTTTGCTCTTGAGTTATGGCATGTCACTGCCTCTGGGCCAGGTGCAAATGTATTTCAGACAGCAAAGCATGGGGAAACAGACTGATGTAAATCCCACCTCCAGTCTGAGTACAGTCCTCTAAGGCAGAGATACCAGCTTAGCTGTCAGGTGGAGTTTGGTCCTGTTTCACTGGACAAGGAGAGTTCTAGATGATAGTGATCCAGTTATCTCCCCACAAGTGATGGTGCAGGCCACAAGTATTTAGAACATCACACAGCAAATACTTTCAAATACTGATCTCCTTACAGCAGCTTGCTTTCGAAGTAACAGGCAATAGTTTTCTCCAGGGAATAATTCCTTGCAGGTCATGCACCAAGCCCTAGGCCAAAAAAGCCCACTTATGCCATGGAAAACATCTTAACAACTGCAAGGGGCTATCTGTGAAGTCCTTTCGAAACAGCAAGCTAAATGAAGTCAGTGTGTATCAAAGATCGATCCAGACAGTACTCCATTCCTTCAAATGCCCAACACCACAATAAGATGTGCGTCAGAGAAGTGCTGTTATGTCCCACTTAAACGTGGATGGAGAGACCAAATGCAACTGCAAACACACCAAATTGACCATCTATTGTATTGGCCTGTTAATTCTTTTCCATTCTGACATTCATCCAAAACTCCCATTGCAATCCATCTATGCCCTAAACACTGTCTGGCGTATTTTTCCAGAGAAAACCAGGAAGCTCATTAGCTGCCTTTAGAAGATATAAATCTGCAGCTCCACAAAAACTTCAATAAAACATATTTGATTTTCTGTACTGGAAGGTAATTTTTGCAAAACTAACAGCAGTTAGTTGATACATCTCCAAGACTCTTGTTTGCTCACAGTCGGTTCGTGGGAGACCTCAGATATCTGAGCATGAAAGTAGCTCTACTTCATGTCATCTGCAAAGCCTTGGAAGAACAAATTAGGGGAAGTAGAGGAATAGGAAGATAAATCATATTAGCAGCAGCAAGAAAAGCACAGGTATTATTTCAATTAAACAGACAAATTAAAAATAATTAAATTGATGCAGTTTCTTCTTATTTTTACAGCTGGCTAAAGATTTAATAGTAGCAATTCAGTGCTTGTACAATGGCATCTGCACAAACAGCTGTAGTTCCCTTGTGTAAAACATATTGGATACAGCACTGAATGTGCTTGAACTTGCTTTCACAGGCAGCATGGTCTAACAAAGGAATGGTTAATGATTTCTGGTAAATAATAGAAAGCTTCAGACACACGGCAGTGTAGGAAGCTCCTCACTCTCCCTTTGTCTAGGCACACAACTTAAACCTTGCACAATCTAATTTAGGTGGAGAGTTTGGGGGGTGTAAGGGAGAGGCGGTGAAGAGAAATTTTCATTCACTTTGCCTAGGTGTGGAGTAGACCACATGGATTATCTTTTTATTTACGTTTACTGTTCTCTGGGTATTTGTGTTTTAAAAGCCTAATATGCCCTATCAAAAAGGATTATGTGTAATTGGTTTGATGCTCATCTCCTTGAAACTGGTGCTGGGAGGCATACCAGTGTATTCAGTTTTGACGTTTGAATATAGGGCAGCACCCAATAAACGTCCCTGAAAACTGAAAAAGTTGTATATTATACAATTTCTCTCTTGCCCCTCTTTTTTTGTTGTTGGGGTTTTTTTTTTCTTTATGCAGAGTAAAGGTAGAACATTTCTATACCAATTAAGACTAGTTAGTGGAGATTTATTGTCAACGGTTGCACTGGTTTTGGTGTTAACTTCTTAGATCACAGCAAGTGGCATTTGAAGTTGGCTGGGGCTGGAGGAAAGTTCTTCATCAGGGAACGTACCACGCCTGCCTTCTTCCAAGGCAAGGATGGGGGCAGAGGGGGCAGTGAGAAGGTCACTATTTTGCCTGCCACGTCATGCGATAAATATTAGCCAGAGATGATTATTGAATCCAAACAAATAAGTAACAAAGAACTCTTACAAGCCTAAAAAGATACATACAAGCTGTAAGATGATTAACGAAAAGCAGGGTTAGAAGAGAAGGACTCTGTCAGATGAAGTTTACTGTTTTATTCCTAGCTGGGTTGCAAAGAAAGTGAAATGATTTAGGGCTTTATATTCACTTATTTCTCCCTCCCCTTCTCATTCCTCCTCACCCCTTCCAGCATCCCTGTAGCCCTGGTCCTGGAACCATGCTGCCAGGTCCCACACCAGCAGCAACAGGTTCTTCTCCCTGCTGGTTAGAGCACACAGAGCATCAACACTTCCCAGTGGGAACGTTCAGCAGCACCACTTCTGCCAGGACAGGACAGCAGAGTAAGTTCTCTCCATCCCACCAGCCAGGTGAGGGGGGACTCGCGCACTCTGCACCACAGGGCAAAACCTGGCTGCTGCAGCTGGACCTGAAAGAGAAAATTAAGCCTGTGGAGTTTCAACTTCCTTGATTAAATTTCTCTATTATAAGAAAAAGATGTGAGAAAGAAAAAAAAAAAGAAAAAAGAGAAACGTGTCCAGTAAAAGAGTTTGGAATCAGACCATGGGCTTCATCCCAGAGCAGTCTTTCCAGGCAAGGAGCAAATAAATCTGCAGCTTTATTTCTACCACTATTAGCACAAGGGCAAATTGACAAAATCCACATCTTAGTGCAGTTTCAGGTAATGAATGTGCCACAAGATGCAGAAAGAAGATGTTTAATTGACAACTCTTCTAATTGTACTCCATTAAACGCTGGAGCAAATAATCAAAGAAACTATTTGTAAGCATCTAGAAGATAACAAGAAGATGAGTTACAGTCAGCATGGATTTGTTAAGAACAAATTGTGTCACACTAATATAATTTCTTTCCCCCACAGGATAACAGACCTTGCAGACATGGAAGAAGCAGTAGATATCATATATCTCAAGTCTAGTAAGTTTTCTGACACGATCTTGTATAAAATTCTGATAACTAAGAGAAGAAAATGTGAACTAGGGAAAAACTACTAGAAAGTGAGCACAAAACCAGATAGAAAGCCATGCTGGAGAGAATAACTATCAATGCTTCACTGTCAAAGGCTGCATCAAGTGGATTCCACAGAGGTCTCTCTTGACCTGATACTATTCGTTGCAAATGAACTGGATAATAGAAGAGATTGTGGTGCTGTTCATTCTCCCATTGCCTGTTACTGGGAGAGCTTCCACATCTGCTCCAGGAAAGGACTAGTGTTCCAGGGGATCTTGACCGGTTTGAAACAGTTTCAAAAAACAGCATGCAAGTCAAGCAAAGTGATTGTTATACAATGATCCAGCAGTAGTATGCTACTTAAATTAAAAGTTAAGAGTAATTGACTTTGTACTACAGTTTTGCAGCTAAGAATCTACATGTTACAATGGTCAGAAGATGAACNTTGTTGTTATTATTATTATTTTATTTTTTATTAATTTTTTTTTTCCCCCCTTTATTTCACACTTGTAAGTTCTCAGGACATTGCATCCAGGCTAGGTTTTGGCCATCTAAGTCTAAGGAACATGAAGGTCAACAAGGTCCAAGGGAGAGCCACAAACAAAAATCTAGGGATCTAGGAGAAAGAGCTGGGCCTCCATAGTCTAGAGAGAGAGACCGATGCAAAACAAAGCAGCGATCTTTGAATCTGTAAGTGACTGTTGTAAGGAGAAAAAGAACAGTCTCTTCTCTGTGACCATGGTGAACAGAACAAGAAACAAATGGTTTATAATTTAGAAAGAGAGTTTAAGAAAAAATTTCCAGTGTAATGGATGGTTGGACAATGGAATAGACTCCTTAGGGAAGCTGTGCAGTCTCCATCACTTAGAGAAGTTCCATGTACAACTTGATGTTGTCCTGGAGTAGGGAATAGGCTAGATGACCTCTAGAGGCTCCCTTCAAATCCACTGTGCTATAATCCCATTAATTTTATTAATACCACAATCTAGTTATGTTTAATAAATTAAACTATAAGGGAGAAAAACAATCCCCAAGACCCAGAGCTAGGTCTGAAAACACTAAACATGTTGCAGTAATAGGCCATAAATTTGCTTTCATTCCCTAAGGAGATTTTATTGCCACAAAGACTAACATACCAGAAGCTTCGTCTTATAGTTAACTAACTCCAACACACTGTCGGGTTCTTTGATTCATATTCTGGAAGAAGTAGTTTACGTTTATAGAAACAAATTGGTTGCATCAGAAATACAGGTTAGGTCAATCTTCTGAGCTCTATATGTCTCCAAACTGGCTCTTTGTAAATCCCTGTATGTCTTGAACAGAAACTCAACCCCACACCATTATTAAAGGGCACTTTGAATTATTTTCATCCTATTTCTATATTCACTGCAGCTCACTATAACTTTCAAACACTCTACTAGCAGAATGAAGACAAAGACAATGCAGATAAGATGCAGTACGGCTTCATCAGCTAATCAGAAAACAACACAAAACTGGGCTGTTCTTCAATGTCAGACATCCATATTTTATGTAAAGCAGAAATCACTTTACCTATAAACTGATGGAAGGGACCCTGAGGGGTTTCCTTTTGGTACCATGAGTACAACAGACAGAAACTTTCTAATTAAAATCTTCCTAAGAAAGTATGGTTTCACAGAAAGGAATAATTATTGCTGTAAAATGTCATACCAGTAAAGCAATCTCAGTTATCAACCAGGTTTTTAATTTTCTTTTTGCATCACCAAGCAGATTCCATAATATATTTTCATATAAATGCCTAGGTTTCGTTCTTTTTCACTTGGGTTCGCTACGGTGTTATAGGGGAATGAGGTCTCTTGCTCATTTTGATGAGCAAAACCTGGTGGAGGGAAACAAAAGCCACCAACTACTTTCTGTCTAGAGTGAAACTGAACAATGCACTCAATGAGTTTGAACTTCAGAGAAAATAAGGTCAGAATGAACCGCCCTTGTAAAAGCCTGTCCCCCAGCAGTTCATGGGGTTCACACAAGCTACATTTGTTCAAAGCAATCCCAAGAGGACAATGCAAGCCCTGTTTTACTACCACAGGATATAAGGTGGTATCAAATAATGAATCCAAGTATTTCCCTTCTGAACTCAGTCCAAAGCACTTTTAAAGTTTTCTAATATAAAATAATATACCATGAAGTGGAAATCTTTCTGATATTTTGTCATTTTAAGCTGTGGTAATATATTTTCCCTTGGAAAGTATAGCTCTGCGCTCATTGTGTGCCTTTTTTGTTTTCTGTTTAATCTGTGATGCATATCTGAATGGAATTTTTGCCTGTAATTCTATAAAATTTACTCTGAACCGCTGCTTATGCTCTACTGATCACAACTCTGTTTTAAGGATTGGCTCTTAGTTTTTCAATCTTCTCTTCACTGCCCTTTTGCTCTATTAGAATATGAGGAGTAAGAGGGGAAATGATTTTTGCACATTTAACACTTTGTTTCCCCTGGACTTTTGTCTAGGGCTATGGGGATCCTGCAGCCTCACCTGAGCCTCACTGGGAAATCCTGCTGCTGGAATGACACACTCAGTCGATCTGATAGACACACACAGGTGCCTCCATTGACATTTTTGCTCTCCAAAGTTTTTTGCAGCTATCTACTATGTTTCAGCTGTGATAGTTATGGCAAATGTTATAAAAGGAGGCTAGATCCTCAGCTGGTGTGCATCTACTTAACTGTAAAATCCTGAGTTATGGTTTACGTACCCATATGTCATGCCAGACTTAATCATCGCTCTAGACCATAGTCTCTGGCCATTGCCCTCCAGTCGTCACCGGTTCTAACGAGCATTTAAAAATGATGCTGATTGAAGAAGCCCCACATCATTTAATTCAGCTTCTACAGGAAACGGCTTGATTTGTTTTCAGTCCAAATGAAGCCTAAAATCGCTTCCAAAAGTGGCTTTAAAAAAAAAAAAAAAAAAAGACAACTACACCAAGACTAAAATGGACCCTGCACTTACAACCAGTTACCAGCTTCCCAGGTGCAAAAGTGTAGTATTTTATTAGCTGCTAAAGAGAAGGTGTTCCCTGTGCAAGTTTGCATGTCTATTGAAAATGTCTCAAACAGTGCACTTTAAAACCTCAGTAATCAAAGGGAAAGTCCATGCTTCATCCATGCTTGAATAAGGTAAACCTTTAATCACCACCAGTGGAGACGTGATGTTCAAAGGATGTTGCAAAAGAAGTGACTGGACTTCTAGCTCCTCCGTGTCTAGCCACAGAGCCACTGCACAGGCCGGAGTCCTTGTAAGGTGCAGCACAAGTGAAGAAAGACTGAACACTAACAGGAAGGAGAGCAAGTGAGGTAAGGATAGATGAGGAAAACAACCTCAGAAAGAGGTGCAAGCTTCAAACAAATCATTCAGTAGTCCAAGTTAATGCCTGGGAGCTCCTAGCTCTTTCGTACATACCAAACCAGATATCTGAAGTATGCTGCCAGGAGTAAACAAAGAGTGTCAGAGGTCCCTCTGCCTTTGAAGTAAACATGTCTTTAAACAAGAATACGTAAACTGGAGCACAGCTATTCATAGGAAATCAAATGTAAATAAAACAGGATGAGCTCCCATGAAATCACAAGAAAACAAAGATGACAAAGCAAACAAACAGGACTGTAAGGAAAGCACAGTCAGCATTTGAAATACGGTCATTAACCACGCTTTGTCCTTCTGAATGCCCTTTATTTGCTGGCCTCAGAGTCTGCAAACATTAAGGATTTGTCAACAGAGAGGCTGTGGTAGTAGGTGATTTATATATTCTGCTGCCACTTTTGTCTCTGGTTACCCTTCTGCTGTGTCAAGTCTGTTTACACTCTTTCTGGATGTAGTGTGTGTATATGTACGTGAAACCAGACAAGCACAGTCCCAGAGCATGCCCATTCATAAGCAAACGTGTTCCATCTGTGCGATGCACACGAGGTACCTCCACACCCAGCACTGGCACACAATGCAAACCCCACGGACCCAGTGGTGACAAATTCCAGTTACCAACTAGCACCAACGTCTTCACCAAGGTTTTCCTCGAGGCTATTCCTCACAAGCCTCCATCGAACTCTGTGGGGAACTCGGGAAGATCTACCCAAAAACCTCCCACTGGGAGCTACCAAGTTCTGTGAATCTTTAAGTCCTATATTTGGGTATTTTCAAAAGTCTAAGCTCAATGCCTGGCAGCATGGCTCTGATATGGTGGGGATATATACCTGAGGAGTTCTCCTAGCCTTTACTTCCCCATTTGTGGAGAGAAATTATATTTATTACCTTCTGAGCATTAGAGGCTACTATGAGGATTACTCATACACAATAATAATCTAGAAAAGAAAATTTCAAAGTGATACCAAAAGGAAATGCCTTCTTTTATTTGTGTTGGCTTTTTTTTCTTCCATCTCCTCCTTTTGTGGTGAGTTTAGTGCCTGTGAGAAGCGCTCAGAAATTCTGTTTTCTTAAAAAGCAGCTCAAGGAAATCAAGTACTGCTGTCATGGTACAGTCAATCCCAACATGTTGCAAAAGCCTTGTCACTTTACATTACACACCCTGATGAGATACAGGTTGAGAGATCTGTATCTAAATGGTTTCATGGGTGGTAAGAGGGTCACACAGGAAAGTAGTCCCTCTCCGTGCAAGCTGGCAGGTTGTCCCATGAGATAATCAGGATTTTCTTCCTGGAACAGTGGTTCTCCCCAGTTAACAACCCACCACACATACAAAAAGCAAGGACAGATTTTTCAGATTTGATTATTGTGAGAGCTTAGAGAAGATTGTGGGAGCTAGGAAAGTGGGTGTATGGGAATGTATATTTTGATGTTTCTATTCTGCCACTACCTTTATATTTGTGCTTTCTCTCCAAAACTGATGGATTCATTATGCTGCACCACCTGCTTTCGGCATTCTGCAGCTGCCACAACAGAAAATGGACAGATATTACGTTGTCACTGAACTAACTGAGCTATCGCTTACTGCTTCCTTCCTACAAAGGGGAAGACGATAGACCTGTTTCCCCCAGCACATTTCTTACACAGAGATGATGCTTTGTTAATAAGCCAAGCCCAGTATTTTAACAACTGCAAGGTGAAGGGTTGAAGCAGTAATATGCCTTAAGGTCATGTGGCACATGGTCATATTTTAATTACCACTGCCTGAGGCTATCTCCACAGGTATGTTTCCTTCCTGCATAAAACATGAACCTGGGAGTGATTTCAAAACACAGTCAAATAGCCTGTGACTCCAACGGGATGTACACAGTATCAGACTTCAATCCAAGGGCAAATTTTATTTCAGTGTTTTATCTTGTAGGCTCAGAGGGGAGAGAGAAAGAAACACTTTTCTGTTGGTAAACTAATAATGTTTAGCAACACAAGGTGTATCATACGTTCTAGAGATCTTTCATTTCCTTAATAAATACCCAAGCATAGCAAGCTCTCAACACCAATATCCTTTCAATAAAAGGTAACCTTATATGGTCACTGCATGATACATGATTTATAAGATGTCATGTTAAAGTAAACTCAAACTCACCAAACACACTGAAGGAAGGAAATGGTTGTCTGACTCCATATGGTGTTTTCATGTTTCTATTAAAACCAGACTATTCAAACACTGTGGATACCAGCACAAGTTTTAGCTCTAAAGGAAGGATGAAGGGAGTCTTATCCATACCATGTGTATCAATAGCATAAAAATTGCTGGCAACACATGAATGTGGTTAAAACACTTAGGGTCATCTTACTGTTGGGGATTAAAAAGACATTGCTCCTGCAGACTGGTTTGCTCAAAGAGCTATCATGGAAGTGGATTGTTGAAACCCTTTGCTAGCCAAATAACATGCAGAAAGGAACAGGATTAGTTGAACTGTAAAGACCAAATCCTTTGAGACAACGTCCTTTAAAGTAGGATATAGCACTGCAGAAGTTGAAACCTAATCTTCACTATCATACTTGATACTTAAATCAAAGGTCCAGATTTTTGTGAAGTCATACTACTCCAGCTGGAGATACTATATTGGTTTTGCTAACATCTTCAATCTATGATTTTATCGCACACCTTAAATGAAAAGTTGCTTATTTATTATGTATGATCATAAAAAAAAATTAAAATCTAGGACATTGAAATGATTTTTCCCTGGCTGTTTCCCCCGTTCTCACTCCCTGGCGAATCCTAGGAGGTATGTTCCTACAACAGGCTACTTCAGGGACTCCCAACCTCAGCCCCTGCCAGGCTCCACCCAGGCATCAGCAGAAGAGACCTGATGTAAACAGAAGGTGGCTGAATTATATTTTTCCTTCCCTATAGGGGGCAACCCTTCACCACTCCAGTGAACCAGGGTCCACCACATGCCTCAGTTCAGGCCCAGGAACACGCTGCATCACGGCAGCATAATGAAATCAAAGAGAGGAACAGATTTCAATGCACGTCACAGCAGTCAGTGCATTTGCTCAGTAGTGCGCTGCACAAACCTCGCACAGTTGCTTTATAAGTTATTTTTAAGCCTGCTGCCAAACCATGCTGTTGTAAAACCCAGCTGAGCTGAGAACCTGCAACAAACTCAGTGAAGTACAAGATCTCCTAGATTTTGTAGGGGAGGACTCGTCCCACGCATTTTCAAGGCACCCTTTCACACTGCACCTTAAGTTACACTAATGCTTTCAAGCATTCCACTTTGCTTGGAGATTAGTGTATTTATCACATACTTTTTGACCCTACAAGAGTTTTGGTTCACTCACTTCAATGGATAGACAGTGGTCATTAGCCTTACGCATCTACCACTACTTCTACTTGATTAACAAAAGTACCTTCAAGAACTGCTAATGAGAATGGCAAAGACCCAGAAAATGCTCTCAATTCTTTGAGCCTCACTCACATCGTATCACAAGGCTAATAGTGTCACTACTCCATTAAATTTTTTTAAGTATTACGACCTCTAGAGCCAGTAGTACTTAATGACTTAAACACCTCCCCCCTTTTCTTCCTACTTTAAACAGTATAGCATGTAGCTGATTTTACTTCAGCAGCAAACACTATCCACAGTTCTTGTGCATAACAACCCAAATGGTTTCCACATAACTTTCTATGTACAGGACACATTCCCTGCTACCAGTGGAGCCCAAAGGACAAAACATCTTTCTCACTGCCCTCTACAGCACACAGGCATGGGAACAGAGTACGGATCAACACATTGAGACCTGAGGAACGTCGTACTGGCTGCAGCAGGCACTGCATTTCCAGCTGCTTTCTTACCAGGTCAAGGGACTTTTATCAGGCTTTTTAGTTCCTCCACCTTCCTATGACTTCAGAGTTTCAGAAAGATAGGCTGAAGTTGGAAGAGAGTCAGAAGCATTCCCAACTTTGATAGCACAGTATCTAAAGTGAGGCAGCTGACACCAACAAACTGATTCAAGTGGGTGATCCGTACATGAAGTAAATCATAAAGCCAGCAAGGAAAGCTTGAAGCCTCCTCAGTGTGATTCACAGTGTATGTGGGAAATAGAAGGATGAGGAACAGAGGTAGGTGCTGAGCTGGAGCTGGCTAGAGCTAGGCAATAGGAAATGCTGAGCACAGGGCATGTCTAACTCCTGCTGGTTTTCAGGAGCAGCGGTATCCCTGTCCATGGGGTTAGGGCACTTGCCTGGGAAGTAGGACAACAAGTATTCAGACTCCTCAGAACCTCACACTTGACCACAGGCTCTAGAAAAAAATCTTCCTGTTGTATGTGGGCCATCAGGCACAGTGTAGGATTCCTGGGCTAAAAGAACACAAGCAAGAGGGTCCTGGACTGTCATTTTGGGGTTACAGGTGGGAAGCTCTGATCTTTGTGATCACACTGGATTTTATCACGGAGATAAGACCCAGACTGCCAGGGCAGTATCCTAACCACAAAGCTCACCATCCCTTTCAGGCTGCCCAATAATACCTGTTCCTATATCAAGGCAATGATATCTGCTCTGCTCGTGCTGGAGCTGTTGGCTTGTTTGGATCTCAGCCTTCATCAGTAAAGGCTGAAAAGGAGGATGTCCTGTTCCCTGCATCATTCCTCTGGTACAGTGCCAAGCAGAGAGATCTAATCCACAGAGCAAGGCAGCACAATGATATCCAGAAACCTTCAGCCTTGTGTGAGGGGAGGAAGAGGCTGACCCACATCACACTCATGCCATGGGTATCAGAGAAGAGAGGCACAGGGGTTCAGGGGTGACTCCAGCATGCATAGTAGAGGCAGAGTGGTAAAAGGAGAAACCTGCAAGGAGATCCATTCTGCAAGAAGAAGCCTGAACAGCTTAAGGGTGAGGAAACTCCTTTTCTGCTCTCTCTCTCCAGCATGATGCTCTGTCAGTCCAACAGCCAACACCTGGCCTGGCCTCACTCAAGTGATAGAAACTTGCCACTAGTGAAGATGGACCCCTGAGTTTTCCTGAGTGTTTTTGTGAAAGGATGTACCAGGAACGAGGGTGCACACTGCCGTGTAACACTGAAATCTCTACAGCTGGGGGAACCCAGGCCTGCCTCAATTACCAGTATGATTTCTTGGTTAATTAGTCTGTGGGCTGACTAACAGGGATGGGCATTTTAGGTGGGCATTGGTTTTTCAGGCTAATTGCTATGGTTTGTTGTGGTTTGCTGCTTTGGAGTGGTTTTGTCTGTAGGTTGTTTGTACAAGGGGATGGGGAGGGGCTCTTTTAAAACCAGTGGCGTAAGTGAGACAACAAAACTTTCTACTAGCTGCTGACATGGTCCTCTTTATCGTTTGTTCCTGGCAGGACCTGAGTGTGCTGTGCGATGCACTTGCAACTGCGCTCACCCACCCAGGATTTAAGTTACACTAACACATTTCAGCACAAACGAATATGTTCCTCTGAACTTCAGGCCAGTTTCATTGCAGTGACATAGAAATAAAGTGACAGAAGCGTCTGCCAGCAATCTCAAGCATCGGGCAACAGTACGCACAAGCATTTGAAAAAGACTTTTAAAGAATAGTACTCTTCATTGGCTTATTATCTTGCTGTTTACTATGTTGGAACCAAGATTAAAATGCTTTAGTGTTTACTGAAGCAGCATATATAGTATCTAACAGCATGTTATTTTGTGCACACTGTTTAACATTCTTTATTGCTCCAACTCATAAGGTTTATTTGAAATCAGTGGAGGAATTCATCCCATCCACCATTTACTCAGCTATTATCAGCTACTGCGAAAGTGCCATGTGGAGAATAAACACCAGTTATTTATGAGCTTTTGCAAGCATGCAAACTCCTGATAGAAAATTACATTTTTAAGATCCATTATTATTTATGGCATGTGTGTGTCACTATATGCAGTTGCATTCTGCATATAGGCTGCTCCAGAGGTAACCCTGAAAAAAACATAGCTACCTAGTTTTGCTTGGCATTTCAATTATTTTATTCTTGATTCCAGCTTCCTTAATTCTCTCCTTCCTGCTCCCCACCCAAGCAAAAGTTCTTCGTCTTTTGCTGGTAGCTACAATGGACATGGAGCTGATGGAGTATTAAAACCTACCTAAAGTTTTGATCAAATCTTAGCCAAGTCGGTGGGAAGCCTGGCTGTCGGGGGGAAGACTGATTATGAAATACTTCTTCCAAATGCCATGAAATTTCCACCATGGCAAGGAAATAAAATGTTAGGTGGACGTTGGACAGGAAAAATTTAGCTCCCATTTACACAGATGTGATCAGAGAGAGACGTTCCTGCTCAGCGGAACATGAGCCATTTCATATGGGGACGTCTTTTGGCTCGGTCTGAGCCATGGACTAATGCTCACCTACAGGCGATTCCTGACTCAGCTCAGTGAAGGAAACTCTTCTGAATTCTTCAGCTAAATATAGGAGCGTGTTGTATGTTTTTTCCAATATTTCCACTTATTCCACCTGACTTTTTAAGTTGTGTGCATTAATACAGTATACTGTATTCTCCTCCTTCACCTTTGTGTATTTTTTCCTGGCCTTGCTACCCAGCTAGAGACAAGGGTGTATATAATAGCTAGTGATTGCTTCAGATGAGCAGTTTGAGTGGAAATGTTTAGTGCAGCTTCATGTTTCATCTTCCCAGAACCTTGGTGACATCTCGTCTGGAATACATGGTTTGCATCATGTCTCTGTATATGTATTCCCAGGTTTGATTAGGTGAGCTCTCAGAGGAAATAAATGCCAAGAGCTATATACCTTTGCTAACCGGTATTCTTATGCTGGCTTTGCATAATCAAGCAGCACCTTTCATCTAATAATATATTTAAAATATCTTTTAGACAAAGCCCAATTTGATGAGGCTGACTCTGCAGCAGCAGGGAGCATGCATGGTACATTGGGCTTTAGAGTAATGGTTTAGATCTCTCTACAGCATGTAGCACACATAAGCTTTGAAGCATAAAAATCATAAATGATTAACCTACTTGATTTCACATAAATGATAGAAATATGCTCTTCATGGTTTATTTTATTGTCTAAAAACAAAGGCATTATGTCATCATGTGATGGGGTCTTTTATGGTCTTCAGCCATGCTAGTCCATTTTGATTTAATTGCCAATTTTTCACTGTATTAATTGCTAATTATTATATATTTGTATACGTGACACTTCAGTTGTCATCACATCATCATAACTGTTTGGACTGAATATTGTCTCATCTCCATGAGCTGTTTCCATTGCAGGATAGGCAGCCTTAAAAAAATTGCATCCAAACATTTATTTTTTTTTAATTATTAAAAAGCTTTTTCAAGTAAGAAACTTACTAAAACATCCAGTTGGCAAGAAAAACTTGAAGGACCTTTGTAAGAAAAATTAAATCAGCATTTGTTAACTTTTCAATAAAGCAATGTTTCAAGTCAAAATTTGGGGGAAGAGAAAAAGTTAACACACACATAGACATTTCCAATAGCAATTAAAGAAAACCAGACAAACAACACTTTGCAAGAACTTCTCTAAGATCTACAAATATCTTTAAAATAAAATAATACATTTTTATTTTTTTATCTACCTATTTTAAAAGTGCTCCAGAGGTCTCCTTCGGATTTTCAGGTAATGTTTGAAAAGATTCCTATGGATTGTTATTTTCCAAAGGAGCTGCTGGCTGCTTGCTATGTTTTTTTTTTAATAAGATAACTCTTCAGGACAATATGTCCCTGTCTGGTTAAAATTAGCGAAGTCAGACAATTTGCAAAACACGTCAGAAGCACTCTTCAGGTTGGGCTCATGTAGGAAACAGAGAATTTGGGGTGTTTTGTAACTTGGTTACTTTATCCTCACAGTGTAATGAAATTATTTTCAGAGAACAATGAAATTCCAGAGGAATTTTTGAAGCTTTACTTCAGTTGATCTTAATTCCAACTGCAAATTGGCTACAGTGACTTACAGGAATGATGAAGCTAAACTAACTATTTAAGCCCAGTTTTAAACACCCTGTGTATGGTTCATTATCTCCTTGCCAGGTCAGAAAACAGGTGAAACCTGCTTGAAGACAGCTGAGGCAACCAGGAGACTCCGAAGACAACCCAAAACATGTCCCAGTGTCACATACGCATGAGCTCACCCAGAGAAATTACAGCAGTGTCACCTACAACACATGTTCAGTTGAATACTGGTATACCTGAGCCTCATCTGGAGGCATGATCTAAAATACCCATCTCTCCTGCAAACTAAGAGGCAAAGATAAACTCCCCCGCTTTGTTTGAAATGTGGTTGGTTTTGACCTCTGGGATATAGAAAGATTTATATAAATAGAATTTCTCTTTCTGCTTGCTTCCCTGTCCTGGAGAAATATGTATAAATAAGAGATCAAAGATCCTGTGCAAACGTTCAACGTAAAGCTGACAGGCTGCAAAAGCAGAGCTTCTTCCTCAGTGTCTCAGGGAACGGTGACTTGGCCCCTGGGACTTTGCAGAGCTGCTTCCTCCACTAGACTGTACCCTGTAAGAGAAGCCTTTTTTAATTTCATTTTCATTTTGCTGGTGCCTTTGAAAATATAAATGTGTCAGAATGATTAGGTGGAAAATGGTTTCTATTAGCTGCTGCAAGGTATTTTTGCAGTCTATTCAGAACCACATCGTGCTGTCCGTGGCCTTATCTTGTCTTTCTGGAGGCTGCTGAACTCCCGTGCGGCAGAGAAGACAGAGGACTTGCAAACTTTGGCTTCAGCTAGTCCCTCAAAGCCCCAACAAACTTTTTATTTGTTTGTTTTTCAGTTAAGGTTCTAGCAGGCAACACAGCATTTCCTGGTTTATCTTTATTTTGTTTTGTTTGAATGTCTCACCAGTTACCTCCCTATACCCCAGCCAGCTGTGCAGGTTCAGCTGAGCAAATAAGGTCCGGTAGGAAGTTATTGATGGCTTTATCAGTATGAGATACTCACAATGCATCACCTGCATGCTTAGGAGTGTAATGCTGACAATAAATATGATAATAGTTGTCACACATCAGTGAGAGAAATGTTGAGCTTCCAAAGCACTGAATAAATTGTATTTCCCTTTATTTATTCAGTGCAATAGATGGCACAAAGATGGTAGAACCAACCAACCATTTTGACATGTTTACAAGGCTTTTAAATCATGAAATGGATTATTGCAGTGCTGAAAGTATCTGCCAATCGCATTTTATGCCCACCACATTCTGCTGGAAGAGGCAGGCTTTTTAATTTACATTTGTTAGAAGCACCTATGACAAAGAAAGATTGTATGTCAAAGAAGTTGCACCTTTGGTACCAGCCACACTCACCTGCACTGTTGCATCCAGAACTGCTTCACACACAGCCACGCAACTAGACAGGAGGCATGAAAGCCAGCAGAAATACGCAGATGCCCATGAATCACCTTGCTGGCTGTAGCCTGCTAGAAGCTGAATCTACGATAAGGTCTAAGCATGGCCAAGCTCTTTCTCTTGAGTGGGTTCACAAACAGACCTGATGGTGAGTTTGAAACCATAGATCTTAGTTAACAATCCTTTTTTATTGGTCCTTCCCCACTTCAAGAATTTGGGTTTAATGTAACAAATCTATATCCATTTGAGCCTCATTTAGCAAAGTACCACTTGCAACATGTACCAGACTGGTTTCATTTCCCACTGAATCTCACAAATAACCTGTAAGAATAAAATCAGAACTCCACGACTGCATGGCTGAGAACGGGTAGCAAACATCTTGATGGACCAGGCCCATCTTACATACAGCACACATTTTATCTCACCTAACTTGAGCTGTCTAAAAGTGAACCGTTGCTAAGCAGATCCTCCATGCTCCTTGTATGCAGGAGATGGCTTGATCCACCTATCCTCCTGGATATGCTTGTCTGTCTCACTCCACTGGCCATAGTTAATCTTGGACAACTAGCTCAGCCTAGAGTGGGATTTAGGTGCCATGGCTGTACCATGATGCTAAGATTTCCTTGAGTATCAGAGCTAACCAGGACAGCCTACCCACATGACACTGCACCCTTCTGGGGTGGCTGCTGCAAGGCAAGATGCCACAGACACTTGTGATAACACTGCCTGCTTTTGTCTGGTCAACAGTCCCCAAGGTACAGATGATGTAAATACAGTATCACCTGCCCAGTACTGGGGATCCTATCCCTTACAGGACAGAAGTTGCTTAAAGAGATTGCCCATTGAAACTCACCACTTCTCAGTGGTGCTACTTATGCCAAAATCTGATGAGCCGTCTCTGAAGAAAACAGTTTTCCTTCATCCATTTCTTTTTTTCCTTGCCCTTCTGGATCCAATAAACCAGACCTTCAGCAGCTGTAAGTGAGACCCATTTCAGCTCTGCTGGTTTAGAGCAGCTGATGGTCTGGTCAAAGCTTCTAAATCAGCATTTTGGCTTCAATTAATCTTTGCTGCCCTAAATACGGTGTTCAAACATGGGGGGCAGTTAAATGTGAATTGTTTGAGGAATTAAGAACAGAAAACAAACCTAGTAATAAACAAAGGGTACATTGTAAGCTGTTGGAAGACTTGGGTTTTATTTGGGTTGTAGTTACAGGCTAAATAACTGTGGCATTCTGCCAACAGTAAAGCTGTGACTTTACAGAAGTGTCTTGGTTTTATTTAGAACAAAACTCCCAAAACATATGAAAGCACCTTACAACAGGAGGAAATAATAATTTCAATATGAAATGGAATAAAGAAGGAATGAAATCCCTAAAACTCAGTTTAAAAAATTAGAAAAATGGCTAGTTCTTTGTTCCCATGAACCAGAAATTAATAACATGCACATATTTAATGTTCTCCAAGTTTAGACATGGTACTGTTCCCATTGAATTAGGCATGTATACATTATTAACACACATCAAACTGCATTAAAGTAACATGAATGGTTTGATTTAAAATCCACAAATGCCTGGCAGTAATGTATCTTCACATCAAGGAAAGAAGTGAGCAGAAACCCTTCTACAAGTTTCTAGTTCTGCTGTATAGCGTTACATCCTTCACATGATTTCAGGGCACACTAAAATTATTTTCTCTTCTAAATATCTGTGGGATTTTGTGTATTTGCTTGGCCTTGAGCTTTAAGGAAAGGGGAAACTACCAGGAGAAATATTTGGTACTATCTTAGGAATCACGGGCCATTGGCAGGATAGAGAATAATGGCTCTGAGCAGTGCCAGTGGCTGCTGAAGACCTTTCTTCCACTGACTCTTCACGCAGCAGAGCAGTGCACATTTAAAAAAAAAACCAAGTGCTGTGTGCAGTCTGTGTACTCTGCTGCCTATGCACAGTAGGCCTTTATGCTAAATGGTCTCAAGGGAGTATTATTTGTGTGTGCATTACGCATCCATTCAAGTTTGAGATTTGCTGAGCTATATGAAAGCTTGTGGAGCAATTTTCTTCTTTTCCCACCTGTACCCCACATTAGCAGCACTTGCTACACACCCCATTTCACAGCAGAAGAGGCTGCCCTCCTCATGACTGTACCCTATTCAAGAGCTACCTTATTAATTATTCTACAGAACCCTTTTGTTTATATTGTGGAACACACATACACACACTCTGTTCCCACACCTCTCCTCACTGTTGGCTTAGCTGGATTTGGTACAAGTCAGATAACCATTTGCACTGCCCTGTGTGCCACAGACTGGGCTTTGCTACCTTTCAACTACTGATTCACCACCAGAAAAACTTATTTCCATTACAGGAAAAATTTGCAGGAGTGTTCTGGTAAGGACAGCTTTTTTTCAGCGTGTGACAGTGAAGTTCAAGGAACACTATAGAAAAATATTTTAAAACAGAGATGTGGTAAATAATGGAATGAAATGAGAGAATTGTCTTAATCTGGTTTCTATAAGAATGGGGGCTTGTTTAATTATGTCATCTGCATATGTGTGCATGAATTTGTCTGTCTTTCCCCCACACTGAACCTGCCACACACCTTAGAGCAAATTTGCCTAAGGGGTAGGGACCTCAAAGACATGATCTTACAGGTATGATGACCAAAGGTAGCCAGGTAAAGAAAGATCCCTTTTACACTTCCACTGAAGAAATTACAGAAATACGGATTAAACTCTTACTAAACAGCAGAGAATTCTCAAGGGGAAATGGCTTTAGGTATTTTCTTACAACAAAAGATGTTTCTCTAGGTGATCATCTTGAAAAACAGCGGAGAATCCATCACAAAGCTGCAGGACACCATGCTTTATCGTTCTTCTTAAGGAACTGCTTATTGTCTGCTCAAACAAATGTCAGAAATAAGGATTTCCAGCAAAATATTACATTCCTTGCACTAATTTAAAATATTGCACAAGGGAATTATTTTGCAAGTTTCCATCTACTGAAACAATAGTAGACTCTTGGAAAACACAAAACCCACAATCTCTTATTCACATACTGGTCTTTAGATTTAATGTTGACTTGCCATATCCAGATGTAAGCCTTACCGTAGCTCCCCTTGGTGTAAACTAGCATAACATCAAGAAAATGGATGTAACTCCACTTATCTGCATTAAGCAAGGCTTTTAGCTTGAGATATTTGGCAAGAAATCTATGAAACAGTGTGAGCAGAAGGTCCTTGACCTGCTGGAGCTAAGTATCAATGACTCTTTTTGCTTTAAAAATTCAATCAAAAAAAAAAAAGGAACAAAAAAAACCCCACCACCCCAAAAATTAAAACAAACATAAAAAAATCAAAGAAATCCTATAAAAGCAACCCATATTACTGGAAAAGCATACAGCAAATACTTTTCATTCTCTTATATCTTCCCCTGAGGGCAAAGGTGATGGCTGTACTAAACCCTAGTTTCTCCTCAACAGCTTCTTGCAGCAACTGAGAATCAACTCCTTATGTGCAATTTCTTCAAGTTTTGATTCAACACACATGTCTGGTTTTCCATTGTTTTAAAATCTCCTTCCCCTCTTAGACACGTCTTTCTTACCCTTGCCTTCTATGGTATATCCTGAAGAACTTTATCTCCCTTTTTTTTTTTTTGGTGTCTTTATCCTGTTGCTTGTCTTTGTCTTTTTTTCAGCCTCATTAACCTTTTCCTTCAGCTGCCTACCCAGGCTGTGTGCTGAGGTGGCAACAACCACTTGAGAGAGTCTGGATGTGCCTGGTGCTGCTTCAGGCAGGAAGTTAGAGAGAATGTCTTGAGGTTCCTTCCAGCTTTAAGTTTCTGTCTTTTCCACTGTCTTTCTTCCTTGGCCCTGGTTTTTTTTTTTTGTTCGGTTCTGGGGTTTTTTGTTGGGGTTTGATTGGGGTTTTTTTTGCCACAGATTATATGATCCTGAATTCAGCAAAGCTCTTAAGTATAGGTCTGTGTTCATCCTGTCTAGAAAGCAGGCAGGAATAAACCAGGATCCCACAGGAGTGACTTCTTGAGAATCTTGGTAAAGCTTTTTCTCCCAGTTCTCCCTTTTCCTCCTGGTCCTTCAGAGTGTCTTTCATCCCCATATCAGTTGAGGATTTCAGGCCTTCCAGTCAATCTTGTTCCCATGCACTCTCCAGTTCCTCCATTTCCTCAGAACTCCCCTCTTTGTCCTCTACATCACAGGAACTGTGACCTGTTCCACCTATGTTCTCACTATCCAGATCCTGTTGTTTACAGGAGCTACCCTTAAGGGACCATTGGTGATTAAAGCAGCTCCAGCTGTGCAGCCTTTACAAAGCTGTCCTTCCAGTTGTCTTCTCCCTCCATGGCTCCTAACAACAGGTTTGGTTATTGATGCCTAAGAAGAGAAAGGAACTGCAGAGGTTTTCAACCTAAATGTAAGCAAAGACTCAGAAAGCCAGGAAAGGGGCAGTAGAAGTCTGAGGACTGCAAACTGAGGGTTGTGATACAGGTTTCCCTGTACAGATGCAGTGAAATAGGGAGCAGCAATCAGCTCTACCTCCCTCTGTCTCCAGAAGTGGGTGGCAATGGTTCCAATGAAGGTAAGGACCAAATCAATAATTGTAAAACTCAAAGACTTCTCAGCAGGATATATAACAAGAAAGCAGATATAGTAGGTTCTTTTGAGGAAGATCACAAAAGATCTTTTGGGTTCTTTTTTGCTTTCCAAAATTTAATGTGATAGGAATCCAAATCTAGTAATAGTAAATAATATTCCTGTCCTAAGATGTTACATAATAAGTATGTCACTCCAGAATAAATTTTTGTGCTTCATTGTGAGACATCTGGAAATAAGATTTACATTTAAAAAGGTAGGGAGGGGAAGGGCACTATTGATCATTGTTACAATAATGAGGCTTGTGCTTGCAGGTTAAATCTGTTTGTGCTAGGAAACAAAGACTTACTGAAGAAGAACTTGTATCTCTGGCATAAATGCAAGGACGTTAGACTGGCTCCAGGAAAGACTGAAATCGGGAAATAATTTTCACAATTTGTGGGTTGATTTTGCTGCACCTGTGGGTTTAAGCTTTCAGTTTTAAATCATGATCATTACATTTTTTTAATTGTTTTTTGTTGGTTTTTTAATATGAGAAGAACAATTAGCGATCCCTCTATCTAGCAAAAAAGGGCTCCTACTAGTGAAATATCAGGAAGATGATAATGTGTTATACTAAGTGACTGATCTACTCTTCTTCATCCAGGCCAATTTATTGTAATTAAAGATTGCCACTTCAGCACAGAGGTCAAAGACTAGGGCTTGTACAATCATTTTGTAAAGAAATTCTGAAGAGACAGAAGAATGGGCTCTCTGCCCCCTCCCATCATTTTGTTCTGCTTCTGCATTGTTAGCAAAGCTTGTTGCTAAAATGCATAATTTGCACACACACAAGGAGCTTAATTTTGATCTCAGTTACAGACTTGTTATTCCAACCCAGAGAGAATAAAAGCTGATTTATATAACCAAAGATTGAACTGAGCCCTGAGGGCCAGTCCCGCAAGATCTTCCTTGTGTGTATTTAAATTCAGTTGACCTGATTGCAAGGAAGAGAATAGAATAGACAGATCATGTAGAATTGGCTGCACAATTGATAGAAAAGTGGTGAGTATTCTGCTTAAGTTCAGCCCTTACCTCAGGGTCAACTACTTTACCCACACAGAAGCCACCTCTGAGGCATGGCTCGCGCCATTGTGGACTTTTTATTGCTCAGTGTTGTGTCAACAGTATCTGCTGAATGTGCAAAAAGATACACAGAGATCTCCCAAACATGGAAATGGCTCTACCTTCCCTCTGAGAATTACTGACAGTAGGAAAACAATAATGCTTACAGGCATTTGTGTTGCTGGTGAAGAAAGCAGGGATGGAAGGAGTTGCAAAAGCAGGAGGCGAGACCTGAGGAACAGAAAGATGTGGATGAGACATGATGCTGATTGAGAAGGAAGAGAGGGTATTTGTGACTATCCCCTTGCATGCCCCAAAATTAATCTACTCTGTAGGCTGTAGTCAACAGTGTCAAATAGGAAGGATGCTTACCTGCTGACCTTGGGTTTCCAAAATTTAGGGTTTATTGTGTTGAACTCTTTGCTCATGGCATACTCATTTTAGGCTGTGGCTCTGGTACCTGTACTCTGATACACATTTGTATGTGTGCTCTTGATACGCGTTTTCTTACTCTGAGGTTGTCTTCAGCACTTCATAGCTTTGCCTAAGAAGCAAGTTAGTGTCAAATTATAAGAGAAACAAAATACACCAAACACCAGACAGTCATCATATGTGCATAGGCAGTATTTTCTCCTCTGGAAATAACAAAAGTGCATAATGGAGCATGAATAACTGTAAGATATAGTTTAATTTAAATTAATGGAGAGCTAAAACAAATAAGGCTGCCAAGTTCTTGTTTTCCAAAGGGTTAACACTGAGGAAAAAAAGGAAAGAGTAGCTGAAACTGATTAAACAGGCAAGCTCAAGAATTTGCAGGCTGCGGGAACATACGAAATGTGCAAAAGCTACCTGGAACAGGAAGTCAAAGCACAGAGGAAAAAATATAGGGATGTAGTCAGGCATGACTGATCTAGTTCAACTGGATGAATCAGTTTAATCTTAATCTTCAGAATCATCAGCTCAGTGTGCAGCAGCACTCAAAAATACCACACAAATCTTGGGCATCATGAAACAAGTTATTAAGAACAAGACAAAGGGAGTCATTCTGCTGCTACAGAAATCCATGTGGTGAGCCCTCGTAGTGAGTACTAGGTGCTACAACTCATGTAGCACAGGTTGGAACTAGATGATCCTTGTGGTCCCTTCCAACCCAAACCATTCTATGATTCTATTACTGCCTCTCCAGAAGGGTGTCATGGAGTTAGGGAAAAAGGTAACAACAGGCAGGTAAACAGTCAAGAGAGAGATGAAAAAGGCTGGGTCTCTGGGTTTGGGGAGAGGAAGGCTGAGGGGGACATAATTAAGGATTTCAAAGTCATGAAGGTTGTGGATAAGCTGAATGCAGAGCCCGTTCACCCACACCTACAGTATGAGGGCAAGGGGTCATTCAGGGAGAGTAACAGGGTATCAGTATAAATGAGATGAAAGACAGTGAGTCTGCACTCGAGCAATGAATTCATCAAACCTGCTACACAGGAGGTGGATGCAGAGTTGTCAGCAGGGTCAGAGAGAGTTTAGAAGAATTTGTTGACTACAGACAGGTCCACAAGCGGATACAAAAAAATGTGTAGGCGAGGACATACCTTCTAACACTCCTAACAGAATAAATCTGGAAGAGGAGGAGCAGAGGATTGCAGAAGACAGCATGTTCCAGGTTCACCCTAAACAGCGTCTCCAGCATCCACTGCTGGAGGCACAGCCTTGGGTGACATGAACTGCAGCTCAGACCTATTTCTTACGTACTTAAAAATCAACTCATAAGAAAACGCATAAGAACACTAGTCTGTGGTGTTGATTTGATTTCACCATAGAGGAAGTGATAACTGCCAAAGTCAGCCTGATCAGAGCTAGAAATGAAAAGGAAAACTATTCTTGTTATTTCTAACAACAAAGAAACAAAATAGAAGTTAAAAATGCAGCAGCTGGGACTGAGGATTACTATATTGGCCACAAACGTGGTAGGGCCTATGAAGCCCCTTATAAAGGACAGTATTTCCAGAAGATGCAGTACTACCATGTGAATCACTGAGACCTAGATACAGCTCTCAACCTTAGATTAAAAAAAAGTAACTTAAATGGGTATACCAGGGAATGGAGAGTTAGGAGGTGAAACTAAAAAAGCATGTGTTGGTCAGCCCAGCCAAAGAAAGCCTGAGAGGAGAGATAATTTGTTCTCTATAAACGTATTAGTGAGGTAAATGTCAGAGGAGGAAGATGAGGTAATTAAGCTAAAGGAAAATGTTGTCACAAGAACTAATGAGCAGAGACTAACCAGAAATGTCCTCAGGCAGGACTTGCTAATCTTCAGAAGAGTTTGATTCTGGAAGCGCTTCCTCTTTGGAGCAGGAGGAGGAAAATAAGTAGTTTTAAGCTGGTCCTTGATCAGCTTATGAAAGGAATAACACAAGGAGGACATCTGCAATAGCAAAGGACCAGACTTGACGACTCAAGAGACCTCTTCCTTTGCCGTGTGCCTTGCTCTCAGTGTCCCTTAACGGTTGAGCATGGACATCAAATAAGAGTGGCAAGTCCTGTGGGATTTCTCATGTCAGGGACCTTGAGGAAGGGGAGGGGTAGCTGCCTATTATTTTGCACAGCCCCACCATCAGGTCAGCAGTACCTCATGATCAGCAGTGTCAAAGGCGACGGACTAATCAAGCATGAGGCTTTGAATGGCTCTACCTATTGCACCTGAAAATGGGGCTCATTAGCAGGAGACAGCAACACATGGTGTGGATGAGGGATGTCAAAGGCACTGGACATCGTATTGTAAGCCGTTTCTAGATCCAAGGTCACAACTATGTTTCTTGAAAACCTGTATTCTATTTTCCTCTGGCCGCTTCACTGTTGTCCTTTCTGCTGTTTCAGGGGTTTCTTCACTCAAAGCCTGCTTTCTGTTCAGTGTTTCTGCTTTTCTTCTTTCTCTATTCTGTTTTGCCTGAACCACTCCTATCCCCCTTTTTATCCCTACTGCTTCTGCATCCAGGGGTAAGGATAGATGCACTAAAGAAACCTAACACCCCATCCAGCTTTGGTCACAATCTTCCTAAGCCTCCATATTTACATGTCAAGAAACAGGTGGAGAATCTGCTGGGGAAGTTCTTTAAGCTTGCACTGCTAAAACAGAAAGCACAATATATTGAATATTGGCTATATTTTTAAATTACAGTAATAAAACTTCACTACTGTCTCCTGTGTTACCTGGAATATTGAGTAATATCACCAAGGTTTCAAGCTTTTGCCATTAAAGGTGATTGTTAGTTTTTTCGACATCATCATGGCAGTGGTTTTACATGGTGTCTCTCCCCTTTTTTTCCTCATGAAGCTTTCATATTTCCAAGTCACTGAACCCAATCCTGTGATTAACACTGTTTAAATATTCTAATGCACAGCATTTAAAATCTATAGCTCTGTAATCAACTCAACCCACACAATAGTGCTTTGAAAACCAGTGTTAGAGAACAATGGAAAGGCCACATATATATCTCTAATTATCTAATTTTAGAAGCCTAAGAAATCTGTTTAATAGTATAGCCAAAGACCTAGAAAGTCAAGTTTTCACTGTGGATATGTTAGCCTTTCCAATATTCCTGTGACCTGTACTGTTACAGTCCCAAGAACGACATCTGTACAAGTCTGCCTAGGGTGTCACTTGAAACAGAAGATGTGCAGAAGATATTCCAGCTGACTATTAGTCGTTGCCCTGCAGTCCTATCTCCTTCGCTCCTCCTGAGCAGGAAATGAATGGCCTAAAGAATGATGTAATGTATCTAACACTGATGCAACCTGTCAAAACAAATGGAGGGCTGAAAGTTTGCATCTGGTGCCATGGTTTCTATTCAGGCTTGGTGCACGTGGTCAGAAAAGAAAAGAAGCAGATATTGACGTGTAAATGTTATGAGTTCCTCCAGCTCCTAATAAAAAACGGTATTAGCAAAGGTGTTGTTAGATGTATGGATCTAAAAAAGGAAAAGCCTTTTACAGTCAGCAAGTAAAGCAGATAATGGAAAATTACCAACAGGGTAGAAAGCCTATTTCTTTTGCCTGACTTCATAGAGGAACAGATCTGTGATGCAGCTGTTTTCAGCCCTCTGTCAAATTGCTAAACCAAAGTTGTCATACCTTTAAGGACGAAGAGAATAACAGCCTTTTAAACTCTACTCAAAGTGTCAGGGCCTCACCCCCCACAGCCACCCCACCTTTAAATCAACACTAAAGGGTTCACTGATTTCCAGGGTAATAGGAATTTGCTCTTATTTGAATGTGACATTAACATGGATATACTGTTCTCAAGAGAACTGACTGCTATGGGCCAGAGCTGGACATTGATTTCACACCAAATTCCCCATTGATCAGGCATGGTAGGAAGTCCATTCATTGAACTGATAGCAGGATATAGCTATACAGTATTTGTTTTCCTTTTAATATACAGCCTGAACAGCAAGCCATGCATGAATTTAATAAAAGAAGATAATAATCTATCCATTCTAGGAGCTATAGACTGAACCTGGGTGGTTATCAGACCTGCCCTCACTGCTATAAATCATGTCAAATAGGAGACTCATTTTAGCTTTACCAATGAAAAGAATTCTCCTGTTTTAAATACACAGAACCTGTGCTTTCCCCCCACTCACGTTCAGTAAATTGGTAATTGTATTCAGTTATGGTTTATCAATGTAAAACCATCAACAGTAGAGAATCAGACCTATTGTACTGTTAGAAAGCAAGCATTTGAAGGCAACAAAGTAGCTCTAAACAGTGAATTAAAGTATTTGTAGTATAGTATCTGGTGCAATGATCCTGAGTTTTTCAGTATGCTCTTTCAGCCATTGCTTCCTGTTTAGGATTGGAGGTTTTAAGGTCATCTTACAAAACAATAGAAGGAGATGCTTTGAATATGCTAATGCCCTCTATTGCAGGACAGCTGACACTGGTAATAGAGAAAATGAGCTGATGTAAAAGTCATCGACAACTATAAGGGAAACTGAATGGGTGGTACAATTGTTGGCAGAGTGCAGTGGCTGCAGCTCAATCTGGGAATAGATCCTTAGCAATCATTTTCTGCTAGATGCTTGTAAATGATGGAAGTTAGGCAAGAGGAATTACACCCATAATGCTTTTCAAGAAGAAAAGATCTGTGATTTTAAAACATAGGCTGAAAGTTATTTTCTAGAGGCAGAAGTTGCTCAAATTCAGCTCTTACTCTCATTCAGGGAGCATCAATAAAGCCAAGAAAGGGACTCTGGGTACAGATTGGCATAAATAAGGTCAAAAGCTGGGCTGGAATGTGTGAAGAGTGTTGTCTAGCAGACAGTGTTCTCATTTCATGGCACAACAGGATGGCACGGTTGTTCTTACTAGCATAATTAAACATCAGAGTTTTGGTAAATTATGTCAACTCTTCTTTCTCCTTTACCAGCTTACGTGGAAAGAATTAAAGGTTTGCTTTCTACCTTACCTGACCTAGCAAACGCAGTGTGGTTTTGTGTAACGAGGGTCTCGGAACAGCACAGGATGATATCAGACAGTTGATAAAAGAACTGTGGAGCTTAAAGGCTGTTTGCTCTTATCGCAGTGCATGGCACTCCACAACTCTACAGTAATACAAAGTAATATGGAAACCTGATTAAGGTAATGAGCTCCGCTGAGCTATCTAAAGTAACAGATGAACAAGGTAAAGGAAAGAAAATGATCTTCTAACTTTGTCTTAACCATGGCATTCTAGTAATACCTCACAATTATTTTAATGATTTCAAACCAAGGAATATAATAAGAAATAAAAATGTTTGGGAAAGAAATTCAAACTCACTCATAGATTTGTTTATTCTCCCATGTTTAGCTGATGAGGGGAAAAAAAAAAAAAAAGACTGCTGTTGCTTACATGCAATTCATTCCTCCAGTCAGAAAAAAAAGCATAGAAGATGGTAACAGCCTAAAAATAAGCAATGGCAAGTGGACAGAAATTATGCAGGATGGCAGGGCAAAGAAACTGGGGCAAACTTACCACTTTTAGCACTCTTCATCCTTACCTGGGGTAACTCCAGGAATTGCTGAGACTTTGGGAAAGGTGAAGTAGAGCTCTGGGCTTTGCCCCATAGGGCACAAAACATCTAGAAGTTGTGTTATGACACCTTTGGATGTAATTGAAGGAACAGGTGAAGGCTGCTTCTGGAAGTCCCACCACTGATCCAGCAGTGGCTGTGTAGAGTAAAGAACAGATCAACAGCATCACGGGTGATGGGAGCACAACTCAGAACATCAGGGGGATCAGAGGACAGTGAGGTACAAAACCTCTAAGTGAAACACAAGACAGGGAAAACCTTGGAAATAAGGAAAAAAACCTCAAGGCTTTGTTTTCATCATACAGAATATAAAAACAGTTGCTGTACCAATATACATGCTTGTTTAAGATCAATATGTGTCAGCAGCGTCTCCTGTTACTAGCGTAAGACACAATCAAAATACAGTTGTAATCCTAGCTGTGTCCTAACCTGTGTAGGAACTTTCCTCTGCATAGCTCAAAATGTTTTTTTTTTCCAGAACTCATAGTGTTCGACTCTGGGAGGGATCATCCAAAAAGTGTGTAGACATGGTACTTCAGGACATGGTTTAGTAGACATGGTGGTGTTGGGCTGACAGTTGGACTTGGTGATCCTAGAGGTCTTTTCCAATCTTTAAGATTCTATGATTCTATGATTACATGGCTCGACCATCCCCAGCATTAAGTTTTATCCCATTACTAAACAAAGCACCTAGTGATTATCTAAGAAATAACTTCTTTTCAGTTAGAGATTCTCAAAAGATCTATTACTTTGGACTGAAAAATGCTGGGAAATGGAGAACTCATCTGTCTCAGGAGCATATTCCAACATTTAATCATACTGATAGTTAAAAACTTAAATTTAATCTAAATTCATCTGGCTTCAATTTCCAGAAATTGATTCTTTTTAGGCTTTTCTTAGATTGGTTAAAGAGATCTTTAGCACCTTCATTTTCTCCTTCTGAAGGTACTTACACATTGCAGTGAAGTCATCATTGCAACTCTGATGCAACCAGATGCCACTCATCATCTGCTCTGATAAGATTCACTCTTGAAGATCTATTATTATAACTAAGGCTGACTGAAAAAAAGACCTGTTTTTTCTTAGGTCTTCAGAATTCAGATGTTTGGGGTCTTTTTTCCTACTATAAACTAAAATGGAATTTCTGTAACCCACAACCCTAAAAGCAAGATTTTTCCTATTTACTCCCAAATTACAGGTAAACTGTTTGATAGCATCAGACCTACCAGCAATATCTATGTCCCTAAAAACTTCCACTTATCATACCTTCCCTTTGATGACTGTCACTGAAGATGAGCTGTCTGTGCAATAATTGACACTATCTTTTAGCTATGCAAAAAAACCCCTAACACTCTCCCCATTTTCCAAATAAAGAGATTGAGGTACAATGTGATAATGCAACAGTTGCAGGAATTTAACAGTAATCCTCCCATTCATTTGGTCTCTTGCAACACGTTAACTTTTCTGGTTGGTACAAATCTGTGGGTTAGTCCTCTCACTTTCTCTCTTTCCATTTTGTACCTTAATCTGTGCCATCTTTTCTTTACCTGTGTTTTCCTGTGGAATAGTTATAAAATGGTTATAGTTAGGGAGAACTTCTAAGGGAACAAAGGAGCAATGCTTAAGATGAATAGAAAAGTCTGGAATTTAGGTATGTATCTTCTGTGAACATTAGTAAGAATGTAAGGAGATGGTTGAAATATCCTGTATTTCCAATTTTCAGTGTTTTTTTTCCCCAAGAGTATGATTTTGCCTGAAAAAGAACTCTAGCATTATCGAAAAGGAACTAGGAGTGCAGAACATTAGGTTGTTTCAGCAGCTCATGAGTTCCTTATTGTTTTTGAAATTTCAGTCTGTTCAGAAGGTTGATTTTGTTAAATCCTGATAAGCTCACAAAATAGTTTGAAAAAGTCCCACCTGTGCATTTTCTGAATTTTCAGAATGCTCCAAACACTCCTTTTGCCACTCAAAATCCAACAGGGAAGCATAAAAGAAAACCAAAACAACGACAACAAAAAAAAACATACACCAAAAAACCACACAACCAAAACAACCACCACAAAATCATGTTCTGAACATAGAAACAGACCAAGAATCTTTTTTTTTCTCATAGTTTTCAGCAACTTCAAACTCTTACTTATTTTTGTCAAATTAAAGTACCGAAACTTTAGGATGACTAAATCTCTAATGACTTCATCACTGAGCTTTAAACTACAGTGTAAAATAGGAAATAATACTACACAATGGGAACTGATAAATATCAAAATGTCTTTTTAAAGAGACATTTTTGCCATTGATAATTGAGGTGACTTATTACGTGATTTGAACAAAAAACAAGCTAGTGCCTAAAAGCTTTTCCTACTCACTTGGCAATATAATCCTGAATAATAGACAAATCTCAACATTTTCATTGCTGTGACAGTTCAAAGGGGGGGGGGGGAAAGAAACTTTGAATGTTTCAATAGCCACGTTGTATATCTAGTGAAAATTCAGTCAGGTTTAGGCAGGAGAAAAGATCTTAATTTTATATTCAGATCCATACTTAAACATGACAAGGAATTTCTTCTCTAGAAGTTGGTTCCAAAACATCATTCTTAAAAGTAAAACAAAGTAGCCATATCTAAGCCACGTAGGCAAAAACATCCCAAAACCCTTCTCCCCTCAACACTCAGCCACAGAAGTTAGCACTACTAGAAACCACAGTAACTAGTGATATAAAGATACAGACAGAAAATAATCTGCAAGGAAGATACACAAGGTCCTCCAAAGGCAGGGAACAGGAGATGAGAAGCAGTTGTGCCATGCAAAAATACTGGACTAGGTCCGTGAGATGCTCAGAGTCAAAAGCTATTTTCATGGGTATGATGGAGAATGAGCTGCAGGCAAAGTATTTTGCAGATGGATATTTGAGTTGCCCCTGCACTACAAACTAGGATAAACCTTTATGAGTCATTAAAAACCACAGGAATTGTGTGACTGAAACTTGAACACTACTTTTTACTATTAGCCTTTTTCTATCCACTGGTACCTGCTTATGATTAAACCAGGAGGGTCCAGTTCTGGATACATGCTGTTGCTGAATTCAGTTGATGCAGAGCCTAATCCAAAAAGTCAGATTTGTAGTTCCTAGGAGCCTAAATAAAGCACACCAGTATTTAGTGCCTACCATATTCAATACAAGGTTGGCATCTGGCTGCTTCTGAATATCTCCCCAGTATCTGTATCTTTACATTTATAAATGTCTTTTAAAAACCTGGTCCAATTAAAAAAAAAAGAGGGGAGGAGGTTAAATGATACCTCAAAATTAATGTTCAGAGGAGTTTATAATCCTGTCACACAGTCATTACATACAGCTCTCCATATCCTGGGCCACGATAGCTAAACACAAGCAGGTCTTCTGCTGCCTGACAGGGGTCTTCTGTCCTGAAAATTCTCCCTCTCTTAAGTTTCCTGGGCCACAGAGACTTGTGCTTGTGGCAGTTTGTCATAGAATCACAGAATATCCCACATTGGAAGGGACCCATAAGGATCATCGAGTCCAACTCCTGCCTCCACACAGGACCAGCCCAATCAGAGCAGATGACTGAGTGTTGTCCAGACGCTGCTTGAAATCAGCCAAGCTCGTGGCTGTGACCCCTTTTCTGGGGAGCCTGTTCCAGTGCATGACCCCAGTGCATGACCACCCTCTGGGTGAAGAACCTTTTCCTGATCTCCAATCGCAGCTTCATGCTGTTCCCTCAGGTTCTACCACCAGTCACCAGAGGGAGGAGATCAGTGCCTGCCCCTTCACTCCCCCTTGTGAGGAAGATGTAGGTCATGATAAGGTCTCACCTCAGTATCCTCTTCTCCAGGCTGAACAAACCAAGGGACCTCAGCTTCTCCTTGTACATCTTCCCCTCTAGACCCTTCACCATCTTCGTTGCCCTCCTTTGGACGCTCTCCAATAGTTTTGTGTCCTTTTTGTACTGTGGTGCCCAAAACTGCACCCAGTACTCAAGGTGAGGCTGCATCAGCGCAGTGTAGAGTGGGACAATCATTCCCCCAGACCAGCTGGCAATGCTGTGCTTGATGAACCCCAGGACACTGTTGGCCATCCTGGCAGCCTGGGCACGCTGTCGGCTCATGTTCAACTTGCTGTTGTCCAGGACCACCAAGTCCCTCTCAGCATGGCTGCTCTCTGGTGTCTCACCCCTCAGCCTGTATGTACAGCCAGGGTTGTCCCTTCCCAGGTGCAGAATCCAGCACTTGCTGTTGTTAAACTTGATGCAGCTGGTCATTGCCCAGTTCTCTAATCTGTCCAGATCTCTCTGCAAGGCCTCTCCACCCTCAATGAAATCAACAGCTCCTCCCAATTTAGTATCATCTGCAGACTTGCTCATGACACCTTCTACTCCTACATCCAAGTCATTTGTGAAAATGTTAAAAAGAACTGGCCCTAAAATGGAGCTCCTTTAAAAAAAAAAAAATAACCTTTTAATGATTATTTATGTTCCCCAGGAGTACAAGAAGCATTTCATGCCTCATGCTTCTCATGAAAAAAGCCTCAAAGACAAAGTGGATCTTTGTTGCAAAGGGCTTTGAAGAGCTGTGTCTTGTATAGGTATATAGAGAGCACTGCCACTCCACTTAAAAATAAGAAACTTTGCCCTAGCTGCAGTGACTTGTAACTCTTCTGTGCTAGGAGAGTGGAGTTCATTCCAGCAGGAGTGATTAAAGAGTTGATATAAAACAGAATCATGGGATCCCTTAAAATAAGAGTAATATATGTTTCCCACTGTGTAGTTTTTTTCCTTATAGAAAGCATCTATTTTATCAAAATAATTGTCCAATAATACCAACCAGTGTCCACATTTCATAGTTCATGGTATGTGAGCTGAACTTGATTATTCCATAATCTCAGGGGAGTACCTTATTCATCTTCTGTTTCTTGTATGTTGGTCCATTTTGATGATTGATACACCTCATTCCTCAAAATTTCTGTATTTTACAAAACCTTATATTCCAGCTCCCTGCTTTCTCCCTGAGAAATTAGTACATCATACATTTCTTTGAAAGGATGGCTGACATACCTTTTAAATGTCACTGAGGATGGAGTTCAGGTTTTGCACCATGCGACCTATAGGATTATAGATGGTCACATCAAAATCTCATGCAGTTGTCAGAAATGCTGACTGCAGAGAATGCAAGTAAGCAAGTAGCAAGGTACTCAGCTTGTGTGAAAATCATTCCAAGTAATAGAGGTGCTCAAAAACTTCTCTAAAAGTCTTATGTTTCAGCAGCTATAGTTTATGAACACCTCCCACTGTACAAATATCTTACGTGAAAACAGGAACATCACTTTTCCAAGTGACCACCTTTCAAAACCAGCTCACAGTCTACCAAGTTTGTTTCTCAGTAAAAATGTCCTGGTCAGACTACATTAATTTAACTGCTAATGAAGGTAGCAGTCAGTGAATCAGCATGTGCTGAAAGAGGAAAAGAAATGGAGAAAATAAATGAAAAACACTTGAAGAAGGAACTTGTTAAAGAGTGTATCTTTTTTAGAGTGCTTCCTTTTAATTATTCTTACAGAAAGCAATCAGGTTTGGACTCATCTTTTGTACTCAAACTATATTAAGTCTTTCATTTTCCTCACTGACTTTAAGCAATGTTCTGTATTCTTCCCACTTCAAATGAAATATCCACATCATTTGTTAATGCAGGTTGTTGGTTGTCAAAGCTTGTAAGGGTCCTTCAGTTTTGGGCAACTCACTTACAGAGCCTTAGGCTTCAATCCATGAGATGTAATAAGGCAAACTGTAATATACACGCCATGAACAGACTCATATCTATGGAAAAAAGGTTTCACTTTCTAATGCTTATATAGCTCAGGGTAGATTTGACTAAAATCCCGTCTGACTCTGACATAGCATGAAAGTAATTCTTATTCATTGGAAGTTAGATAGTGGCAGAAAAAAAATAATCCTTATTTTATATAAATATAAGAATTTTCTCTAAAGTGTTTTTCATTTTTATCCTGGGGAAAAGGAGGGAAAGGAGTTACAGCAGGATCTTATTCCATGTTTTGTTCTTTGTGTGTTCATGTTCCCATTTTTTTTTCTGTAATTTAGGGAGGGAGGAAATTGTTCCATAGCAACACTTTAACAAACTTCACCACCCTGATCTCAAAGGATAAACTAGATGTTCATAGTTCACCATTGCTGTTTCTACCTTCATGTTACAAATATAAGGAAAGAGATTTTGTGAACACTGAATATCCCATAGAACCTGATGAACAGTTCAGCCTTGAGATCGTTTCTATGTCATTATTTTCGCATGCTTTTTTTACCTGTTGTTCGAAGAAAGGGTAACCTTGTATCAGTCATCAGTGCTAACGTGCAAATTCAACTCCAAGTCCTCTTACCTTAGTTTAAAAAAGGCAATTTTCCTCTATCTTTTTTGTGACTAATTATAACTATTATTATAATAATTTGTCATGCAAAATATCTTTCTTTTAATAGCCATGTTGTTAAATCTTTCCACTATTCCTTATTTCTCATATCAGGTATTACACTCTGCTCCTTATCATAGAATCATGGAATCATAGAATGGTTTGGGTTGGAAGGGACCACAAGGATCATCTAGTTCCAACCTCCCCGCCATGGGCAGGGACACCCTCCACTAGACCAGATTGCCCAAAGCCCCATCCAACCTGGGCTTGAACTCTTCCAGGGATGGGGCCTCCACAGCTTCTCTGGGCAACCTGTTCCAGTGCCTCATCACCCTCACAGGGAAGAATTTCTTCCTAACATCCAATCTAAATCCCCTCTCTTTCAGTTTAAACTCATTACCCCTTGTCCTGTCACTACACTCCCTAAGAAACAGTCCCTTGCCAGTTTTGCTGTAGGTCCCCTTTAGGTATAGAAAGGCTGCGATTAGGTCACCACGGAGACTTCTCTTCTCTACACTGAACAACCCCAGTTTTCTCAGCCTGTCCTCATAGGAGAGGTGCTCCAGCCCTCTGATCAGCTTTGTGGCCCTCCTCTGGACTTGCTCCAGCAGCTTCATGTCTTTCCTGGACTGAGGATTCCTGAGCTGGATGCAGTACTCCAGGTGGGGTCTCACAAGAGCGGAGCAGAGGGGGAGAATCACCTCCCTCAACCTGCTGGCCACACTATTTCTGATGTGCCAACCAGGACACGATTGGCTTTCTGGGCTGCCAGCGCACACTGCCAGCTCATGTTGAGTTTTTCACCAGCTGGCACCCCCAAGTCCTTCTCCTCAGGGCTGCTCTTGATCCATTCTCCGCCCCACCTTTAGTTGTGCTTGGGATTGCACCGACACACGTGCAGGACCTTGCACTTGGCCTTGTGGAACTTCATCCAGTTTGCACGGGCCCACCTTTCGAGCCTGTCAAGGTCCCTCTGGAAGGCATCCCTNGCTTTGCACAAGTCCAGGTAAATTATGTCGGTTGCCCTTCCCTTGTCCACGGACGCTGTGACCCCATCATAGAAGGCCACCAAATTTGTCAGGCATGATTTGCTCTTCGTGGAGCCGTGTTGACTGTTGTCAATCACCTCCTTACTTTCCATGTGCCTGAGTGTAGTTTGCAGGATGATCTGCTCCATGATCTTTCCCGGCATGGAGGCAAGGCTGACCGGCCTATAGCTCCCTGAGTCTTCTTTCTTTCCCTTTTTGAAAATGGGGGGTTATGTTTCCCCTTTTCCAGTTGGTGGGAACTTCACTGGACTGCCACGACTTCTCAAATATGATGGTCAATGGTTTGGCCACTTCATCCGCCAGTTCCCTCAGGACCCATGGATGCAGCTTGTGAGGTCCCATGGACTTGTGCACCTTCAGGTTCCTTAGGTATACTCGAACCTGATCTTCTCCTACAGTGAGCGGTTCTTCATTCTCCCAGCCCCTGCCTTTGCCTTCTGTGACTTGTGCAGTGTGGCTGGAGCGCTTCCCAGTGAAGACTGAGGCAAAGAAGTCATTGAGTACCTCAGCCTTCTCCATATCCTGGGTGACCAGGTCGCCTGTTTGATTTTGAAGGGGACCCACATTTTCCCTAGTCGTCTTTTTGCCAGTAATATATTTATAGAAACTTGTTGTTTTTTATCTCCCTGGTCAAGTTTAATTCTATCAGGGCTTTGACTTTTCTAACCTGGTCCCTGGTTTCCTGTAGTTTCCCTGTATTCCTCCCAGGCTACCTGCCCTCATTTCCATCCTCTGTAAACTTCTGTAAGCTTCTGTAAGCTCCTTAGGTGTCCCAGGCCCTCATGAAACCTTGCCTGGTTGTTCAACAAGACAAGGGGCTTCCCCAAGAACCAGTTCTTCCCAAATGTCTTGCCAGTACAGTGCCACCCCATATTGCATCCAACATGGATAAAAGACACACAATCCCTTATAGTGTAGCATGTATGGGTTTCTAAAATCAGAAAAAAAATAAAGTCTAAGCTAACGTAAAAGTCCCCATAGCTTTGAACTATCTCAGCAAATCTCTTTCTCTGGAGATATTCAAGACCCATCTGGATGCGATCTGGTGCAATGTGCTCTAGGTGATCCTGCTCTAGCAGGGGGGGTTGGACTAGATGGTCTCCAGAGGTCCCTTCCAACCCCTACACATCTGTGAATTTGTAAAACAATGCCAACAGCTAAATATTGTTAAACTGGGAGAAGAATCAGGCTTTAAGGAACTAATTTCAAAGTGTACTGACAGAACTAGTTTCAAAGAGTACAGCAAGGAGGAAAACTGGTTGAAATACATATTTGTTACAACACTTCCAGAAAAACTGCCATTTGTTGAAAATGAACCAGTCTTGGTCATACTTCCTTGACTGTAACCAAAATTCTCTGGAAAGTGAGGCCTGTCAAAACTAGGACAGCCCAGTCCATCAAGAACTAACAAAATGATATGGATGGCAACATCCCTGGGTTAGCAGCGTGACTGCACTAGGCAGAGCAGTCAGCCTCCCAAGCTTTTGCTGAAGCCAGCCCGCTTCATTACACATATCAATATTCAGCAGTCCACATCCAGCAGCTGCCTCCGCTCCCTTGACTTGACAGCAGTGACCTAGGCCAGCAGAAATGCACATTTGACTTGACTCCAAACTCAGAAGAGCAGAGATCTGATCCTGCACCTTCAGTACTGTTTGAAAGACCAACATCTGAAGATATGACACAAAGTCAGGTTTTTATTTAGAAAATAATTTTTTAGCAAATAACCGTATCTTCTGGCCATCAAACTGAACTCATGGTCGAGAATTACATGGAGAAATGTGTGTGCACGCAGAGAATGCTCCTCAGTAGTTAGGCAAACACAGATCTTTGAAACACTGAATATTCCTCAAAATCGAGTGCTACAGCAGTGAGAGAGTGGACTACACCCTGCTGAGTTCATTCACATGAATAATCACAGGGCTTTCCATCAGATTGTTTGTGTCAATAAGGCAAACAAGTTTTGGCCTGTCCTGAATATTGCTCCTTACAGATTGCAACAGAGCAGATGTAATTATGTTAGTGAGAGAAAGGCAGCAGGAGCAATTCCTAAAGGTAGGACATCATTAAGATTTCACAACAGGCACATTTTCCCAAGGGATCCAGAGGAAACGAGAGCCATGGATTTCCTGAGGCCAGACTATGTTTGGCTTCATACATCCAAGTGCATTCTTAATTGCAGCATTCACTTGAAAGGCATAAAGTTCCTCGGGAAGTGAACAGGATTTGAAACAAATTCTAATAAAATGTCCAGTCCCTCATCCTACACAACATGGAACATGCATTGGAAAAGAAAATCCCAGAATAGTCAGCCTTGGAGATTTACCACGTGCAGTTTTATCTGGATAATTGACAAACAAAAGTGTGCGTTGCAAGGGGAAGGAGTTGCTGTGTGTTTTCATGGTCAGGACATTGTCAATGAGAAGATCCAAATCTGTAGGACAACTCTGAAACAAGTCAAGAGCTATTAAAAGTGAAAGCAATCAAAGCTGGCTGATGAGCTTAACACACCCAACAAGAGTGGAAAGAAGTACTGGGCTTGAATTCAAATTGATTGTAAGATCAAGAATCAACAAAATACTTTGCCTTCCCTTAATGTTACAGCAAATTCTTTATTACAGGTTGGAAATGGTGCTTAAAGCTACCTATTCACACCTTTGGGTCAGGAAACTCAACACGTACACTCGGTCTAGGTTTGTTTGGGCCTTTTTTAATCTAGTGAAAACTGAATTAGGCATTAAGAAAAATCAAATGTACACTGGCTTTATTTAAATGGGAATGCTTCAGAAATTACTCCTTGAAGCAGGAAATTGCCTGCTGGAAATAAACCTTGAGATAATTGTCCCTTTACATGTCTTTCTTGGGCTAACTAAAATTTTTTGTATATCACAACAGCTAACACCGTCACACTGCCACCTGAGCTGCTTTGCAACAGGGAAAAATCATGTTGTAGCTGTATATGGAACTGTGCTACCTAGTTTTCTGAACACACACACACACACAGACACATTCCACACATATATGTAAGACAAATAAGAAGGTCCCAGAAACTAGAGTCCAATTCTGATCTGATAAAGAGGGAGCACCTCTATTGGATTTCATGTGGCAGAACCCCTGTGTGTGAATCTTGCTTAGCTCTGTTAGGTGGCAGTACTATTTCTGAATTGCTCCACTTCATATTTTAATCAAATCCACTCCTTTGTGACTATAATACACTGCTTCATAATAATGAAGCTTAATGAACAGAATTAAAAGTTGATTAATTGTAAGCACAGTTAAACACAGAAATGCTTTGCTGTTTTGCCATAAAAAATGTCTACTGTTAAAAACTTGTTACTTTCTGTCCTCTCTGTCTTTGGATTTTTAACAGCTTTCATGAGCCTTTCAATTCCTGCCTGCAATTCAAATCTACTTTCTGTTTTGCCCTTCACCCTCCTCCTTCACTTTCCTTTATCTAAAGGTGTATAGCCACATTAGACTTAGAAAATCTGTGATACATATCTGGCATTCCAGAACCCGTTGTGTAATACCAACTCACAGTGTAATGACACAGGATGCTATTGTCCTGTGTCCTTGTAGATATTCATGCAGAGCCATTCCATGCACTAGCTCGTTAGCTCACCTCCTAAGAGTATGGCACTGCCCTAGAACTGATGAGACCTCAGTTCAATCCTCAGCATATTTCCAAACTCTAAACAGGAGAAAATGGAAAGAAGGTTTCCTACATCACCAGGAGAAAGGAGATAAATAGCTGAAGGACGTAAAATATTGAAAAGAAAGGATAAAGATTTACTCTACTGGGGCGAAAAATGTTGAAAAAATTATGTTAGAAGTTTTATGCAGCATTATGTACAAGTGTTTTTGTCTGATTTTGTCTTCCTTGAGTGGTCTTAACTGGATCATGTTCCTCTTGTAGTCTTATAAATGCCAGTGCAGCCAAGGTGTCTACAGAAGTATACCAAGCAGACATCCTTCAGAAATAGCTGCTGTGAGACATCTCAGTGGACTTACATGCCTATAGGCAGATGAGTTAAAAGTTAGGCAAATACTAACTAAGCCCTCTTAAACCCTTTGGAAATCCTCATCTGGAATATATTACCTGTTGAACAGTAACTAAATTTGACTGATTTAAAATTGTTTTTTAAGCTCCTAAATCACTTAGCCAATTGGGAAAAGGGCCTTTTTTTTTTCTTTATACACAGAAATCAGCAACTACATGTTCTACTGTCTTTTTTCCCCAGCGATGAAACATGATTTTTCAAATAATTTAAGTGTCCAGACATTTAAAGAAGTATTAATTCTAAGTAAACTATTTTAATTTTCTTTTTAACAGATCTTCATAAATATGCCAAGATTCAAAGACCCAAAAAGTTAATAAGAACATTGAAATATTTTACAAGTTTAAAATAATATACAAAAAATATAGATTCCTGAGATGTATCTCATTTATGTATTTTGCAAAGCTCTAGAAAATAGGCAGATGACACAAAGTCTTATCAAAGATATAAATGCAGTGTGTCAAGTGAAAAATAATAATGATTAGCTTAACAGCATCTTGGGTATGTATCTGTTATAATACATGATGTATTGGGAGTGTGATTTACTCAGGTTACAGAATTAAACCAGTAGGAGGTCTAATTTGAATTAATATACAGGTTCACTGGGAAATATTGATACACTGAAGTATGATTCCTTGTAATATGCTGTCGTATACATCTACAATTTGGTCAATGGGGAAAATGAGTTGCATAAACTGAAATTATACAGTATTCTTGAAACACATTTAAAAGAAGTTTTGAGGAAAACACAACACAACAGTTGCTTTCATAAATCCAGACTCCAGTTCATGTGGCGCATGAAATTGCTGTGATTTTCCTTACCACGCACTGTATCTTTAAAAGTCTAGGAGGTTCCTGCCATTTTCCAGGACAGACTCAATATGTGCTGGGCTGTCTACTGCGAATTTGCCTTTGTTGTTGTTTCATTGCTTTTATCTCCGATACATATTATGCAACTCCCAGCAAAGACAAGCAGACCACACCGGTGGCAAAACTAAGGCAATCCAACAAGTGTCATGCAGCTCCCATGTCAGGGCCACCATATGAATTTCTGGGTAACCTGAATCCTTCTGGGATGACACAAACCTGCGGAGACCATGAAGGCTGATACATTGCCCATTGACCCTCAACCACCATGGAGGAGCTCGTCAAGCATGGGAGTAGACCCCAGTCAAGTCACTGGTATCTCTTTTCTGAAATCTCTGTCCCGACCTTCCTTTCTCTTTCCTTTCTGAGAAATGTAGCACACACTTTGCATCTATGATCCAGAGGATTTAGGTCTGGAGCTCTGAAGGGTGGTCACCTCTGAAGGTTGGTTACTTTGCCATGACAGTGATGAAACCCTTTCTTTCCATCCCAGAAATCACATTCTTCTCACAGCTCAAATATGGGGTGTTAGTACACACCCACTTCTTGACATTGAATACCAAAAAGGTTTAAAAATCAGTCTCCTAAAGCGAGATGGCAAATGAAGTAGCCATTCCTCGTAAAACACTTTTAATCTAACTCTTGGGAACCAAAGAACATATGGATAGCAGTGAGCTCTCATTGGCCCCAGAGTTCCAGGTGACTACACCAAGTTGTAGTCAATCTGCAGCTATAGAGAAAGACTGCAAATTTGCTCCAGCGAAATGTCCTGCACAGCATTAGATAGCCTGGCTGAGTGTTTTCTGGTAGCTCCTTATGCTTGTGAGTGCCATTGTTATTTGGTGAAAAAAATGAAATCACGTTAAGTGCACAAGTAAAATGACAAGCATCTTGCTGTTCTCTAAAAACTCTCCCTGATTACATGTCACTCACTTTAAATTCTGATTAAAAGAGGGCATTGAGAATCTCAGCTGGGAATGCAAAAGGATAAATGGCCTTATCATCAGCTAAATTTTGCACAAACTATGAGGCTGGGTAGCATTCACTTCAGAGTGAACTAGTAGGGACCGCCACTACCCAGATGTTAGCATATGGTCTCACATTGCATCATTTATGGTAAAGCATTCCAAAACTGTTTTGTTTTTTTTTAACAAAAACCACCTCTCAAGCAAATAGAAGTGGTCTATGTAAAACTGAGGGTAGTATTGACATCGAGCAGTAAGGACAGCTTTATTTATAACCTTGGAGAAGGGGAAATAACAATACACATGGGAAACTGAGAAGTGTAGTCAGTACTGAGAAGCTAAAATCAGGATGACATGGTGAGCACTGTCTTGGCATGACTTTGAAAATACCTTGTTAGAGCTAAAGAGACTTAGAGGCTAAAGCAGAGTGGAGGACCACCTAGGGACAAAACAGACTAACGTAGGACATGGTCATGCTAATAATCAGTGTGAATAGACTTTTCATCAATTATCTGCAGAGACAGAAGTCTTTCATGTGGTGAAAGCCAACATGGGAAGATTCATTAGCCAATATGAGCCAGGACAAAAAAAAACCCAAAAACCAAAAAAAAAACCAAAAATAAGCCTGTTTGTGAAGAAGTGTTGGTGATGGCTGAGCTCCAGGATAAGAAAAGTAAACACTGAATGCCTCCACTGGGTCTTGAAGGTGAGAAGAAATGCAGATTGTCTTTGTTCAGAACTTGCAACAAGGCTTAAGTTTTTTATTAGTCAAGGGTAGAATAAGGCTCTCCAGGATGCCATTAATTGCTTAGGATATCATGGAGCAAGTAATTCTGCTTATTCACTTGATCTCTCTCCCTGCTGGAACAAGTCCAGAGGAGGCCACGAAGGTGATCAGAGGGCTGGAGCTCCTCTCCTATGAAGACAGGCTGAGAGTTGGGCTTGTGCAGCCTGGAGAAGAGAAGGCTCCAGGGAGACCTAATTGTGGCATTCCAATACCTAAAGGGGCCTACAGGAAAGCTGGAGAAGGGGCTGTTTGCCAGGGACTGCAGTGACAGTACAGGGGAGAATGGGCTTAAACTGAAAGAGGGGAGATTTAGATTAGGTATTAGGAAGAAATTCTTTACTGTGAGGGTGGTGAGGCACTGGAACAGGTTGCCCAGAGAAGTTGTGGATGCCCCACCCCTGGAAAAGTTCAAAGCCAGGTTGGATGGGGTTTTGGGCAGCCTGGTCTAGTGTAGGGTGTCCCTGCCAATGGCAGGGGAACTGGAACTAGATGATCTTTGAGGTCCCTTCCAACCCAAACCATTCTGTGATTCTATGATTGATCTCAATCTCTTTCTATGTGTTATGCTACTACACTAACACTCCAGCTGTATTTGGTGTTGTCATTTTCTAGCAGTAAGCTAATGACACTGCTATAAAACAAGCAGCAGCTGGTGGCACAATACAAGTAAGTATTATTCAACATGAATTATGAATAGCATGGAAGCACTAAAGAAGACTTTTCAAAATACATGTGATAATGCGTCCCAAGTCTTCTCCTATTCCCAGCTGCTGACTCATCTTTGAATACTGCCTAAGCGAGGGAAAGGGCCAGCAGAAGGTTCTGGTTTGATTCAGATGCCTCACTGCAGGGTGTGTATGTCACTTGAGCAGTTCAGTGAAGCACTAGCTTGACAATATATCACACCAAAAGACTGATACTTGTTATTTTAATTAGCCTGCCTTCTGGCTGGAGCTTTTTGTTAGTATCGCACCTACTTGTGGCTGGGAGTAGGTAGAAGTGGTACAAGAGATCTGGACCTAAAACTGTGGAGTCCCTAGACTATTCTGCAGTAACAAGTAAGGGCACCATGCGGGGTTGCTCTACACGAACTGGCCTAACAGGGAAACACTGGCAGAATTTGAAGCACTGGTCTTGGAGAAGCATGAAAAGAGAAATCTAAATCCACTAGCATCATGGAAGAGGCATGGGAGATGACAAACAGGTTGCAGTATAGTCACAATCCATCTCCGAGACAGTGGTTTCAGTAGAGTTTTGGTTTGTACCTTGGGATTCACTGAAATGCACTAAGCTTGACTTTCATCTGTGAAAATGGTGGTACGAAGAAGGGGAGAGGACTGTCTGCTTTTGTTTTGGCAACTGCCACAGGGAAGAGACAAGAAATCTTTGTGTCTATAAATTGTTGAATTAAGGATGTATTTAATTTCTGTAGCTACCAATGACTGCATCTACCTTATTTGTAGCACGCTATAAGGCCAATGCACCTGGTGATCTCTTCGAAAGGTCTTAGATTTGCATTTTGTAAATAAATACATAATTAAAGATGTCAAGAAATGTATGGTTTGTTTCTGAACAACGGGTTATTCAAGATGCATAGAGCTATTCGTTTGTTTGTTGTTTGTTTGTTTTAAAATGGAATTCTGTTTTAGAAAGATGGTGAGAATTTAGTGGAAAAGCACGGTATTGATACACTCAGAATGCAGCCTCAGTTAAGTCTTTGAAAAATGGAGCCTTTAAGTTACACACTGAGGCCTTCAGCCTGCAAGGACTTCATGTATATACTTGCCCTTATGCATTGCAGTTAGTCCCACTGATGTCAATGCAATTACTTTCACTGATAAAGTTAGATTCCATGTATCTCAATAGATCATAGCCTGCACATGTGCACAAATACCGCATCACAGTATCATTTATAGATACAAATACTGAAGTGATTCCCTGTTCACACATTTAGATAGCCAACGCAGACAAGCAAATACTTGATTCAAAAAAAGTGTAGTGTGAATAGGGTCCTTTACTAGCGCACATCTTCAAAAAATCAACTTATTTATAATTGAAGATGAGACAAGGACTGCTGTTTGATTTGATAGTGCATAAAGAGAAAAGAGGGTGGGTTGTTTTCAGATAACCAGGTATAAAATTACCTCCTGTGACAGTTCTCTCTAACAGAGATCCAGCATGGAGCTGTAGAGGAGGAATCCCACCTTCATCAGTAGGTACAGGAGCTTTCTGAAGCCAGAACAAAAGTATGGATGCCTTCCATTTCACAAGGGACATGAGTATAACCTCAGAAAGCTTCATAAAACAAAGCAGAGCTTGTTTACCACATAGATAGCGCCAGGCTCCCACTAACTCTAGCATAGTTTTTATTATTATTATTGGACCACTGGGGTACCCAGAAGTCAGGGAATTTCAATACCCACACATCCTCATTGAATATTAATGCCAGAACGGTAACAATAATGGCTAATAATGCAGCTTTTCGCTGCCATGTGAATTATACATCAATATTAATGAAGCCTTTGTTAACATTCAGTGTTCTTTCCGTTCTGTGTCTCTGCCAGGATTTTGGACTGGTTTATGCCAACAGCACAGACTTAGATGTCAACCCTGAGCAGGTCTCAGACATTTCAGAAGGGCTTGCTTTTGCAAATGTACATTTAAATTAAGAAGTATGCCGTATCAAGGTTGCTTTAAATTGACGGCTGTTCAGTTCTTTCCCCTTACACAGGACAGATGTGGCTTTATATGTTTGCATATCCTAAAAGTAACACACAGAGGTCTGTCTTTTATTTCAAAATATTATTACAACAGCCTTTGTATACAAACTCTAAAACAATCATTCCTAATTACCTTCTCAAAATCAGCCATATCAAGAAAAGGCAATGGTTCTGCTGTGAAAAGTAGCCTGTAGTTCTGTAAGAAGTCCATGGTACAGATTGCTAAGCAAGTTCACCCTGAATTCTGCTATTCTAAACAGGAAATTGTTCCAGTGCTTTGAACCTTCATATGAAATTTAAATGTAATTGCCAGAAGCATTACCTTATTAATAAAAGTAGAAAAGCATCATTACTAATTATCACGAGCTTCATTTGCATTTTCTAAACATTTACGTTATCTAATCTAACTAGGTAACAGATGCTTGCATGATTTCCAACTCAGCTCTTTTCCAAAACGAATACCCAACACCAGTAAATAATAAGTGTTGCTTTGGACTACTCCTCTCAGATGTAGTGTCTTACTCAAAAAGGAATTTCACCAGCCACAGAAGCAATACATTTCTTAATGAATACCAAACCACTTCATTTTAGTACAGCTGATCAACCTTGTTGAATGCAGTATCAACTGATCCCGTTTCAATGGCAGATCCTGCAAGATATCTGCAACAAATTACCTCTTTGAAAGAAAGATTCAATTGATTTGCACTAATCTAATTTAGAGGAGGCCAGAATAAAATCATACTGGGACTTAATCTCATCTGAATACAAACAGTACAAAAATGCTGCCGATAAGTAGCTGATGTAATGCTCCAACACACCAGGGGGCTGATGTACCAATCCCGCTCCCATTGAGGAGAGCACTCCGCAATTCCCAATGGCGCCTCTCAGATTAAGACTTGAAATTGCATGTTTAGCACAGAATATCTGGAACTTAATATCACAAGATTAAAAAGAAAAGAAAAAGAAAAAGCAGGCTACTCTTTGCAACAGTTGTCATGAAATGGAAATGACCAACTCCTAGAGAGATCCGCTATGCACACAACCAAGCCCCTGGTGAGATAACACTCAGAAAGGAATCAATGTTTTACTTCTCACAGTAGTGTAGGAGCAATAAGGAGTGCAAGGAAGCCAAGAGAGGCTCAAACCTGAACCAAATCACAGGGGAGTTCTCAGAAATATTGTATTTTTCTAAACTTACCGTGAGGATGGTCTGATGTCACTGCTAATAATCATCAAAAGCAAATGAAACCACTAGTGTTGCTTTTTCTTTCTTCAAAACAAGCCCTCCAGATTTTGGTGGACAGTCAGGCAGCTGACTTCCAACAAAACCATCATTTTCACCTATGCCATCAAGTTCTCTGCAGAAAAGAACATAACTGATTTTACAGCACAGCACAGGATGCTCTCAAAGCCTCTATCTAGAGTAACTGGACTTTGAGTCAACACATTTCAGTTATAGACATTTATTTGCTGATCTAGTGTAGATTTAGGGTAATTCAGCCCTCCACCTTACCGCATCTGTAAAATGGTGATAACAATCCATGATCCATGGGATGCTTGAGGATGAACTTAGTAATGTTTGCAAAACATTCTGAGGTGCTGCAATTCAGGCAGTAATATGAATGCAAAATGTCACTGTACTATGGCTATTATCTTTAAATTCATCAGGTTCACCTGGAAATGTATTTTTATAAGGGGAAATACAAGTATTCTTCCTTATTCTGGATTACAGAAATAACTATGTGAATATGTAGGGAGTAATTTTAGATTAAAATAATTGTAACTTGAACTTGGAGAACTTAAAACTTGCAATATATTCTGATCATCTGGGAAAGGAGACAAAAATAAATGGATGAAAAGACAAATAGGTACAGAGATGCACACATGAATCAAATTAGGTAATATGAAAAGATCTTTGGATCATAACAACCAACCTTACAAAACTGCTTTGTTTGCAATTGACTTTCTGGTTATCCACAGTTCTGTTACCTTCACTGAATATGCCAAGAACATAAAATTAGGTAGAAGGTTAATATTTACAAGTCTGGTGACTGAGAGTGTGAAACCATTACCCACTAAAATCCTCTTCGGTCTCTGAGCATCCTTACTCCTTTACACCTTTGCAAATAAATGTCTCAGCTATTGTAAGAGTATTTCCACATTTGGACTCCTTTGTCCCTAAATTAATGTAAAGTTTCCTGGATAATTTGAAATTTTATGCCATGTTTCACATCAAATCCCTGGAATGAAGCAAAAGAGTAGGCTGGCTTTCTATATAGCCAACAGGAAGAATGGAAACAAAAAACCCTCATCTCTGTAGTTCAGAAATGAAAAGCTATAACATTTGTCATTACCGTGCTGGCACTTTAGTGAGTTTCCCTGAGTGTGAAGACAACCTGGTTTCTAACAACAGGCACTGTTTTGGCATTAACAGCTGTCCAAACCCACTTCCAGTTATAAGCTCTTTATAAATGTCTGTCTTCTGGGAGTACTCATGTCTGAAACCTGTATTTTGCCTTCAATTTGATTTCAGTAGCTGTAAACCCAGCAGACTGACTTTCTGCTTTATTCTGTATTCACATGATTAAAATATGCCACTGGACAGAAAAGGATTCATGGATTAAGGTATTTACCCTATTTTCAATTTTTATTTTCATAGCCTCAAACATAAAGGAGAATTTCATGATAAACAAACCCCAACATGGGCTAAAACAATTCCCACTTATTATTCACAGCAGAGGTAAAGCAGGATTTCAAAGGCTAGAAGATGCCCTCAATTTGCATCCTGCTTCATTTGTCAGTAAATCTGTTTGCTGTTGGGAAGGCGTTTGCCGTTCTGTTCTATTAGTCATTCAGTTAAAGCAAGACTTGTAATTAACACTTGTGATAATTAGGCGTTGGTTTGGTTTGGTTTGGAATCAACCTCTGTGTTTTAATTAAATCTCAGGAATTGACAAAAATGGATATGGGGTTTTGTTTAGCCAAATGATTAAACGCTATTTTTTTATCATCTTTTTGTAGAAGCCATGCTATTTTCTACCCCAAGCAAGCAGGAATGTTTTACTGTGGATTTAAATGAACAGTTTACAAATAATTACTATTTCCCTATTTAATGTTAATAGGAAATTCATTCTAAAAACAAATCACTAACCTCACAAAGAATGCTTCTCTCAACGGACATATTATCTTTATGACAACACTAGGTCAGCCAACAGTACCGTATATTACACATGACTTATTCTTTATTGGAACATGGGGAAAAATACCCTTGCACGGAGCTCAGCCTGTCCCAGCGAACCTGTTACACAAACATTTTGTCCACCAGCAAACAGACAAGCGAACCTGCCATGACAGATTCCAATTACAAGAAAAATATATCTTAAACAAATGAAACCCTTGTGTACCTAATGGCGCAATACAATAATTACAAAGACGATTCGACCATCTGTGCATCGAATATATGGCTTATCATGTACAGTCAGACCTTCCTAAAGTAGCTTGTCAAAGAAGTAGAATTTAAAAAGAAAGTGCTGAGTGAGTGTGTGCCTGTATCTTTAACTAACTTCTGAAAAAAAATGAAGACACTCTCTTGCTGATTAGTTTTTAGAAGGTGAAAATTCCAGGTCAAAATTTATATGAAATTAAGACTCTGGTAATAAAACCATTTTTTGTCTGGCAAATGCCTGGTGGTGAAAGATGAATGGCTGTGAGGAAGGGCTACACGCGGAAGTTTCTTGAAGAATATCCTACACGACAGCACTGAGGTCCAAGCATTGCCTTTCCTGTGGGTGGGGATGTTCTGGGGAAACTACCATCACAGATGGGATTTGAATGAGGCAGAGCAAGGAAGAAAATAGTTGATTTGGTGGTGGTGATGGTGTCATTGAGGAGGTCAGAGGATCTGGAGTTTATGAAAAGCCCAAACACTCCCTGATCACTGAATGTGCAAGAGAGGAGCTGGCTATGGGTGACACACAGTAAGGAATGAAGAAAATGGCTAGCAAGGGAAGGCTTGGAAAAATAACAGCATGCTGTAGTGTGTTGCCTAGGACCCAGTCCAGGGCTTCTTTCTCAAACAGAATGTTCTTGGGAGCCACACTGTCAACAGACAGAATTACTCACATTTTTAAAGAATCATCAAGCTTTTCGTTTTAAAAGTCAAAGGAGTCAGAATAATCGCTACTTTAAAACAAAAACATCACAAAGAATGTGCTGAAAAAAGTGATATATGGCAAGGTCTTTTCCTAGAGATACATTTTTCCCAAGCAGCAGCTAGTTCAGAAATCTGTATATTCTAAAACCAGCCAGTACCACACAGAAGGAAGCCAGCCTACAGGAGCCAGTCAAGCTTTTACTGTACATTCACACTCCAGGATTCACTACAGAGCCTTTTAAATGGCATTGTGGTGGAGATACAAAGCCCACGTAGAAAGCTGAGGAAAAGATGTTTGTCATTCAGAAAGAATATTCTGTAATGTCAGGGAGGAGTCTGTTTACTTTCCTCACACCACACACCCCTCCCCCCCAGCTAAAGAGATATTAAATGGTTTTGTTTCATACACACATTTTTTGACAAATAATTTTTACTAAGAATTTATAAATATTCCAGTGGATTAAAGGACACCCAGAAGATGGCAGAACAACGACACAACAAGCTAATCGGTGCACAGAGAAATTAATAAAGACCATTTAAACTCATTGGATAAGGATAAAGCAAGTGAAGAATTGTCCCAGCCTTCACTGCAAATGGTTTAAATGGTTTACAGACAATGAGCATAACTATTACAGTGAAACAAGTTCTCGATGGAGTTCGATGTAAACTCCTTTTACTTCTCTCAGTACAGTTATCAATGAAACGGAGCTTTGAAAGAGAAGGAAAAGAGAAGAGAGCATGATAAAACTAGGGGCAGAGGGGAAAAGCTAAAACTGAAAAATAAAATAAAATGAAAGTAGGAAAAAATATAAGAAAGACAAAATACTCAGAAAATGTACAGAAAATATAGATATAATAAATTGGAGATAAGAAGAACGAGATAACAGAACTCAGAATCAGAGATAAAGCACTAAGGAGGGAGAAAAAGGAAGAAAATCTGGTTTGAATAAGATAGGAGAAGACACAGAGTGCAAAGCACTATATTAAGGCTGATGACACTCCCACCCCCAAAAGAATTCAACATAAAAAAATCTTGAAATCGAGGGAGGGTGGGGAAGCTAGCTAGCAAGCTTTAAAAAGGAATAGAAGTCAAGTTACAAACAGCATGTCCAGAAAATACCATCTTTCTCTTGCAGCTTGCAAGTCCTGTGCTAAGAAAAGTAAGAATGTTTTTCATCTTGTTTTTCATCGGCAAACTGAAACATTAGGCAGCGAGGAGACTTGCCAGTGTGAGAAAAATGGGACGTTTTGCTAACAAGTCCCAGCCCAGCTGCCGCCAGCATGCCTTTGGCTGGGATTCGCCAAGAGGATATCATTCTTACACAAACGCTTACCTGAAAGGGAGAGGGACAACCACCATCCACTCCATGTGAAAATGATCCCACCCAAAGGTGGAAATGACTTAATGCTTTATAGCATCAAGGAAAAAAAAGAAATAAAGAAAAATACAATACTGTGGAATGAGTAGAATCTAAGTATGCTTTCTTGCTTGCCATCTCCAGCAAGAAAATTGAATTCCTGGCATTTAACTTTGGGCACAGGTATTTCTCATTCATCTTTGCCTTACTTAACAGCTCGATGCTGGGGAGCTGGGGACAGATGGGTTTTTCCAACTGTTCCTTACTGTCACAGAGCTAGTTTGGATTTCTGAGCTTTTCCCCCCTGAATTAGACAGCCATAGTCTTCTTCACGGATGAGGTCATTTTTTTTAAATCATTTTTTTCTCCCTAAAGGACAAGCCTGCTTTATTATGTATGAGAAAATGAAGAAACTTCAAAAACTGCAGGAGGCTGACAGGAGTGGGTGGCTTTTATATTAGATGAAGTCCCACATACAAAATAAACCTCCCACTGGCTGCGTCAGGAGCGGGATTTCAGCTAAGATTCATCTTTGCTTTACGTTTTCTACCTCCCACTTTCTCCCTCTTAATTTCTATTTGATACTCGGATCCCCAATTCAGCTAAACCTCAAATAGAGTCATTGCTCTAAAGCTGCATTGAGATATGTACACACAGAAACCAAAGGAAAAGACCTATACACAGTAGTGAAGTTTTATATATATATTGTATAAGAAATTGTGTGTGGTACCCCCAAGACCCTGTCCAGAAGGCAATGAATTCAATGAGACTTTTTCTCATGCCTTTAAAACACATACAGAAGAACTGTAACACTGTCAGCTCCACTGTAAGTACAGCAAGAGACCGTAACTTCTCAGTCTCTGAGTGTGTCTTAGGTTTCATTCGATGAGGAGAAGAAGCAATTGTAATGGTAAAATCAGAGCTTGGGACAGAGTGCCACACATGCCACGTGTGCCAGCATTTGGGTCTTGGCAAACAGGTGTGTAAAGATGGATGGTGGCTGAAATCCTGTCCCTGCATTTAACATTTTCAGCTTCAGCACAAAGAAAAATGTACCAGGGCATGGATTAGAATTAATGTTGCAAAATCTAGTCATTTTATCTTGAAATGGTTTGGGGGTGTTTTCTTCTCATAATGACAATCCTACCTGTGTTTAAGTAAGAATGTGAAATGCTTTAAATAATGCCTTCACAATCCCAATCGAAAGAAACTTTTGGAAACATGAGGTAACCATGACATGCACTTCCAGAAAGCAAAACCACTCTTGAAATGACTGATATTTTAATAGCTCCTTTGTTTCCAATCAGCTGCAAGATACTTTACAGCTTTAATTCTAAATGATACTACAGAGGAACAAAAGCCCTTTTCACCTTTCTCTTCTTACAGGTTCCAGGCCACAGCTTGTCACCACACAGACTGCTTCCTCACCCTAAGGGACCACTGGGACAGCAGGACACCGTAGGTGAAGAAACAAGCAGAGCCTTGGCTCCAGTCCTCAGCTGTGCCCAATGGCATGGACTGAAAAGAGAACAGAGTGGTTGGGGCAAAATCCTGCTGGCAGGGACCACGGAGGAAAGAGTGGAGAAACCGAGACAGAAATGTTGGATCAGCATCTCCGTGCCTGCTGCAGTACCAGACCCGATACTGCTTTTGCTCTGGGTTCTGTCACAATCAAGCCCTATGTGTTTGTGATAATCCCTTCTGATAGAATTTTCCCTCTGTCTAGCTGCCAGACCTTCCAAAATATCTTATTCTCCTCTTAATCACTGGAACCTAAAGGAACAAGCCCGTAGTTCAAGGTGCTTTGTTACTTGCAGACCAGCTGGAAGGCAGTACCACAATCTGGCTATGATTGAAGTGACATCCATCACCTCACCTGTCAGAAACAAGTTGAAATTTCTGGATGGACATGTGGATACAGTGGAGGAGGATGGTAGGAGGAGAATTTTCCCACCCTGGAGAAAAGATTTACACAAAAACAATCATAAAACAGAGCAAAAAGTTGACATTTCAACCAAAAAATATCAAAGTATGTCCAAAGATTTGGTCTTTGGATCATCTTGTTATTGCCTTCTTTTCAGGGTTGTTATACCTACTTCAGACCAACTGGGCAGTTTTCTTCAGCTACATAAGTTGATCTAACAAAAGACATTAATTCTTTTTTATGTATTTTGTCACATCATAATGATCAGAGCATTCTTTCTTTTGGCATTTTTTAAACTTTTGCAATATTCTGACATTTTTTAAAAAAAAAAATACTATGTTTGATTTATATATCAAAACAAAAATTATATTTTGAAGAAAAATCATGAGTGTTTTCTCTTCAGAAAGTGTCATACTACAGTAATGTTGCAAATTTGGCAAATTTGTCCCAAAATACCTTTAAAATAGGATGCTTTCTAGAGCCACTGCTTTTCAATAAGCAATGAACTGACATTAAAACCAAACATTAAAAAGAACACCACATTAACAAAGAGATTTTTGTCAGAATGAAAAAGGCAGTAAAGAAGGATGGAGAGAAACCCTGCATCATCTTGGGAAGTAACAAAAAGAGAGGGAGGAAAAGAGGGAGGAGGAATCTCCAAAACTTGCCCAAGTAATGGATTCCAAGGGAAAAGCCAGTAAAGCATGTTAATGAATAACCAGATGTTTCCAAAGCCAGGAAATCTCCTCGTCCCCTCAGTCAATTTCAGACTAGACTGAACTCCCTTTCCTGTTCCCAGTTCATTGGTACACACTGCATACTCAGTCAGATGCTTTCTGTGTGCCTCCTGCAATGCTTATTAAAACCAAGGAAAGTCTTTGCAGTTTGGTTTAGGAGCAGCTTCCAAGCACAGCTATGCTGTGGTTAACGCAACACTTCGGTTTGCTCTGAGACGTGACACCACATTTTCCATTACAATAAGCTTTCCTTTCTTGTGGCCGTTTTAATTATATACAGCATAAACTGTTCTTCTAGCCATTGAACCAATGTTTCATAAGATTTAAAATAGAATCCAGTATTAAGTCTGTTACTTTTCCAAATTCATGTCAGAGATTAATCAAACGATCGTCCTACCATTTAGGTTTTGCTTAACTATTGACTTTGGCAAGCCTGCCCGTGTAAGTTAAGTGTATCCCTACATGTTTTCAGATCAGAGTCTCCATTTATAGTGAGACAGCAGTCTGAAGAATTAGCATTTCCTCATCTTCTTCTAATGTTCAGCAGACAAGATGGGTGTGTAGTATAACATGTCAGAGAACTACAAAGTCCCTTTGGACAAGCTTCTGTGAGAATTAGATCCTTAGGATCATTTGACAAGTGTTGTTTCTTTTTCTTTTGTTCCTCCTGTTGTCCTCTATGGCAGGTAGAAAATGAGCAATTAAAAGGATCTTACGTCTTCTTGTATTCAATAAAAAGAGATGTGTAAGAAGCTGTCATTGTGTCAACCCATTTCTTCATCACTGTCTTAAAGACATACTTTCTCATCACCCAGCTCAGCCATTAAAGGGGCAGAAACTAATTTCCTCTACAATTTCTTCGGCCAGGCCTAAGCGGCTTAAAGAGCAGTCCTGCCAGGGCACTCAGAAAGAAGTTCTACGGCCTCTGCCGGGAAAGGAGTTCAAATAAATCAGAGCTCATTGAGCATTATTACAGCTTGTTGCCTATGGTATTTCCTCTCCCCAGGGTAAAGGAAATAATCTTGATTAATGACACCCCCAAAAATAATTTTTTTCTTTAATTCACTAATTGGTTAATCTTTTATGACATCAAAAAAGGCTGCAGCATTTGCAAAAAATGGTCAATGCAAAAGCCAGATTTCCTGTGCATTTTCCATGTGTGCTTTGTTTCCTGATGTAATTTCTAAGTGAAAAGGAATGAAAAATTGAAATCTCCAGTTTACATGAGGAATGGCAGTTTTGAGCTCCCTATCAGACACCTCATTTTCTCTACATTAGTCACAATCAGACAGACAAGGCTCTGTCTTGTTGAGCTACATTTAGCAGTCTGTCTGAACTGCAAATTTAGATGACATCCAAATTACACAGGCTCAGCCAGTAGGTTGCACTAATGCAAACTAGGAGAAAAAGAATCAAGACTATTGATTTTTTTGGTCCTTTCTCTGTCATATTCTCTCAAAGGCATTTACCAAGGCTTTTAAGATCTTCAGCATTTTCACAAAGGAACAAATTACGTGCAAATAAGACTGCCTTAATCTATTCTTCCTTGCTTAAGATGTTCCTTCTCTACAGTCATTATGTGTTTTTTACGCTGCTGCTGTAGTTTACTTGATCCACTTTCATGCACCATGTGGTCAATATATATGTTGAAGAGTAACTGTGGAAAAGCACATCTCTTGCACCTGCCTATGATAATCAAAACCTTGTTTGTTAATTCCCTGCAATCCAAATACATCACACATCTCTCTGCTCTTTCTTGCAGCTGTTTCAGCAATTTGATGTCATATTCTGCAGAAAGCTCTTCTGATCTCATTTCCATTTTCAGACAACTTGATTTTGGCAATGAATATTTACAGGGGGTTCACAACAATTTGGCTAATGTGAAAAGCAAAGACCACGGTTTCTAATGACAAACAGGGCTGATTTCCAAAGTACTGAACCTTCACAACTCTGTCAAAGCCTAACACCCCTGTCTCTTCTCACTCAAGCTAACATGACTCTACTGAAGCCATGAGTAGCTGTACTGAACTCATACACCAAGATAATTGGCTGGTGGGAATTTCTAAGCTCCACTGAAGGCAACAAATATATATATTATTTTTTGCCTACCGGTCTCTCCAATGGAGCTATAGCCAATATCCAGCCCAATAGAACGTTACGGAGAAAGAAACTCTCAGAAAACACTCTCCTTCGAGCAGTCTGTCACTTCAGTGCAGGTACAACACGTAGTGCAATGGGCCAAAGTCTCCCATTTCTAGATGCTACAGCAAGGGATAAAAATAATAACAGCTTCAGAGATTTTAAGTGCTTCCCTCTTTGAACCAGCTACACACCGAGAAAACTGGAAGAGCTTTTTCTAGCTGGTCTCACTAAGCAGCTGTATAAGCTTTTTTAGGCATAGTTAGCAAACTACAAACTCATTAACCACTACATATGGTACTGTCACTTTCCATGAAATCTGAAACTCACATACTTTCATTTTAGGCTGTGCACATGCTCCCCATCAGAGTCTTAATGTATGTGCCATCAGGCGGTAATATGCCCCTTATGCGTTACCATTTGTGTTTGTTTGATTTTATTTTTCATAGGCTCCTAGGCTTCTGACATTTCAGCCTTCAAACTTATATGCCCTAGTTTTTTTCCTGCATCTATGAAAAGGAATCAATTCATTTGCCCTCTTTTTTTTTACATGCCCACTAGGACTCCATCGTCCACTTTCTGTTCCTTCTCACATGTTATTAATTCAGACAGATACTGAGGTTCATGCTGGCTTTTGGTGTTTTGTTTTTTCTTTTTACCCTGCCAATTGCAGGGTTTGAGGTAAGTGAGTTTCTCACATTTGAGTAGAGTTGGCCAAATGCTTTTTCTTTGTCTTTTTTTTTCCCCACCAGGAAAGCAAACCTCTCTGCAAAGTACTAAGAAAGGTCTTAGCTATCATTCCAACCCAGGTTAGCATGTTTTTCTACCCCACAGCAAAATTTCCACTCTTCAGAGTTACATTTTCCCTACCGCTGATTTCTTTTTTCTGACCTTTCTGTACCATAATTTTGTTTCTGGCCTATTCCTTTACTGACCCTGATGGAACAGAATTGAAGCAAAGCCTGAAAATTCCTTGAAGTTTACTTTTCTTCCTTCCTTGTTTGGCTTCTATCTCTTTTAACAACATTCCATTCCCACTGATTTTTCTTTTTCCTAGAGCTCCTTCAAATCACAGAAGTAGCCTGCATAAGGTATGTACAAATTGTGCTGGTTTCCTATGCTCCTTTTTAATCAAAACTTCAAGTTTATACAATTGCTATAGGCTCATGTCATCTCAGAGTCACTGCAAGATAATACAAAGATTGAACTGAATTTGAATGGGCCCTAAAAATTAATTTTAATTACAGAAGCATGCGTGGTTGTCCTCTGAACATTTCTCTTTCCCAATCAGTTTAGTCTATGTATTTCCATTAAAAGAGTGTTTGTGTAGTTGGAAAAGACAAATGAAGAGAACAGAGATGTTTTAGTGTCTAGAAATGGAATAAAATGTGGCACCTCCAGCAGATTTGACTGAGGGAAAGATTTTTTTTCCGTTTTTTATTTTGCCTGCCTTCAGTATTATAAGTATTCAGAGGACTATAGTAAGACCAGTAGATTAAGATCCATTCCTGAGTTAAAGCATAACATGTAGTGCTATCACTTGCTACCACCTCACTGGTAATTCCTTAACAGACTGGAAACAATGCTGCCACAGTGAAAAGCAAATCAGCTGGCAACAAGACAGCCTTCATGGAAGTACAGCATTTTGGAGATGAAGTTTGCCACCCTACGGAGGGATTAGAAGTAAACCTTCCTTGGTGCAGTTGCAGATAGGGGATCCCCCACCACTTGCCATGGATTCAGCAAGTGTCACAAACGGAAAAAGACGGCATTTAATGAGCTACTGTTAAGGATGTTAGTATTTTCTAGCACACCATTTTGGGAGAGAGGATAAGCCTCTGAGAGTATGGTCAGCAAATCCATTTCACTTCCAGCTTAAAACTCTGCTAGCCATAACTGGTGCAGACGGCTATTGCATGGGACTTTGATTCTCCATCTATCTGCTTCATGCCAAAGTTGGTGATAAACCTCTGCTTCAATACCAGAAGGCCACAGTTTAACTCCTGCTGAATCATGAAAATATTATTTCACTCTTCATATTTTTATAATAGCTCTCCATCACTCACTGAATATCCCATTTTATACTTTCAAAACTCTTTGGAAAATATAAACATATACTGATATGCATGTTCTCTAGTAAGAATTAAATGATATTATCCTCTTTTTACCAGTGGAGACAGCAAAACAGAAAGGAGAGGTGAAACTCAGCACGAGCCGGCAGTGTGCACTGGCAGCCCAGAAAGCCAACCATGTCCTGGGCTGCATCAGAAATAATACGGCCAGTAGGTAGAGAGAGATGATTCTTCCCTTCCACTCTGCTCTTTTGAGACCCCACCTGCAGTACTGCATCCAGCTTGGGAATCCTCAGTACAGGAAAGACATGGAGCTGCTGGAGCAAGTCAAGAGGAGGCCACAAAGCTGATCAGAGGGTTGGAGCACCTCTCCTATGAGTACAGGCTGAGGGAGCTGGGGTTGTTCAGTCTAGAGAAGAAAAGGCTCCAGGGAGACCTAACCGTAGCCTTCCAATACCTAAAGGGGACCTACATGAAAGCTGGCGAGGGGCTGGTTCTTAGGGAGTGCAGTGACAGGACAAGGGGTAATGGGTATAAACTAAAAGAGGGGGGATTTAGATTGGGTGTTAGGAAGAAATTCTTCCCTGTGAGGGTGGTGAGGCACTGGCACAGGTTGCCCAGAGAAGCTGTGGAGACCCCATCCCTGGCAGTGTTCAAGGCCAGGTTGGATGGGGCTTTCAGCAGTCTGGTCTAGTGGAGGGTGTTGAGGGGTTGGAACTAGATGATCCTTGTGGTCTCTTCCAACCCAAACCATTCTATGATTCTCTATACGCCAGAAGTTTCAAAGAGAAATCACAGCTGAAGATCCCGGGTTCCTGAAAAATTGGTTTTACTCTGTATAACGTGCCTCATGCTGCAAAAAAATGTGCTCTTTCTAAACTTTGTGTTACACTTTCAGGAAAAGGATTGGCTAGAAGCTATATTTTACAAAATACTCTTTGCAAATTTTAGAGATTGCATGCAAAACTTGATGCTGGAGCACCCAGCACAAGTCTTAGTTTCCATTCTCCATATGCAAAGGCAATTATCATGTCATGAAAGAATGGGGGCAGAGAGTAAAATGGAAACCCATGAATGTTATATGGTATTTTAGATATCCTCTGATGACACTAACTGGTTGCCCACAGATCTGTACAAGAGACTCCTATTTCATGGAGGACACCAAGTCTGTGATTGGAATTAATCAGCAAAATAAAAGGCTAAGCTCAAAAAAAATTATATGACTGATACTATATATACTCTAGTATCTGCGCTTCACAAAAATAATAGTTATTTGTATTAACTTGGGGGGGAAAAAGGCGTGTTTTATTTTTCTAAGGTAAAATAAAATCTGTTGCTAAGTAAACATTCCCATTTACACTTGGTGAATGACCTCTGGTATTAAGAGGAGGTCACCTGAATCACGTCATCCGTATTTGAATGGTTATATAGAACTTATTTTACACAGAGGTCCCTAGGGTAATTATTTCATATCAGAGCTAGGAAAGTTTAGTATCTGCATGCCGTATGTATTTACACTTCATGTCAATGCATTAAATAAAATTCTCTCACATTCTGGCTTTGTCTTTGTATTTTCTTCTTTTCAAAGACATACAGTACATGATCGGATTGCAAATTCCCACATAGTCTGAAAGGCTCTCTCCTGCTCTTGTTAAAAGAGCTAAGAAATATTTGGCAAAAACTGGAAAAAAAGCCAAGAAGCTGAAATCATTTTAGAAGAGTGTACAACATGTTCGACAACTACTCTGTCACAGACAAAAAGGCAAAAAAGTAAAGGAAATGCATTATTACACCATTAATACACGCACATTTACATGCACATGAAAAACAGAAAAAAACATAAAACTTGAATGAAAACCTTAGTTAAGAGAAACAGCTGAGAACAGTTTAGTTAAAGGCCAAGTTCAAAACCCTTGGAAGTCAACGGATATTCTTCAAAATTACTTGTACAACACTGAGATGTGCTCAGCACAAAAAGAGGAGAACACAAATTGAACGGCCTGAAACACAAGGTTTTAGTCCTATTACAGGGATTTGAATTCCATAGTTAGATCCAAAACCAAAAGACCTAAGAACAACACAGAATCTGGAGTATCTGAAATTTAGATTTGGGTGCATCTGACTCAGACTTGTTACTTGAGTTCGTTGGAACAGCACATAAGGAGGTTGATATAAGTGTCTTTTCAAATTCTGGATACCTGAAAATCCTGAAGCCACACAGCAGACTGTTCAGAACAAAAGTAAAGCTGGTTAAAATATAAGAATCTCTGTGAGAAATGCTGAAATAACCATAACATTTTCACATTTTCCAAATACTTTCTACATTTCTTTCTCGCAGGAAGTGGTAAAACAGTGGTTAGGAGGTTCTTTATCTCTTCTCTCTCCTCTACTTTTCTCACCGGTTTTCACAAGGGTCCAAATGGAAATAGGTTTTTGAAAAAGCAAGATTTTTTTTCATAGTTTTTAATCTCATTTTTCCAAAGGAAATGAGAGAGGAAAAGGGGAGGAAGAAAAAAAAAAAGGGAATGGAAAAAAGACGAACTCTGTTCAAAACAACATACTTGTCCCGTTCACAAAAAGCCTCTGAGTGTTGCGCAGTTGCCACGCATGTACAGAAATCAGCTTCAGCCCCCTTAAAATTTGCCTATTGTTCAGCATTTGGGTGACAGCTCTCAGCCAAGCTCTTCTGGAGAGAAAGGGGCAGAGGGTCTCGATGCCCTGCAGGGCCTGATGCAGCCGAGCTGTTCAGAGGGGCAGGGAACGGTCTGCTGCTGCAACGCCCTTTCTGTCTCCCCATTGTACGATGCGGCACTCACCACCGTAAGGGACGTATGGAGATGGGAAATGTAAACACTCCTTTGATCGGAAAAAACCCCAACCATATTTGCTTTTGTATGCCAGTAGAGGTGGGGTCCATATCTCGTTCCTACTTTCCATCTGCTCAAGAGGTCCCCTCCAGAATAACAGCATAGGCAGTACTCCTCAGATCCTAATTCAGCTTCATACTGCAGCAAAATCCAGGTGGTAATGTGTAAAACACACACAGTCCTTGTAAAACACAATTCACCTGAAGAAAGGCCATACACCAGCTGCTTCCACCAGACAGTAGTGGAAGCAAAGCTTCCCAGGATTTGGAGGCCAAATGCCCTACCCACTTCATTCCAGCTACTGTGTACTTTGGAAAAACAGGAGTCCATTTGGCAAAGGGCTGGAAGGATCTGTTCCAGAATGATGGGATATGGGAATAGAAAAGTTGCCACAGGTCAGGATGGAGGTACGTTTGCAGGGTTGATGTTTGCACAGTGCTTGCCATCACTATGCCTGTTTTAAGTCAATATTGTTAATCATCCACTAAACTCACTGGGAAAAAAAATTACAAATAAAAATAATTAAATAATGCCAAGGCTTTGTGTTTTACCACAGGCTTTGACCTTCAAGTGCATATTACATGCAGACCACCCCTACTTAAATAAAGTTCTGTAGCAGACAGAACATCTGTTAGATCTATTTTATATTCATGTTTAAGATGGGATTAGTCTCTGGGCTTTGTCAAATAATGAAGAAAAACAAAAGGGGAGAAAGAAATTAAAATCTTAATTCCCCTTTGCTTTTGTGAAACAATTTGAATTTTAGATAATTAGTACAAATGCTTATAGGAAATTCTGTAGGATCTTTGCCTGAAATCTTCCAACCTTTGAGAGATTCAGAATGCATCTATAACATAAAGCCTTTTGGAAATGCAGCACCTGTATGACTCTGAAGAATTATGAGAAAAGTTTCTTTTAAGTCCAAGCACTTATGTGGTGTTAACTGCTACAGTTATGTTGGAGGTAACCTTGTTAGACCTGTTTTACACCAGAATAGGAGCTGTCGCCAGCTGAAATGTTTTCTGTGTTTTCCTCTGGTGTGCAGAAAGCATTATTTTTCAAAAGTCACTGTGATCAGCAGCAATGTCCAGCTAGAGCCCTCCTCATTTTAAAGTACTAGCCTATCCACTATCATCACTTCAAAATGTTGCTTGGTGCCAGAACACCCCCCTTTGAAGGCTTCACATAAGCGAAGACCTTCAGCAGAAGAGTATCTGATCTCTCGGTGGGTGCTTCAGCTCAGCAAACACTTCAAAGCTCGTAGTAGGAAGCCAAGTGACAGCTGAGTCACCAAGCGTCGCTCGAGCTCACCAAGAGGTGATCAAAGCTTGGGTCAGAAGCTGTAGAGCTTAGGCATTAGGCATATTGCACAGGCACCATGGGGTATTTGTCTGTAGCAGAACAGGGAGGGAGGGCAGTATGTCTTGGCAATGCTGAGTTAAAAGGTAGCCCAAGCGAATATTGATCATTTGCCAGGGAAGGCATTAAATATCAAAAATGTGAGACTGCAAAAAAAAGCCTCAGGGGGAGAGAGAGAGAAGTAGGCAAGAACGACTGCACCCAGCTGAGCGGGGAGCTCGTCAGGCAGCCCAGAGTCAACCCAGAGAGCTGGAAGGACAGAAGGAGTGAGCCATTCACAAGCCATAGACGAGCGAAAGGGTGAAGTATTGCTTGAATAGTGGTCATCCATCATCCCTGGTGTGACTCCTTTTCCCATCAGGCTGGGAACCGACTCCGTTTCTGCTCTACAGTCTAGGCAAGGCTGCTGTGTGAGGTTTCTAGTTTGCTAAGCTGTGGGATACTGAGAAAAGACCACAAAGCAGGAATGAAAAGAAAGCTATTATTTAAAACTACAGGCAAACTATACAGGGATCCACCATACTACGCCCCCACAGGCAGTGCCAATTCCTGGACATGCACAGATCTACGCATCAGAACATATTTTCACTCATATAATCTTTTGCATGGCAGAATTTACCACTTCTGCCACACACAGAGTACCTGAATCAAGATCTTTTCCAAGATCTCCTCTCCTTACTGAAAACCAGACTGGATATTCCTTAGTAATGGCTTTTACAGCAAGCATATGACAGCCAATTTGGAGGGGTCACTTCACTAGTGGGGAAACAGATGGGAGTGAGCAATTACGAACAGAGAAATACTGCACGTAGATAAATATCAACTGATAGAATGACACCAGCAGAGCTCTCATAAGAGTTAATCTTGCCCCTTCGCCTTCTAGAATGTGTTGCAAAGGTTCATAAAATAGTGGGTAAAGGGGATGTGGTGGGTGTAAATTATTTGCAATTTCAAAGGGCTTTTGACAGAGTCTCTCACTGGAGATTATCAGAGGGAACAAATAACCATAGCATAAAGAGCAATGCCATGTTAAGGATTAAATCCCTGTTAAATAATAGGAAACAAAGAGTTATAACTAATAGGTTTTTCTCAGAATAAAGAGAAGTTAATAACAGGACAGCCCACAAAGCATTACAAAAACTATTATGGTTCAATATAGTTATTAATAAAGAAGGAGCAGGACTGTGGGGTCACAGCACGTGTCTGGGACAAGAATAACCTGGGACCCTTTCTGCTGCCTTTTTTTATCTCCCCTAAAGTTCTCTGAGAAATCAATGGGAAAGCGTGATCATGGTTCATAAAAACCAGCTCCCACTCTCAGACCTCTGCAAATAGCTAGTCATACTGGGACAGGCTGTAAATCAGTAAAAGGAGCTCCTGAACACTGCTGCTCTAATAGCTAACAGCTTATCTGTATTTCAAAATATCTCTGCCCAGATAGTGATGAATGGCGTGTCATGGTTGCTTGGGAAAGCAAAGCTGAGATGTTATAAACCACAGCGTGAACTTCATGTCGACACACATGATGCAATAATTGGACGCAACTAAACTTTAATCAATGATTAAACTTAATATAAGAAAAGTTAGAGCTGGGGGGGGGCGCATTTGCTAGCTTTTCAATGCATGAGGAATCGATTATTTAAATCGCAAAGAATTGTTTGTTTCTCTTTCCTGATCCCACTGACAACAGCAAGGCAGTGCTCTGCAGGGCTTTTGTAACCAGATACTTCACAGTGATTCTTGTCTAGCACTTTAGGCAATTGATTTTCTACTTTCCTTTCACATACCTAAAGCTCCCTTACTCCCTCCCCTTGCCATTCCCAACCTTCTGCCCTAGAGAGACGGAAAAGCTAGGACAGCTGCTTGCCACAAATAAGTTTTCATGTACGCTAATTTTAGTGTAGAAAGAGCAAAGTAGCTGGGCAAGACAAGCTAGGCATGACCTCAGATGTCACAGGCCCTGTCAAGTATAACACCAAAGAAACGTGGTTGCTTCTGCACATCAGTCCCTATATGTACACTGTCGCCGACAGAAGAGCACCAAGAGGAAGAATTCAACTCACAATCAGTCTGAAAACTAATCTAAACTAGAAGCAGGGAAATATATCGGTCTGTAACCAAGAGAAAAACCAGAAGCGGGTCACAGCCTTCTGATTTCATCGGCAAAAGGAAACGAAAGAATTTTAACAGGAGGATTCCCAGAAGCACTTACTGGTGCCTAATTCCTGTTTACATCAGTGATAAAAACATCAGTTCCCACCAACCATTTCTAATATCTTGCCCTTGGGATATCATTTATAATGTCCTTGTTATTTAGAAACAACACTTCCTCGAGAAAATACAGCCCACTTAAACCCACAAGTCTGGGTCAACAGTCAGTGTAAATCATTATTGCTTCACTAGAGTTCTAGCACACAGCATCTGAAAAAGGTGAAAAATTCATAGTTTTGAAGCATTTTCTCTGCCATTCTATGAAAGCTGGGGATATTCTAATCTAGAATTTCAAGAAAAGAATGCAAAATTTAACTACACGATTCAGGATAACAGGGATAGCAATATACGCCTATATATGCCTGTCTTGGCTTTAACACGTTATTTTGAATCAGATTACAGTATTTTTGACAGTTATTAATTTTAAAAGAGAGATGGATGTAGCTTGACATGCCTAGAAATAACTGCTTATAGTTTTCTGTTGGTTTTTTTTTAAATTATTATTATTTGAACAGCTACAGAGAAAAAGGAATGATGATAATTTGAATTCTGGAATGCTAGCTAGGGACTATATTTTTAGCCAGGCAAATAGGCTGATGATACTTAAACACCATCAGTACAAACAAACAAAAAAAAAAAAAAAAAAAAAAAAGTTGTTCTCTTTGCAAAATCTTTTGATGTACAGCACCAAAGGTGAAATCAACTTTAATTGACTCTCCTATTTTATATCTTGCTTTCCAGCCAACTGTTGGAAATAAGTTAGATTCAAATCCAAAAGATATTCACCAGAAACTAGAGATTTTGGGAATCGTATGATAAGGTTCTTTTTTTAACCTTTCAGCAGAAAGTTGTAACAGCAAAGCTTTCCTTTCCATGTCACGCTATATGTTGCTGCTGCTGCTAGCCTCAGTTAGTCCAATTACAAATGTTGGGCTGTTGTACTGAATAAGAATCTGACCTTCACATTAATAATTTATTCACATCGCTTCACTAGCCAAGCAGCCATTACATATACACAAATCAGCAGAAGGGTCATGCAGAATTAGGAAATGTTTTCTATTGATCAAAACAAAGCAAGCCAAGGTAATTCCAGAATAAATTACCAGGAATGTGCTGCGTTCTCCGTAAGCACTGCTCTTCAACTCTATTCAGAAAAGTTGAAAGGTTCATTCCTTCAGTTTACTTAAAATATTTTAAACATGAAAGACTCTGCAAAACGTTAGCAAAGAAAAGCTCCTTTCTGTGGGGGTGGTTTAAGTAACTACTATTTCACAAGCAGTTACATTGAAACGGGAAGCCGAAACTGTCTAAAGAAGGAGCTGCAATAGCCTGGAAATATAAAACCAAAATAGCTATTGGAAAGACAGAAAAAAATTTAGGAACTGGAGTTGGATGCATTAAAAATTCATAGGCTCCAGCACTTTAACTCTGATGCATTTGAAGCACTGAAACAGTTAAGGTATTTCACCGAGGCACAAAATAACCTCATTATCATTTCTAATACAGATCAATACTCAACACTGCCCTTTGAAAAACACAGCGCTTGCTGGTCCACGCATTTATTGTGATCCTTGCGTTAGCTCACTAGCATTAAAGCTTTCACATAAGCCCTTTGCTAGCTTCTGAGACATGCCCCTTCCCCCCCATTTGCTCAGCATATTCCTGTATCAAATTGTAAGGGGGGGAAGAAAAAAAAAAAAAAAGAAAAAAGCAAATCAATATCCAACGTATCGATTATTTTTCTTCCCTTTTCCTTGTGACATTTTGTCAGGTGGGTCTCTCTGCTCCTTGGGGCTGCCTGGTGGCATTAGAGGGCTGCTCCAGTCAAGACTAATGGCACAGGCTCTGTCCCAGGTGGACGCCGGGTATTGTTTGAAGTAACTGATTGGTGTGAGAGCCCTCTAGCTCCCTCTCCCCAGCATGTGGTCCAAAGCACAACATATGCTTCCTGCTTGCTAGATTTGTCTCCAATAATAAAAACAGGATTTCTTTTCAATTTTAGTCTTGTGCCCAATTTATCAAGCAAAATAACATCAAGGCTTCAAAAGGCTTGGTTGGTAATCTGGTTCTGCATTGGATTAGTGGGAAGAGGTGTAACACAGTGAATAGAGAATTACCAAGATAATATCTTTTGCTGTGCCATGAAAGAAAAAAAATATGTGTACGTGTATGCAGGGTGGGTGTGCGTGTGAATTCTGACCCATTATTAGGACTTCTCCAACGCAGAGCTGGGAATTGCAACATGCAGCTCTCTAAAATGAGTAAAAAAAAAAAAAATAATGCAGGAGGAGGAGAGCTGAAGCCACAGTAATACTGAGGTTCTGATATTTGTTCTTTTCATTGTAAATGCTGATAAAATACATTAGCTCCCTGGAGACTGGGAGGATGCAATTGTTTGGTGATGTTTCATTCATGCTGCTATAGGTCTTTAAACAGGGAACGGGAAGGAAAAGGGGCCCAGCTTTCTTGTTGGTTTTTGTTTGTTGCTTTTTTTTTTTTTTTAGAAGATTGAACTATGAGAATAAAACTCCACTCTCTCAATTAACACAATAGCACAATTTAAAGGATCTTGTCATTGTTTGCTAAAATGGTAATGAACGTTGCTACAGATAAATTTAGCACTCCTCCTGACAGTACATTACAATAAATATGATAAAGGAATAATAGAAACAATTAACTTAATCATATTAAAATATAGCATGAAAAATACTTAACTAAGATTTGCTTGTGAAAAACAGATTAGACATATTAAAAGCCATTGTTTGGTATAAGCAGTTAAGATTTACATAACTAACACAAGATGTATTCTCTTTCAACAAAGATTTTGACTTGTCTAGAAATCTCTCTAAATAGTTCGTATTTAGATCAGAAAAAAAAAATTGTCTTTATTGATAGAATAAATCTGGGACCACTTAGAATTCCTTTTCTTCTAGTAGAGCATGCAATTAAATGTATTGCTTTAGGGGAAGTTTTAATGCCGGTTGCACATTAGGTGAGGTAATGCCAAGCCAAACACTTTACGAGCTGCTCCAGGAACAGGCTGCAAAAATATCTGTCTTCCCATATAGCCATGTTTGACTGACTGAAACCTGGAACCAGCCCTAGACAATCCGTAAGCTCAATTTTAGCATGCAAAGATACCAGACATAACTCCTGCAGAGTATTAGGATATTTAGCGATTTATGCTGTCGTTCACCATATGATCTGTCTCTGTTTGAGTGTCAAATTTACTCTGTATCAATCATCCCACATGATAAAACTTTGCCTTCCCTATTTTTCTTACCAAGAGAACTGATCCCTGCATGCCCATGCAGAACATGCTTTCAAAATGGCTCTATTTAAATGGAGATTTGGACTTTCTGCACGAAAGGACTGGGAAAGTCTTTGCTAAGAAATACAATAGAGGATTATATTCTACTTCATACTTTTTCCTCACAGATGAGGTATTTTCCTTGTTTTTCTTAAGGATTTTCTTGACCACATCTGATAAAGAAATGACTGCCAGGTAAATGGGGAAAGTCTTAACTTTGAGCCCATCCATTTTCTGTTGAGTGAGCACAAATATCTGAAAGCTCCAGGATTAACGTTCTTCTCAAGAACCACTCCATTCTACTGTAAGACTGAGGGTAAACACTAGGCTGTTTGAGAAACTATGGTGATGTTATTGCTAAGTTTCAGAAAACATCCAGAAAAAGTCCAATGTCTGGATGCCGTAGAGCATCAGTCTCTTCCCAATATAGCACCAGCGGGCTTCAAAAGAGGAGCTTCTCCTTAACACACACCAAGCAAGCAACATACAGCTGCTGTTCTGGGCCATGGTAAGGGGACAGAGCAGAGCTGACAGGGCAGTATCCAGCTTATCATGAGGCAGAACGGTCCAGTTTGTCACAGGGTTATATAGAGATACAGGTGGATATGACTGCAGTTGCAACTGCAAAAGGTTCAATATTGTTTAGCATCTTGTGGAGTGAAATAATGTGATTGCATTTCTGTATCATATATAAATACCTGCAGTTCACCCCAGCATATCATCTGGGAAAGGCAGACAAAAAGTACAAATTTGCAGATGCACAATCAGATGGGAATACTACACACTGAATACAAATATCCTGCTTTGTCTGCTTTGTTTACACTTTAAAAAAAAAAAGCAGAGTAAACATTACAGTGGCTGAGTTTTGATCACACCATGTGATCTATATACAAGTAATGCTGAGGGAAAGGATGTTTATTGCATTCATCTCAAATGCAATAGAGTGAGATCCAGTAACACCACCCGATCTAAAGCAAAAGCAGTGCTCTTGTCTTTTATGTCTCCTCAATTCATACATGCATCATGCAAAATCATGCATCAAAGACAGGGTCAGAGAGAAATTTTATGGGGGCAACATGATCTATTTGTTCATTTACCATGAAATCTAGAGTATTATGTTAAAACCTATGGGATATAGCAATTCCACTGGAAACAATTACCACTGCATGATATGCGATATGCATTATGTTCAGTTAATATAATTATTTGTTCCTGAGCATCACCAAGAAGAGACAGAATGATCCCTGCATGAAGGAATTTATGGTACAACAGCTACTTTCTATGATTCTCAGGCACATAAAGTTCTCACTGAGGCCTATGTCTGATAATGCTCTTCATACTTAGGATGCACTTAGGGATTCAACATGGTTTTATTAGAGGCTGTAATTGTAGGAATAAGTTCTTTTGTGAAGTCTTAAAGGCACTACAGGTTTATATTACTGAACATTCAGACTATTCCTGTGATAAATGGGCAAGAGTCCATTTACTTGATAGCCTCTTAAAAGGGTGGTTTAATCACAAGAAAAACATATTAATTGCTTTGTTTGCACATCCACACCTTCTTCTTTGTACCAGAGAAGCTGCAGAAATAAAAAAACTCAGGTCATACCACCTTTTCTGGTGGATGCCTTTGCTTGTGCAATGGATGAACCTTGCTGTAGAACAGTTAGTCTGTCAGTGGATGTTGTTCTATAGATGAAGGTTAATAGAGATAATCCATTTATCCCTCCCAAATCCTTGGACATTTGACAGTATTTCTTTAGAATAACATAAAAAAAAAATCTCTACAAGTATCAATACTGCATTCTTTCTTTCCACCCCATCAAAAAAAAAATCTTTTAAAACATGAGGAAATTGTGATTTCATTACACATAAAAATCTTCAGCTATATCACAGAATTCATTAAGCACTAAGATGACAAAAAAAAATTCTTTCCATCGTTTCAAATACTAATAAGATTTCCTTAATTTCTCTGAGATAATATTAGTCAAAAAAATGGAATATAAATGTTAATAAGACAAATGATGTCTCCAAAGCTTTGTTAAACACAATAGCCTGGGAAATTATCATTTATTTTAGAACTGATGAATCCGGTGAACACAAGCACACTAGGGAGAAGTTGCAGTCTTTAACTTGCAAACCACATGGCAATATTTTGAGTCTGCCCCATCCTTTAAAGGCACAGATGCATGTCCTTCTTCATGTGCAGTGGAAGTATTTCCCCAAAGCTCTGCTAATCACAAGAAACATTAAAATTACTGATTTAAATGGTCTAAAGAAAGGCTGTCATTGCATAAGTGAGACTGTTCAGCAAATCTTCCTCCATTACTGCATCTGCTCTGTTACTCCTTCAGGACTAGGTTATGTCACTCCAGCCAGGGGACTAAGGAGTGGGCTTGGTACCAGCCTGGAAAAAAACATGAGAGCAAGGAGAGCACTCTTCATCTCTCAGAAGTGGAATACATCTCAGAGGCAGTTTTTGAGTTACTCCTAATTTGAAAGGATATTTTGCTGAGATAGACAGAAATAGTTCTTCTTGCCCTCCACAAAAAAAGAATCTGAAACCACTGATTCAAAGCATCAGTTTTCTAGAGCCTCTCAGATACATGTTTTTAAAATATCTGTAATGTTTTACAAGGCTATCAGCAAAGGGAGCAAATCTACTAATGGGGAAGACAGACAGACAGACAGACAGACAGAACGACAGACAGACAGAAAGACACCACAAAACACCACCAAAAAACCCCAAAAACCAGACCTCTTTAATAACTAGCTACTCTTCCAGCTCTGCTTACATGATGGCCAGGGTTTTCTCTTTCCTACAACAAGTGAACGCAGCTAGGATTGGTTTGAGACTGGGTAATGGGAGTTATAACCAATTGCAGATCTTTAATGGATGTCACCTGTTTCCAGCTCTAAGGGAGCTTCCAGAAGATATGGTGTTAGGGCTCCATCTGCATTCAATATTTTTTGGATTTTGGATGCCTGGTATAATATCATGCCAAAGGATCCTGGCACCACTATCTTGCCTTCTTCAAAACCCATGGACCATAACAATCTGTATGAAATTATAAAATTAATGTGGAAAGCAGTTAGTCCTTTCATACAGAAAGCTGCTCTTTCTATGCGCTATAGCACAAAGAAGTAGGGTATAGTGTGAGATTTGGATGACCAGAATTTCCCCAAACCTTGGACATCAGTATAAATTAGGAACTAATGTCTCTGTGCCTGCGTATTTTCATGCACTGGGAAAGAAAACTAGATCTGAGCAGCTAGATGCTTTGGTTTAGCTTAATAAGCATCACAGTTCAGAGATAAGGTAGGGAGGTGAGTAGATAAACCCTTGGAAGGTCCCGATCCATTGGGGATGCTTAGGCCAAACATCGCAAACATGGGCAGTACTGTGTTCAACACAAAGCACTGCATCTCAACACTGATTACATTTCTTTGGGTTTTTTTTTTCCTCAGGAGACTCTTTACATTCAAAATGCATGAGCAGGCTCAGATGCTGTGACTGGAAAACATGACTTGTTTTCCCAAACCCTCCCACCAAAATGCCCTCAAATACTGCCTACAAAAACACTCTTTCGCTTCCTCTCACTTCAACTCTTTTCTGCTCATCTTCGAAAGGATGAGCAGAGGTTGCCCACCTCACAGCCAGGTCTGTAAAGTGGCAAATGGAGTCTTCTCTGTGGAGGTGAGGCCCTCTTCACGCTGGCAAATGAACTACATGAAGCGTTCACTTCTGAGTAACAGCATTAAGCACCAGGCTGCCTGCAAAGGTTGTTTCTTTTTACTGACAGTAAAAATGCCTAAAAATTACTCAAAAAAATTTCTTCCTAGGGAAAGGGAGGTCAGAGAGGAGTCTGTCTGTCTGGTAATTTTCCACTGAAACAGTCACGGTGACTGTCCCTCGAACATTACAATTTGATTTCTGCGAATGGCCATGACACAGGATGGTCTAAAGCCTGCAGAAACGTGGCTGGCACCAATCAATTCACTATCCTTTAATCAGATCTTATTTGTTTCTCAAAAAAGGGGCATTTATTTTAAGTAATGATGGAGGGATACATCTGCATCTCAGAAGGTGTGTAATCAAAACAAAGTCAGAGTCAGCTAATCCACCTCGCAGGAGCTGCAGTAAACCTGTCAGTCATAAGACGCACCATCTATAGCTACTAGGGATAACAAATGTGAATTAAGAGCCAGATGCTTCAGCTCACTGGTATGGTGCCAAAGTATGATCCACAGCTAATTCCATGGGTTTTTCAAAGTTAATATATGGGGGAAAGGTTGTGGACTGGGATGTAGGGGGATTTGAAAGAGAGTGAGAGACCCATGTGGAATTTTGCTGAGTCCTGATCACAGAGGTAGTGCCAACACTTTATGTCAAAATTACCGAGGACAAAATAGATTTGGGGCTACACTGAAGGAATGTGATTGATGAGCACAAATATGAGAAGCTAGAATAACACAGTGAGGTCAGTGGAAGTCTTTGCAATGATTCCAGTGAGGCCTGGATTAGTTAGCAACTATAAAGTTGTGTCCACCGCAGTGCTGATCAGCAGTTGTTTATTTTTATCTACATCTAAAGCCTCAATTTACATCAAACAAATGACACTTAAAATTACTCCAAAAGTAGAGAGAAGCCAAAGAAACTAAAAATATACAGTGCGGATAAATATGCCAAATTAATTCCAGGTGGAGTTGATGCATCTTTTGATACACGACAAAAAAAATAATCATTATTAGGCAGAGAAAAATAGAAGAAAAGATGCTGAAGACCTTGGGATTTTCCAAGACAGAAGTACAATCAAAGGAAGGAACACACTAGACTAGAAATCAGAATGGAGCTGTGTGAAATTAATAGCATAATCATACCTATAACATTATTGCCTGCGAACCCTAGTCAAGAACAGAGCTCTACCTTTTCAAAATTGTACAAAGAGATTGTGATCCTATCCCAGTAGTTAGTCATCCAATTAGAGAAAACAAAAGGAGAAAATGGAAACTTTCTAGAGTTTCTTTAGTTTTGCCACAGATGACACAGGAAGATTGCAGGGAAACTGGGAGTTAACCCCCTTTGCAGTCCTCACAGAGCATTCCTCCTTCTCAGATACATGTTCAAAATCAGAGCTCTTGTGGAAAATGAGAATTATAGGAACGCAAGGGAGAATAGAAGGATCACAGCCTATTTTTATTAGATGTACATCCTCAACATAAACTTATTACAATACTCACAGTATTACTGTTCAATAGCTGTTTCTAATGTGTAGCCTGAATCTTCGTTAATTTCTTCTTTACCTCAGTTCAAGAGCATCAGTTCTTGTTTATTGCTATCAGACAAGGAGAAAAGATCATTTCCTTCCTCCCTCCCTTCAGCAGAAAGGGTTTTATCCATTCGAAGACTATTAGCCTATTCCCGTTAGACTTTTCTTCTGTAGACTAAACAATCCCTATTCATTCAGTTTTTCATCATAATGTCTAGCTTGCTAATTATTGGTCTCTGGACTTCTTCTAGTTTATCCCTTTCTTGCATGTAGCACAGAGCACAAAACTGAACAAAGTACTCAAGCTAAGGCCGGTCGAGTGCCTCTCCAGGTGACAAACACCACCATTAATTCCTTTTCACAGAGGAGGAGGAAGCTGCAGCATGTTCTTGCTGTTAAAGTTAGGAACGTCACGGTTTAACTCCAGCCAGCAGCTAAGTACCACGCAGGCACTCACTCATAACCCCCGGCAGGATGGGGGAGAGAATCAGAAGAGTAAAAGGTGAGAAAACTCAGGGATTGAGATAAAGACAGTTTAATAAGCAAAGCAAAAGCCGTGCAAGCAAAGCAAACCCAGGAATCCATTCCCCACTGCCCATGGGCAGGCAGGTGTTCAGCCATCCCCAGGACAGCAGGGCTCCGTCACACGTAATGGTTACTTTGGAAGACAAACACCATCACTCTGAACATCCTCCCCTTCCTTCTTCTTCCCCCCCAGCTTCACATGCTGAGCACAACACCATAAGGTGTGGGATATTCCTTTGGTCAGTTGGGGTCAGCTGTCCCAGCTGTGTCCTCTCCCAACTCCTTGCACACACCCAGCCTTCTTGCTGGTGGGATGGGATGAGGAGCAGAAAAGGCCTTGGCTCTGTGTAAGCACTGCTCAGGAGAAACTAAAACATCCCTCTGTTATCAGCACTGTTTTCATCCCAAACCCAAACCGCAGCCTCATACCAGCTACTGTGAAGAAAATTAACTCTATTCCAGCCAAGACCACCACACTCTCCATTCCTTATTTTATACCATTTACATCATGCTCAGGACCCACACTATCCAACATATCCTTATTAACCACCAGACCTCTTCCCGTCCTTTGATACAATACAGAGATTTACTCTACTAACACCCCTATAAAATGTATTTAAAATGTCCACAAAGTGTCAGTTGGGTTCATTTAGTCCATAACTTTGGGCTCCATCTGTTATGGTGGACACTCAGGACAGGAGAGGTGGTGTGTTGAATGGAGTTCTTATGCAACAAAGCTAGCTCAGGTTGGGTCACAAGCTAGTGTTTTAAGGTCAGCTTTTCTTACTCAGCCTGCCTGCCTTTGGTACAGGTCAAAGAGCAACGTGCCACAGGCTAAATTTAAATCCTTTTAGCTTTGCTAAGAGGTAAAGCTTAGTACATTGGAGAGCCACCATACCAACACAGCCTTGTTGCAATATTCAAGCATATGACTTTGTCCCGTCCCACTCAGTGGGTGCAAGGGAGGGGTAATTTTTTTTTTCTCTGTGCAGTAATCAGGAGTAACAACAATTACTCTAGAGGTTCAAACAAACCACGAATTTACTTAAAACGCAGCCGAACCACAAGAAACAGCAGCTTGGAGGAAGTTGTAACACTACTTAAAACTCAGCAGAACTACGAAAGACTATGGCTCAGCAAAACTTGTGACAATATTACCCCAATGCGCAAAAACGAGGTTAGAGGCAAAGAGAGTGGCAGAGAGGAAAAGAAAGACGGAAAGAAAGAAAATGGAAAACTTTCACCATCATGAGAATTCAGTGGAGGTCTCTGCTTGTGGCTGCAGTTCTCGGGTGGTGGGTGCATGCCAAAACCTTTTGTTTAACCCTTTTATAGCCCAATGTGCTCCCCCACCCCCACCCCCCATAGGCAGGGTCACCACTGAGCATGCTAAGCATGTGTTCAGGAATGTTCCAGAACATTCAGGAATGAGTCGGTGGGCTTTGGGGGTATCACTGCTCCCTCGCTTTGGGGCTGACCGAGTGATGGGCCCCCACAGGTGTGCACGCACAGCAGAGGTGTTTGTCTGCACCTTGCAAGAATAGGGGGATGGTCTCCCAAGACAGCACCCTGCCTCCGCAGGTTCTGCCTTTGGTTGACACTCCCTCATTCAAGGTGGATGTTTGAGACATTCACTTGTTATTGGAGCATTACAGGCTTTAATGTCACTAGTAACTCCCAAGTCCCATTTGTCATATGTTAAATATTGCATGTTAAATATTGCCTATTTTTAAGACACAAAACAACATTAATGGGCCAGCACAACCTCAAAGCTCTTAGAATCTATCAGCATGTGTTCATGCCCCCCTAAGAACGCATGCATGGAAAATACAAACACATTTTATTTCACTGAAGTTTTATTACGTTTTAAAATTGTTCAGTAATGAAACACACAGAGGCAGTGCAACCTGCAAACTACACAGAGTCTCTGAGTATTCAAAAAGTCTGTCCATAGGTTCTGCAGGGCCCAGTCTTGCTGCCTTTTATCCATCCTAGAATCACAGAGTAATTTGACAATGTTTGGAGGTTATCTGACCCAACCAGAAAAGGGCCAGCTTGGATCAGGTTGCCCAAAGGGATGATTCCTGTCCATTTTTTTTAGTGTATCCAAGGACTGGGATTCCATGACACCTCTTGCTTATTCAAAATTATTCCTGTTGGTTTCAAAAGATCTTGCTGGCTAAAATATTACTCATTATCCACAAAAGAATCTGATCACAACCCTAATATATTACAGCCAGTGTCCTGTTCAGCAGCTCTGTCTCTCTGTGAATAGCACAAGTTCACCTGTATTTTTAAGGACCAGACGATGAACTCTCTGCTCCCAATGTGGACATTTCAGTGCAGTCAGTGGATCTCGTCTGGTGAGCATCTGGCTGTTAACAGGAGCAAAACAGTCACACTTTGGCTCCTAATGGTTAAAGGGAAAAATAGAACACGTGATGTAACATATGGAAAACCACAAAGAATTGGTAAAACTGTCCTTTCATTGTCATTTTAAAGATAGTAAAAAGGTGGCATGAGAAGCATCAAAGAAAAGCCAGTTGAAACATACCTAGGCCACAATTAATAACTGTAATCTTGGAGTAGTACAATAATTCATAGTTCAAGTACTTTCAGAAATTGTACCAACTTTACTAGACTACTTTTTCTAATTTCCTCTAATTTCCTCTGTATTCAGTGCTAGCAAACCCCATTGTTATCCCATCTCATACAGCAATTTTCATCAGCAGAGCCCAAAACATATTCTAAAAGTGCTCATTAGCATGAGAGCTCCTCATTCAAAATCCGAGATCAATGAAAAGTACCTCTCCTAACGTCTCCCAGCTTGTTTCAGTTCTGCTAACTAGCAAGGGATCTATTCTATCTAGCATCTGAAGGGTGTTAAATAGCCACCTATTGGCTAAGCACTATAAAACTTAGAGTTTGCAATCTAACCTGGCTGTCAGTGGAACAATATGGAACAGCTCAGTGAATATCAAAGAAAGGTTAAGTGCATCAACAGCAGAAGAACTTAAGGTTAATAGATATCTCTATTTTTCACTGTTATTGTTCTAATGGTATACAAGTCTGTTCAGTATCTTCAAGACTGGGTCTGAAGCATAATGCCAGGTCTATTATTTAAGAATTCATCCACCTGAACTGGATCATACTTCCAAAGAATTTGTTAACTGAATTTGTTAATCAAATTCCTGCTTCGACCCAGGAAAAACTGTACAGTGTTTGCTACGTTTGACAGAAAGGGTCAATAGTTCCTGTAATGTAGATGGGACATCTCAGTTATCAGAGGTCTCTAGTACCATCTGGCATTTTGACTAGTTGCAGAGCTTGCCACCAGCCTCAGCTGTGCACAGTTCCGAGCTTTCTCGTAACACTCATCTTTTAAGTACTGTTGTCTGCTCTGCAACAAACCTTACAGGTAATAAATGGCCAAGGTTTGCATTACCTCGGATTTGGTTCAACATTTAGAGATTTAGCCAAAAAGGCAGAAATATGAAGGGAAACTGTTTAAAAAAACCAACACAACAACAACCACCCAACTGGATCAGTTCATTAAACCAGTCTCAGGCAGCCTCCAGGCAGAGTTATAGCAGAAAAGGTATTATTCTTAGTCGACGATCATCTCTTCCCAGTTCTAGTTAAAAATGCCTTCTCATGTTCACACACTGAGAAAAAAAGCAAATAACTGCATGGATAACTAAGATAAACAGAAATCATGGATTTCCATGTAACACTCACTGCTTTGGTCGATTAGCACAAAATTTCATTTGCACTAATCAGTCTGAGGCGAGGGGTGCATGAAATTAAGCTGACACGTTAATTTTATGTTTTGTGGTGTTTCTTTTTTTTTTTTTTTTCATTTTTCCCCCAACTAGATGGTAGCAGATATCTAAACATCCCAAGTATTGACAGCATTTTCAAACATTCAGAATGAATATAAATTTCAGAAATGGAAAATTTCTAAAAGATAGGTCTACATGTACGCATAAGACTACTATGTTCAAGAGTACTATGTTTACTAGCTAGCCTAAACAAAGATGGCTAGAATGTAGGTTTATTACGGTGAAGTTTTTGTTTTAAAACAAAATCAGGTACTTTTTAAACAAAACGCTCTAGCAAATTAATCAATTAGAAAATAAGTCTAGAGTTGAAATCATATTTTTACCACAGTGGTATAAAAACATGAAACATTTCCCTTTTCCTGGGTTTGGGTTTTTTTTCCTTCACCAAGCATTGCAGAGCTAAAGCAATACTTCTGTCGTTGTCTGCTGTAAATCTCTGTGAATAAGAAAGTAGTGGTTCACAATACAAATATATGGCTCAAAGTCTAAATGGCTCTTGTGGGCTTAAACAGAGCTTACAGATAACTCGGTCCTCTGTATAGAGGACAAATGGGTAACAAAGCCAATGGTGGAAGAAAACAAAACAGTGAAAATACTGTATTTTCCCAGACGGCACCATTTTCATTGATTTCTCTTCATTTTGCTGTACCAGGCTGTTACAAAAGGCTGCATATCAATGCCATCAACCTGTAGCCAGTTCTCTGGACATTACAGGAGAAGAACAATCCCCAGTTTATTTCTAGATTTTTCCAAATCTACTTGAACATTAACATAAACATCTCTTGACTGTTTTAGCCCAAGAACCAGGCTGGGCCCTACTGCTCTGTGTGACTATTTGTAAAACATTCACCCTCCTTGCTCTTCACAGCTTATCAGTAACCCTGGGAAGATGCAGTGAAAACCTTCTGTATCTTCTTCCTTGACTCTAAACAAGAATTCTCTCCGGTCCTGTTAATTTTATTTTGTGTTTACCTCCACAAACATTACAGCCACTGCATTACACAAACTCATGAAAACCAAGCTGACTGCATGCCATCATTCATCAGCTCAAAACCTACTATGAGTGGAGTAAGATAATGCAACATGCAACACTATTTGTAGAAACCTATTTTCAATTTGCACATGCAAGTATCCACAATGATTGTGACACTGTCCAGTCCAACGAAGGCAACAACACTGTATGATCTATGTGACAAGTCACCTCTCTCTAATGAGGCTGAAGTGTCAAATCTGTCCTACCAACAAAACCAGGCATGTTTGATGCAGCTCCAACGTCACATCTATAATAATTTTCTATCATCAGCCTAAGTAAGTATGTTCAAATAATGAGCATTGCTCTAGGAAATTGTTTTATTCTTTTTTATATTTTTGAGGCAGAAAAGTTAGACTAGGTTATTCCTGCCTAATGCATCATTTGTAGTACCTGAGTGCTACCTTTTTTCTAATCTCAACTTGTCTGCAGTCTTCTGGCATCTAGCTAGTAACCATAATTTGATTACTCTATTAATGTAACAGTTTTTAACATCTATATTCTTTTCTTATGGCAAATTTTAAAAGTACACCAGTTTTTATTTCTTCACAGACAGAGGAATAACTCAAGAGTTTTCTTCAGGCAGACCAGATGAACCTCTTCTTCAGCTCTTCTGAGCCCACAGTTCAAAGAGCTTTAAAGTCTCAATCAAGCAGACTTGAACAATAGTCTGATCGCTGAAAGCTGCCTTTTGTCTATTGCACAAAACACAGATCTTCACAAGATAAACCATCCTGGAATTCATTCTCATTGCAGACAGTTCAGATAAGTTACTCCCAATTTTCACCTCAGTAGCTGAGGTCAGAGCCAGGGATTTTCTTCCAAGCTATTTTTGTATTTAAGTAAAGATGTATTCAGGACAAAATTTTTAAAAATATGTATTTTTAAGTACATGGGAGTGAAGGGAATTCCCTGAGCACATATGTACTTTTGAACAGCAGCGCATGCTTCTTAAGGGGGAAGCTCTGTATGTATGTGTGCCATCAATGGCAATACTGCATTTTGAATCAACTCCCATTTTCCCCTTAATTGTTCTGTCAACCTGTTTGGGATCTCATCTACCTTCCTCATTACGGCCTTCAGAGGGAGGGCTCCTACCACACTGAGAGTCAAGAGCAGATCATGTCCCTCATTTAGACCCAACACATCTTTCCACAGCCCACTAATTGCATGGCAGCTCAGGCTCATTTGTCTTCTCAGATCGTTAAAATTCATCACCATGCTCTGTGAGCTCTCACTTCTGCCCTTGGATGGGCAGCTGTAGATTATTTAGCCAGACCAATCCCTAATGTTTTTAACTAGGAACTGACCCCAGCACCTGAGCACCTGCTGGGCTCTTAGTCTCTGTCATGTTAAAAGAGTGCACAGAAGGACCCAAGCCATCAAAAGCATCCTGCTGCATTACATTAAATATTGATAAAAAATATGCAAATTGTTTATTGATCTTCTCCAGGAAGGGCTGAGATAATGAGAGAGGGACTGTTTGAGATGATGCTTGGGATTTTTAACTTTTTTTTTTTTTTTTACATTACACTGTTGTTGATAGCTAAAGTTAATGAGGTCTTTCAGTTCACTCGGTATTTTAGACCTCACCACTGGCTTGAAGATAAAAGAGATCAATGCACCTTAATTGTGCATCACTGCCAGCAAGTGCCCTGAAAAGGGCAGGAGTATTTGTACAGGTGCGGTGCCAGCACTCCTCGCTAACTTTACCTGGACCGCCCTGGTTAATATTGCACTATTCTTAAATTGTCTTATCCTTCATTGTATTTGTTTTCCAAGGCTGGAATATATCAGAAGTTGATGCTCACACTGTCTTCAACTTATTAGCAGCTCAGTATATAATTAATACCCAGAGACCAGTTGTTTTTTCTTTCCCCTTTGCTCAGAGCATTAACTGCATTGCATATGCTTCCTACCCTTTATGTGATTGACATGTGACAGCTTTTAGCTGTCTTTCTGTGCCTTCATTCTCACGGTGGAAATTTCTTCACATTCACATCCTTGGCTTTTGTTTTTTTTCTTTCTTTCTGTTCTATCTCTTTCTGAAATTTTGGGTGCTCTCTGATGCCTCAGGGGAGTAACAATAAACCCAAAGCAGCTGGACCACAGCATTGTTGCTCCCACACCAACATCCCTTCGAAACCATAAATCTGTCAGAATGGTTTTACCTGCAGAATGCTGCTTCTGCACCTCCATCAGCCTAATTCCAGACAAAAATCTGCAGATGTGGTCTCAAGAAGCTTCCATCTGCAATTGGGTCCCTGTTAAGCAAATTCCTGGAGTGTCTGCATCTTGTCGAGGAAACAGCAAGAGGCAGGTCGCAAGGGTTTGCTAACGCAGAGTCCAGGCTGCAACAACTGTCATTCCAGACTGGTACTGATTTGAAACAGAGCCTCCCTTTCAAAAGCAGCCAAAGAATAAGCTTCAAACTCTCATCATAATTGTTTAAATTTTCTTAGGATTTGGATGAGCCAGTCTAGGTGGAGATCGGGATTGTGTTAGGAGCTGCACAAAGGCATATTAAGATGCAGTCTTTGCCCCAAAAAGCTCACTGTTCTTAGATGAACAGAGAAGATACAGGTGTGATCTGAGTGTGAGAAAGTGACTGTTTGGTAGCAAGGAAAGATCTCAGGTTTCCTCTTCGCCAGATGGCCCAACCAGGTACTACCCTGGGCAGTGCCCAGGAGAGAGGGAGGAACAGAGCTACAGTTCCTTTGCCTTTTTTTCTTCCCCCCTTAATAACCGGCAGCTGACAACACAGAAACAGAATGAGAAAGCCAGCAAAGGCATGGGGAAGTGGGAAGACTTGCCGCAAATCACAACTGACTAGTGATAAGACTGCAAGCACAGCCGAAATCTCATGTGTTCTGGTCTGCTGCTGTGGTCCCTGGGCCACCAGTGTCACCGTGGGCACTTAGGCAGGTGCCTGCAATACGGGATGCCATCCTGACCTGTACTTCTAAAAGTCTGTTTTGTTAATGGTACCAACTGGTTTGGTCACAGAAAGGTATTTCCTAAGAAAGGTATGTCTAGCGCAAACAGAGAGCAATGAATGGAGGTGGACAAACACTGCCAGCAAGGATATCAGAGAGGTGACAACACCTGCAGACAATGCACCTAAATGGGATGGCCAAATAAAATCTTGGATCTGTCATGCCCAAGTTCATGTCCTTACTGTGTCAGCTTAAGAGCAATGTGGAATTTAAAACTTGGTTGTGGCTTGGTCCAAGGGCCTAATCCTCGATCTACTTGTGTTCTCAGTACTTCTGCCACATGCAAACACAACTTTACAAACCCTGCTAACTCTCCTGACAACCTGCAACGTGAAGACAAATACGTCAACACAATCATATTTTTGTTTAAATCTTCTAAAGATTTAGATATAGAAAATCTTAAGTATGATATTCCTAGAAACAGTTATCTCCCAGCGCTGTTAGGAAAAAAACCTAGGTGCAATTCCTAAAGATATTCTAATTCATACACCGAATATATTCTGAGATTTGATATTGTTCTACATCAGCTAAAGATTATGGAAGAAAAGATATTACTTGAGCTATGCTTTCTCAAGGGAAAATACTCCACTGAGCACTTGAAAAAGTTGGTTTTCCAGAGCAAATCAGAAAAATAGAAATAAACAATTATTCAAAATTGCATGGAAGAACAAAGTGATTGATGGACTATACTTCCCTGTGCACAATTTCAAGATTGATGCCACACCATTGGGTATGTCAGGGTACAACAGACCTGAATTATTAATTGCTCTATAATTCCCATTCTCTGAATGATACACTCCCTCAGTGCTTCTCTGAATGTATATTCTGTACATGTAAAACAAGAGCAAAAGCATCGCTGCATTCCCAGATAAACAAGCATTTTTAGGTTTGACAGTATTTCACTGCCCCCCCCAACAGAAAGAACCAACCAATTTAAAATTGCTAAGCAGCAGGGAAAACATTTTCTTTCCCTTCTCTTTCACACCAGAGTATTTAATTATGAATTTATGCAAACAAAAATTTCAGAGCTCTCCCTGCTCCAACGTCTCTTGCCCGAGGTGCTTTCAAGCCCTCAACTGCAGAACAGAGGGGGCGGAGTAGAGCCCCAGCATTTCCGACAATCAGCTTTGAAAGCATGTTACAGCCTGTTTAGCTGCATGGCCCTATTCATTTTCTATGTTACAAACAAGAGTCATTTGCTTGAACATCGCTTTCTTTTCTCTTTTTTTTAAGTCCATTTATTCAAAGAAATGAAAACGAGAAAATAAGAACAAAAGCTAAATGCAAGTGGGAGACAATAGAATGAAGCTGTTAAACGTGACCAAGGAAATTGTTTGGGTTTTTTTCCTCTATCAACTGTATCAGAACTGAAAACACAGACAAAGGACTTCTCATTTAAACTTCTGCAGACTGAGAATAAAGCCACTGAAATCTTCATCTGCTAACAAACCCAGAATAGCCCAAAGTATCTCTGTGTCTCTTTACCATAGTAAATGTATTTGCGGTTCAAAACCCTGATTCCCATTTAAACAAAGGCTACTATAAACATCACCAGTGACATAAACAGACCTCAAGGTAGGAGCAAACTATATTTACATCTACTGAATGACCACTCTGAACAGTGAGAGTGGCATGAAGTAGCCTTCATGTCAATAGAAATCAGATCTTAAGTTCCAAAAGCGGAAGAATGCAGTGACCACACTAATAGTTAGTAAAGAGCATTTTGTAAAACCAGGTGGTTTTAAATAAAATCTTCCAGATAATGCTCCAGTTTGAAGTTTATCTTTGCAGGAGGTTGAGGTTTTTCAGGCAATGGTCATACACCATTCAACAGGCTCTACAGGAATTAAGGAGCACACCAACTTGACTTCTACATCTGTTCGGGCAGAGGTGACTCCACCCAAAAGATTTCATCCCAGTTTGGAACAAAACTTTCTAACCTTCTATAAAATATACAAGCTCTGAGCGTGTAATCCAAGTTGGGCTGTCCCACCAGCTGCCCAAGTACCACTGACTCCAGCAGTGGTGGGAGCACTTCTCTGGCTGAATGAACCCCAGACTATCTCTGCAGCTGACAGTCACGCACTGAGACCCCTGTGCCAGCACCAGAGGTTCTGCAACCGTTGGTAACCTCTACTCCGAGACGGGCTCTCAAGGAAAGCGATTCAAAACTAGGAGCTATGTGAATCCTAGGAAATACAGCTCAGAATCCCAGAATCACAGCAACCTGTCTAAAAAGTTCATAAGATCTGTGGACTTGGGAGATTCCCAGAGTTTTGACTTTTTTTTAACTAGAAACAAGACAACCTGAAAGGAGGCTGGAAGTCCAGCTGCACCAGGAGCTATGGGATCAGTAGTTAGCAGTCTGGACTTTTCAGACTCCTAGATCTTTCAGGCGCCTCCCTCTGAGACAGAGATTGTCTGCTATCAATTAGGCAAGAGAGCTGAGCTGGTTCCCACAGTCTCCTCAGCATCCACTGGGCAGGCAAGCTACCACGAAAAGAAAAGTCACCAAAACTCTTCCTGTGCTCCTCCATCTCCATAGATAATTTTGGATTTGACAAACAGGGATTTTCTGGGAGGAAAGGATTCTCTTGGATAACACCAAATTTAGCCCAAATTTAACCCACTCAAGACTCACAGCTATCTCCAGCAAATACGCAGCGTCAGATACAGCTGAAAACAGGAATACACACTACTGAAAATCCATTTCTTTCTCAGGACTCCCACACTGCTAGAGAATTAGTGAGAAAACAAACCATATCTGACAGATATTAATCACATCACTTAATACACAAGCACCAGGTGTGCTAGAGATGAGATGGTAGAAGAATTGATACAGAATAAAATTAATTGTTTTCAATTGTTCTTCATACAAGAAAACCCTCTAGCATGTTTCCCTTTTTTTTTTTAATAATTATTAGCCCCTCTTTCATCAATGAATTCTAAGTTAATATTCTGAAGCCAGTCATTTGGAAAGAAAAAACAAAGGTATGTTCAGAAATGACAAAATGCTGCTCAAAGAAGAGTAGTAATGCCACACCTGCAATCTACTTTGAAAAATTACCTAAAGCCCGCAATTAAAGCTCTTGACAACAGAGCAGAACAGAGCTAGCATCACCTTTAATAGCACTCTCATATCAAACACTTCCTCGTCTCACCCTGGCAGCCAAAAAGGAACATCATTGGTGTTGACCCATATCTGCAGGCTGTGTTTCAGTTACCAACAAGGATGTCAGAAGCCACAGCACAGGAGCCAAGATGTCACGCATTAATCCCCCAAAAGCAGAAGATGCTTTGCAGCTGACTTTCTGGCACTCCAGTCTAAACAACCTAGCACAAATTTAAAAAAAAAAAAAAAAATCAACACTAAACCCACAAAACTAAAAAAAAAGTTACTGTGCAAACATTCCTCCCCACAAAGAGACCTTTCTTGACTCCCTGGCTGAGCACCAGCCCATCTGTTTGTTTTTGTATTTGCAGGTAAGCATGGCAACAGCCAGTGTGAGGTCACTGAAGAAACGTTTAGGTTAATGTCATCATTTCATCCCTTTGAAACACAGCATGTCTTACCAGCAAGGTTGCACACTGGAGAGGCAAGATATTTGTTTGAGAGCAAGGGACTTTGCTCTTCTCTTCATTTCTACTTGTTTTGCACTAACATAGCTCAGTTGATTTCTCTGGCATTGTTTGAAGGAAATTTCTGGAGACAGACAGGAGTCCAGCCATGCCAAGAACCAATAAAATCTATACCATCATTACTGGTTATTGAAGTAGTGGCATCCAGGAGAAAGAAGTTTCTATCACCTTCCCCAGTCACAGCTGACAAGAGCAAGGAGCATCTGGCCGATCCAATCCTTTACATCCAACAGCTCCAGATCAGCATCAGTTATGGCACCCATAGTCACAAAGATAGGGTTTGCCCTTCCTGCCTTGGTCTCCAGCACCCACACTGTACTGGAAAAAACTATGGCAGCACTACCAGATCAAGCTCTGCACCTCTGCAGTGCCGGGATCGCACCCACTGCTCCTGGGGCAGCCTCCTGCCTGCAGGTACTCCACCACCCCACAGCCAGCAGGATCAGCTGCATAGAGAACTAGAAGAGGTCTTTGTAGGGCAGAGGAACTGATTCAGGTGGGACCTCCTACGACCAGCAAGACACGTGATTCCAGAGCTCTCTCGGCTAAACTTAATCTGTCTATAGACAGATACAACTCTCATCAACACCAACAGGAGAAGGACTCAGGGGCTATGCAGGAAAATGATGGGTCCTACTCTTCTTACCTGGATTTCTGCTGTGCCCTTTGTCAGAGAGAAAGGCGCATATACTTACACTCGTATCACAGTGCTAGCAGGTTGTTTCGGCACTCACAGCAACGAAAGTAACATACACAGTCTTTGTTGTACTGTCCAGAAGAAATATATTTATTGACTGGAAAATGGAAAACTGAAGCATACTGGCATCCTTAATACTGCAAGGATCTGATTCAATATCCACTGAGGTTTTTTTCGTTGTCTTTAATAAGCTCTAATAATCCAGCTTCATAGAATTACTTCTTTATTAAATCAATAACAGAACTATAAGCTATTTTGCATTAGGACTGGTAGTGCTGTTTACTCAGGATACACATTTATTGCTAGCCACTTTCTTTTTCTCTCTTCCTCCTCTGCTCTTATTTTTGTGTTTCATTTCAATAGGTTGTTTTAGTGCCTATAACTCTGGGATTCAACAAGTGAAAACACTAATTGGAATCAGATGCTGAAATTTTAATGATAAGCATAAGAATATAATTTCCTGCTTAGTAAAAATCAGACAAGCCTTAATTTGAAAAAAAAAAAAATCCCATTAAAGGTCAAATCCTGACACAATTGCCCCCTTCATTACAACCACTGGTACAACCACCCATGATTTTCAGTAGCATCCAGATTTAGGTCTAATGATCAAGCTGATAAGCACACAAGAGAAGAAAATCGGGATCTGTACCGGAAATTCAAGCTGACAGTAACCTTAACTCATGCTGTGGTGCTTGTTGAAAGACAGTGGAAGGAGTAGCTTTCTCCTCAACAGCATGAGTTCAGACAGAAGTGTCATCCCATATTTTCCTGTCCTACTTTACGTAGTTCTATTAAACATTGCTTAAATATGTTCCAAGATGGTTAAATATTTAAAAAGGGGCAATTCCTTGCATTAGGCAGAGTGCAATCAAAAGGCAGACTGCAATCAAAGCTATTCCATTACAGAGAGATGATGCTTTTATCCTTACAAAGTCCTAAAAGACTAGTTTTACAGTGAGAAGTCAGTGCTTTTAAGGAAGAAAAAAAAAAAGCCGGCTTGTATTGCCTGTTGGTTTATCTCCAGTGATCCTTAAAATAACAGAAAATGTCTTTTTTAAAAGCTCAATTTCCACCAGAAACCAAGCTTGCCAATATGGAAAACGAAACATGAGCTCCTGATCTTGCAAGATCTAGGGATCTTGAATATATGTTTTATTTTGATACTGCCATGAGTTGCTTAAATGCATAATGCTGATGAGATTGTTTGTCTGATTTTAATGCAGGTAATGTACTCTGAGCTCAGTGATCCAAGAGAAAATTTCCCAGCAGGCCATACTTGACAAGCAGGTGTCACTCAATCATGCACGTTTTCACCTCCCTGAGAGGACAGATGGTCCCAGCCTACTTAGCAATTCCATCCTCTGTTGGCAGCCCCCTCTCCAATGCAGTGCTGTAATAAAGATGCTCTGAGATTTGTGTTAATCTGTGGTCTTTGGGGTAAACTGTAAACAAAGTGTGTAGAGTTATCGTTTCTCATTATGAGCTGGACCTCTTATCTTCTCCTCTGCCTATAGCATATAGATATCTTTAATAGCCTATACCCCTGGACTCAGCTTTCATGGAGATTAGTTCCTATCATTTTAAGCACCACAGAATTACTTCGCCTGCAGAGACTTGACCTAATCTGTTCAAGGCTTTTACTATAAAGACAGTAAGACAGCCTTTTTTCTCCAAATTAGGAGAACAATAGTTTAAATTGGCAGTAGCTCCTGTTGCTGAATTTTATGCATATGCATGCAATATACTTGCTGATTTCCTGCTCTGAGATAGTAGAGGTAGTGTTATTCCTCTCGTCATAGTTCAGAAATAAGAATAGCGAGGACTGGGAGGGGAGGGAATAAAAAAATCTTTACATCTGAACACCATGTTCAGGGGGGTTATTTGTCGAGTCTTTTTTCACTGCTGTGATACATTTCCACTGCATCCAATTTCCCCTGTGTAAAACGAAGGTTATCTTTTCCTCACAATCTGACAAGTGCAGTAGGGAAAAAGAGCAGAGGGAGAGAGGGAGCGCGTGCAAGACTTCCCAGAGTCAAGTCTGGCGCCTCCTATAATTTGTGCCATTAGGGAATTTTCCAGGATTTTCAACATGCAGAAAGGAAAAAGAAGGTCAAAGGTTCAGAGTCCTCATAACACTACTCAAAACAAAGCCAGAGCTGCTTCCAGCACCAGCATGTGCCACGGAATGAGGTTGGAAGCACATCATATCATTAACATGAATTATCCATATTCATGCCTCTATCACAATTTTAAGTCCCTTAATCTCATTTTTCAGGTGTAACAGGGATTGCATGAAATCAAGGAGCATCATACTTCGATTTTGGCTTGCACTAGTCTCATAAAGGGGCTCGACGAAAGATTCACCATGATTTTAGTGGGCTATGGATCCAATCAGAGCGGTTGGGAGGACAGAGCTCAACTGATGGAAAAGGGAGTTTTGTCCAGAGTTTATCTCTGAGGAGGAGCAGGAAAATTTTTACCTATTGAAGCTGATTGAAAGAATCAAACAAGATTTAAATGTGTGTCATTTCTGAAGACTTTGGGTTAGTCATTCTTGGCCACAATTTTTGGAATTCTTACCCAGTCCTGGAAAAGAGGCATACTTTTCAATGATTTTGTCAAAGGTAACAATAAATACCATATAGGAGTTCAGAAGAATCAGCTGACATGTAGTGGAGCTGATTAGAAAACAGGGAGACATAATGTCACCACGGATCTCCAGGAAACATATCTTCTTGCATTCTTAGTGCCTACTTAAGCACTACATCCGTCACAAGATAACAGGCACTTGCAGACCTTTGCAGGCTAGCCCTTACTGACCCGCCAGACAAGAATGTTGGAAACAGCCACAAGGTAACCACTTAACTGACTTCATCCTCATCACTGATTCTAAGCCATCAAAAAACTATCAAGTAAGATAAAGATAGAAATGGAAAACATTTGGGAAAAAAAAAATCAGATTAAAAGTCCTGTATTAAAGTTTGACTCAGTACTGTGGTCAGTAGGACATTGTACACTCTGGTGCCTATATTAGGGACTGACAATCTGTGAAAGCCCTTCCCAGTGTAGTGTAATACTTTATTTGTACATAAACACAGTGACTGAACCAATGAATCCTTCTCCACGTGAACTAATTGCCCAGTTATTATCTGTAGTGCCCAGAGGCTCTAATGGAGGCTACGGATTCAAGAGACAGGCTGAGTATCACACCGGTCTGAGGGCACACTGAGATAGGTGCATCCAGCAGATGCAGTCCAGGTCTGCCTGACCAGTAGGCCATAACCCAGATCAGGTCCCGAAGCTATGTCGCCACTTTAATTCCCACAGTAAAGCATCCTGTTTTCTCAGGCTTCCCTGTTAGTCTGGGCTCAGCGATAGCTGCAGGGCTGCACAATCAGAGCTGGCTCACCCTCAGCTAGCGGGAGAGGAGAAGAAAGGGCAACAGACTTTACACTTTGATGACTGGTCTGTGGAGATGTGCCCTGAGACTGAAGATGCTGAGGTTTCTTTTCTAATTTTGCTACTGGTCTCCTCAGTCCCTCAGCTGACTATTGGCAAGTCATTTTGCCTGCTCCCCTACAAGCAGCAATGATGGGGACTTCCTATGGACAAATGATGCTCCCTACCCTGGGATGACTGCCAGAGGAATCAATGTTCTTCCAAAGGAAGAATAAGAAATAGCACTATAGCAGTGACATCTCAAGCACACGGAGTATCAAGTCTCTTGCCTTTCAGCTCAGTACCCTGCAGAGTACCTGCACAGCAGTTCTCACGTGAACACCCACAGAGCTGCTCTGGCTGGTACCTCCAGTGCCCATCCGCTTTGTCTGCACAGCTCAATGGTCTCCAGCTCTCAGGAGCAGCAGCACTATTTCCACAGACTGCCTGGGCATATTTTCATTTCTTATTTTTCCTGCCTTGAAATGGAGCCTTGCTTTCTTACTGCCTTAAACATCTGAGACCACAAAACATCCTTTGTGAACTCAAGCCATGTGAGTAGCCTGTGACTATATTTTAAATAAACCACTTAAGTTTTATCCTTCCCATCATTAGAAGAGCTCACAGGAAATGAGAAGTGAAGGACTCGCATGCCTAAATTACTTGAAGTTGTTGCCAAATATGTCTTTAGCTGAAATGAGAAAATTATTATAGGATTATTTCCTGTAAATTCAAACCACTGTCAAATTAAATATAAACCTAAGAGTGGCTACGGTGGGTCACACCAAAGGTATGCCCAGAAATACTCTGTTTCCAGCAGTAGCGACAAGCAGATACCCAAGTAAGAATAAGAACAAGACAAATGGATGGGACACTCTTTCCTAGGAGTCTCCCATCTTCAGCTATTTATAGAATCATAGAATGGTTTGGGTTGGAAGGGACCTCAAAGATCATCTAGTTTCAATCCCCTGCCATGGGCAGGGACACCCTCCACTAGATCAGGTTGCCCAAAGCTCCATCCAACCTGGCCTTGAAGGGACTTCCTTTCCTAAGGAAGTCCTTAGGGACTTCCAAAACTGGAAGAAGAGAACAGAGAAGATGAAAACCAAAGCAAAACATAAATCTTAAAAACAACAGATTCATCCTAATAAGATGAAGTAGAAAAATCTACTTTCATACATATTTGAAAGGATATTCAGAGATAAAATTAGCACAAGAGCTAGCATCCATTTACAGTCTGTCCAAGCCATTATTTTCTCTATTTTATTTTATATTATTCAGCACTAGCAATAAAATCTGGTCACTTTTAAAAAATGTTATAAGCGGAATATAGCTGAATTTGAGAGAAAAGGACCATTTCTTTGTTCTGTATCTGGCAGTGCTCACAACTGTAGAGCACCACAAGTGAGAAAGACTAACACAATTTCAAAAGAAACGTGAATGAAGCAAGTCAGCAATAATGTACACACAGCACTATACCTTCGGTAACAGGCGTGCACCCTCCGGCTCTCACTTAGAAGCTGTGTGTGTATGCCTGTGTGTTAACATGCTCACACATGTACATCTCCCTTGTGCAAAACCACTTCCCGTCACTGAAAGAGGAAGGGCAAATGTGACAACGATCTGTTTTGCTGAACAGCATTTTCTTTTCATCCATACACCCAAGAAACAGGGTGCATACCAGAGCTGTTGGGCCCTTTCCCAACTGTCAGCCTTTTTTCCCCATTCTGACCACTGCTTGATTCACTGAAGCACCTACTAACAGTAAAACCCAACTGTCTGTGATCTTACTGTGCAGAAACAGAAGGAAGGAAGCAGTGCATCCAGTAATACGTTACTCAGTTGCACGTGCTCTCTGTAGCTTGTAAACAAACCTCCTCCCTTCCCCAAACCTCTTCTCGGATCATATCATGGCAGTGAGGAACCAGGCTGCCATCCAACACAGCTGGATTCAGCGACCGCCAAGTGAAACATGGCTTTCTTCTCAAACTTACAACATCCCTCCACTTACTCAGAAAGAAACAGCTAAATTCCTCAACCTGTTGGTGTTAAATACCCCCTCACAGCTCTGGAAGGAGCCACCTGAGGACCATAATCTGGCCTGTAAAATGAGGCACAATGAAACCAATCAATTTACAAGAAACAAGAATCCTACAAGATGTTATCTTTAGGACTGGAACAGGAGAACGCAAGCAAGAGGAACATGGCTCCTGCTGCTTAAGGACTGCAAGAGAAAAGAAAACCCAGATGAGAAAAGCGTTAGACCGTCAAGCCGAACTGCACGTACGCTGCTACAGCTCCCATGGACAAGCTGACTGGTTACGGCTAGTAGAAAGGATCGAGGTGAATAAGGGAGGCTTTAAGGCACCAACTGAATAGCTGATACAGAAATCTGCTAGACCAGAGGGAGGTAAGAGACTCAGCCGTTTAATTTATTTGTGAAAAGTCATGGACATCTGAGATGATGCACCCACAAAAGCAGAAGGGATTGCACTATGTATTAAAGTCTCAGTCTGAATAGAGTCTGGCAAAGACCAGCCTCTGGCTGTTACAAACACTGGTGGGCTCTCCAACCCTTGTACAGTGTTGGAGGGGTGAATCTATAACTCTCAGAGGTACCAAAACAGCCCTAAATCCATGTTCTGTCCCTTATAAAGTAATGAAATTATTATGGGACAATTCTGACCAGAATGAATGCAATACTATATATTGCAGACCTAGGGTTTGTTGACTTTACTGTTGAAGGTGCAATAAAAACACAATGCTACTGATTAGGGAAGGAAACATAGCACTCACACCCCACAGCCCCCCTCCCCCCCCCAGCTTGCTGATCTCTTTTTAGACAAAAATTATTTTACTTATGGGTAGTCATGGTTAATCATGAATAGTGGGAGTCACTGAGCCTCAGCATAGCTCCATGCTTTGCCAGGTGACAGAAATGTGAGTTTCTGAGGCAGCCCTGCCTGCAAGGGGCAGGATCCTTCGTGCAAGCTGCATGCTTCTTCCTCAGAGACCTCAGTCATCCTCACTGCCTTGACCAAGGACAGCACAGTGCTTTCCGCTGGTGCTAAGCTTATTGACCAAATTCCTTCATGCACACGTGAACAATCATTGTGTATAATAGAGCTGGTTGATTTTTTTAATTTTCCTTACTTTTTAATGAAAACTGACTTCTCATCTGACAGGGATGGTGGGGTGTTTTTGTTGGGGTTTGTTGTTTTTTTTTCAGTAAGAAAGGATGTTATTCGTGTAATTTATTTTTGCAATTTTTTTTTCCAAAATATCTCATTTGGTTTTTACTACGGGAAATCATCTTGTCATTCTCTTTTTTATATTTTTTTCCTAGAATTGTTTTTTCCCCTCAGTACAGAAGGTTTTCTTTGTGAGCATATTATCAAAAATTCTAACAAAAACATAAGGCTTTCTTTTTTTCCAAATTACAATAGAATATAACTGTTAAATAAGGAAAAGCATTGAAATTATTGATAAAACTAATTTAAAACATTTTCCTTCAGCTAGCCCTGAAAACTTGTGAAGTTCTCTCAGATTTAAGATCATTTGGGATTCAGTTAAATACAGTAATTGGTTGTAAGTCCAGCCCATCTATGCTAAAAGCATTGCTAGAAACTCCTCATGTATTTGAAAGGAAGAACTGAAAGTCAGAGAAAGAATAATTTAGTACATAGCTCAGAGGTATCATTAGTAGCGACAGTGTGATGTTAAGAACAGGGAAATTCAGGTTAAACAGCAGGAAAGAAGGCTGAGCACAGTCACTGGTGTGATGGGGGGTGAGAGCCACTCTCCCATCGCATGACCCCAGGCACATCACTACCTCCCGACAGCTCTCCCCACACTCATCCCATTTTTCTCTAAGGATAACATCCCAACAGTGTTAAATTGCGGGACAGCCCCCAAAATAATTTTAAAAACTAGATTACTCAGAAGATGAGAAGTTATCTACACTGAAAAGCCATAGACTTGACAATAGACTGTAAGAGGCAAATTTTCTCTTGCTGTTGCTCCTCCACCGTGACCACATCTCCATGTTGACAGGTTCTTCTGGGTATCACAACTGTCTCCTACCTCTAACAAAGGGTCTTAAGGTTTTTCAAGCTCACCTTCCAGTCTCTGCACCTTCTCTCCACACAGAGCATATTTTGAACCTAACTGTACTAGCTTCATATATTTTAAGATATCACTTAAACACCAGAAACTGAGGCAAAAATAAATTAAAAAAAAGTAGCAGAATTATATTTCTTACTTTAAGTTTTTTATACTTTATTACAGGTAAAAATAATATTTCACTGTGGAGTCTTTTTTTTAAAAAAAAAAAAATAAAACACATCAACCTGACATGCACAAAACCTGCTACAAGGAGAGCAGGATTTAAGCACTGCACAATCTTTCCCAGAGACTTTTTCAAACAAAGATGCTGTGGTTTTATTTAGTTTCTATTTAACTCTCATGAGAGGTCTCTTTTTAAATCCAGGCATGAAAAATACATTCTCAGTCCAGACACAGAGATTTTAGAAACGAGAAATGCAGTGAGACAGCATTTCATTTGCAAGTCTTTTACATTTTAACGGTGTCTATTGCTTTACACTCAGCAAACATTACTGAAACTGCTGCTCTCCACAATACATTTTCTTTAAAATTCTAATATTTGAAACAGTGTACCTATAGTATGTATGCTATAGAAAAAGCTTTAGCACATCTGCAAATGTGGGCACGAGGGGAACGCATTTGTGTCTGTGCATGGTGTGTATAAGCTGACTATAAACAATACCTACTGTAGGTTCGTGTGTGTGTGTGTAATGTCACTCTGATTCTAAACACAATGTACATAATTTCAGAAATACAATGTTTAGAAGATGAACAGCCAATTCCAGCCAGCAAACACTACTGAATAGATACTTGGGAAAAGAAGAAAAAGTTTAAAAAAAACCAAAACACAGGCTTAGAGCTGACTTGTCATACATGAGGAAAAGACACAGATTTTAGTCTTCATAGAAAGAATTCAAGTTTTTCTAGTGTTTAGTCATATGATTCAGGTTTTAAAAAAGGAAGGAATAGAAATAACTAGGATTTGTTTGCACGTTTTGGTGAGCTTTTCCATAATAATAAATGTAGCTCAGATCCTTTTAAGCCAAGTAATTGTGTTGGAGTTCTGTTTTAAATATGCTCTGGGGCATCTCATTGTTCCTACTGAGTGTAAAGTAGATTGTTTCTATGCTTAAGGAACTACAGTGTGTGGGATTAAATAATACACTTAATGAAGAGGCTAAAATGACTGCTTTCTTGCTATTTCAAAGGGATTCCAGGAAAGAAAACCACCCAGGATCAGTGAAAACAGACTTTTACCATCTCATATTTTATTAATACACATTCTGTAGTGCACCCAACTTAAAACTGCACTTAAAGAGTATCTAGCTATGATATTACACCACCACTGACTTCTTCAGTATAAATCTGAACATCTCATCTTTCAACCTACTTATCCTCCCAACACACCCAGGAACGGTCCTAGCCAGATGAAAACTTGAGTATGGAGAGGCTGAGTGACGTGCTAGTGATCTGTGAAAGAAAAGAAAAGTGAATCCATGTCTCTAAATCCTAGACTGAACAGACAGACTCCTGCAACAAACTAGATCATGTTTTTTGGCATGGCAAACAAAAACTTTTCCAAAATCCCCGACATGATGTCTCCCATAGGCCCATGGATGAGCACATATTGCGTTTCATAGCTTTAGCCACAGTGCCATGTTTGGTCTTCTGCATCTTTTGGATGGGGAAAGAGGCCAACAACACCCTACGTGTAACAGAAGCACGTGGGATAGCCCCCAGGTCTCAAGGTAGGAGACCTGCATCCAACCAATGCTTCCCCTAAGCACGAGGGAACTGCAGTGAAAACTGTTTGACCAGTACTGCACTCGCACGAGATGTCACGCACATACTGGCTTGTGGGGGTATAGCAGCACGTTAGTTGATTCTTATGAGCTGTTTAAGAGATCCTGTTAACCTGCACTAATAGATGAAGCAATGCTGAAACAACAGCCACATGATGGCCAAGTTTGGTCTACAAAACCCTAGACAGCCTGGCTCCTGACAACCTCAATTCATTGTCCCACCTGAGCTTTGATGCCCCTTTGCATTTGATATTTCACATCACATTCCCATTTTATCTTACTATCATCTTCCAATGATCCTCTAGCATATTTTCCTATCTTCCTGCAGAGTGTTAGCTTAGGAGAACTTCTCTTTTCGTAGTTCATAAAGTACCAACTCTATTTTAAACCAAGGGAATCATAGTTCCTTCCCTGCCATGCTTGAGTCCAGTCCAAGAAGAGAAGGACCTGGATAGGCAGTTGTAACACCTGGGAGAAGGAGGGATTTGCCCTAGGTCAGGCATATGCATCTCAGTGGTGTTTACTCTTGGAAAACCTGAGAGGATAAGAGCCAGCTCTTGAATCTCATCTTGTCACCTCATGGCATGCAGTACTGTTTGCTCACACTTTTTATCACTGGGTATGTGCCGCGTGCTTTGCATACCCACTGTGCGTCCCCCCGCTGGCATTTGCCGTGTTTCACAGATGGATCAGCAGCGGCACATACATACACACACACTCACGTGCCTGCTTGGAACACAGGTGCTTAATGCTGTGTTTGCTTGAAATTTTTTTTGGAAAGTGCAGGGGCAGCTATGAAAAAAGAGAAGCTGCCAAAAAAACTCTACCGTTGGTGTTGGCACTTCTTTTCCTTGCTAAAGCACACAAGGGCTCAAGCCAAAGCCATCTAGCCTTTCTGCCCACCTCTAACTCTTACCCTCTGATGGGTCATATAGACACAGTGTTCAAAACACATCTCTTAATCATCTCAATTCCAAACCTTAATGCCTTTTGGAATTTAATCAAAAATGCAGACATCGGATCTTTATGTCCTTCTCAGTGTGTATACAGAAGTAAAAGTTTTATTTATTAAATTCCACTTTAAAGCATTTTGTGTGAAAAATATTCAAGCTCCCTCTCCAGTGTTTGCAGATAGTCTCTGTAATTTGTCTCTGATGGCCAAAGCTATTGCAATTAACAAAATCAGACAACAGGATGAAGCCAACAAAAATGAAACATTATCTTATGTTGCCAACACTTGCATCATCCTACTGAGCTCATCTTATAAAATACCTAAAAGGTGAGCCAGTTGCTTGGAATCATAAATTGTGAGCTTCACTCCCATACCAGCTACCGAAGTGCACTGCGGACGTTGCCCTGCCTCTATTACTGTAGCTCTTACTCATTCTTTCTTTTCTTTTTTTTTTTTTAACTGTTGTCCCAGGGGGCAGTCTTGGAATTCTTGTGCTTCTCTCATTGCAACACGTCCTCTGCTCTGTGCATGATCACCGGCCAATAATCTGTGGCAATAGAAGCAAGAACTTTTGAAAAAATAGTTTTCTGCCACATGTCAGCACGCTGCAAGAACTGCTCAGATCAGGAGGAAAAAAAAGGAAGGTGACTGTGAAGGAAAAGTTCGTACCCTCTTGCCTCTGAGCTCACTTCTAGGCCTGACCCTGCAGAATTTTGCATGAAACATCATATTCACAGGGAAGATCTAACTTCATACAAGTCTACCTAGACGTGAAACCTGCCCCCCACACCCTCTACTTGAAACTCAGCAGACTGTTGAGCACATGATGCTACATCTGTTGCTCTCTTGCTTCTACATCACCCTTCCCCATAGAACCTATGCCAACATGTGACAGCTGGCACAAGAGCTGGCTCAATTGGCTCTATACTGAGAGCCACCTACTCTAGACGCATTTGTTGCTATTTCCTTATAGCCAGATCCCAGACTCCTTGTGCTTCCTGAGTCAAACAAAGAAATAAAATCACACATGCTCATATGAAGCCACTGAGATGGTCATCCATACAACTAGCAGCAGCACTATTTTCATTAATTTTTTAAATGTTAAAATATCAGAAATTGGGGCAATAGAATATAATCCAACAATCTCCACTATAAACAAATATATTCATCCTCTAAAGGAGTTATGGATCCTGCTAGGTTTAACCATGGACTTCACGTACCACTTTTAACATTAAACTGAGACATTCGGTGAAAGCAAACTCCAGCCTTGATGGTTTCAGAAAGCATCTGTGGCTGCAACACACCATCACAGTGACTAAACCTTGTCTGCTCTTACCACCATACTGTCTGTTGCTCTAAAGCTACTATGACATCCATAGTAGCAACAGCTTATCTGTTCCCTTAAAGCTTGGGGATTTATGGACTGCAAAGTCTATTTGTAAAACCTACAGTAGCTTGAGTGTGAATTTTTCACAATAAATTTTGCTTTGAACATCCTAGGATTTTCCTGCTACTGATTTGTCACATCCTGGACAACTTCGGTGAAACAGAGCCCCATAATATGTGTCCAAAAGTGGGAAGATGACAAATACGCAATACCTGACTAGTAAGATTCATAATGTCTCACAACTTCTGTCTAAAGATTATCACCTGCTCTAGGAAGATGTTGGATTCTCTCAACCACCGACCTTTCCAGGAAAAATACTCAGTACAACTAGGATAACATCAGTTGGCAGAAAAGAGAAATAGATAACACAGCTGATGGGATTCTCAGTTCCTGACACCTGATTTTTCTCTTTACTTAGGCACATCACCTTTATTTACAGACCTAGCAGTGGTTTCCTCTGGGTGGGAGACCTGAGTGTGTCCATTGTTCCTCTTAAATACCCTTAGTAAATGAGCATCATCATATTGACTTCAGGACTTTTTTTAACAGAGAGGGCTGTTGGGTGTTTCTGGTGCCATCATAGAAAACGAGCATGTAGAGGAGGACCTCAGGAGGTGGTAAAGCAGAGGGTATTAGGAAGCAAGTATTGTCTAGGGGTGACAGCAAAGCACTAGAAGAGAGAAACAGAAGCCAAGTCTCTGTAGAAGCATTTCTTATGTAGTTATTACAACAAATGAATATTTGAACTCTTTCACGAATATTTGAACTGAAACTGCTGAGGGTACTTACGAAATAAGTAGTCCAGATAGAAAATGGGTGTAAATGTGGATTCTTTACGCAGAATATCTAATCAACTCTTTCTGCACCCGGACAGAGATTACCAGAGCACTGTGGTAATGCACAACAGGTATACCACCCACCTCTACAAACTGCAAAAAAACTGCTCCCTTGTTTCTCAACTCCTTTTATTCCTTTCAACTTGTATTGCCAAAGCTGTACCCACTATTGCAGGGTTTTTCAATAGATCACACAACCGAATGATAAGCCACAGGCAGGTAGTAGCTGTGGGAGATATTTCTCTCTTCCTGAAGTGATGAGTTGGAAATTAATTAATCTGGATGCAGGCCTGGCTGAAAGGAGCACTGCTTCAGGTACATCTGCTTCTGGCTCTGCTTGTGACTGTCCTCCTTTATTCACCCCGCTTCATCAGCACATTAAAACTGCTTTCCATGGCTCTTCTCCCCAGCACTACCACAGAGGGATCTGAACTGCCTTTTTTCAGGTTAGAGGCAGGAAAAGGGAGCAGAGCTGAGCAAGAGAGAAGGATAACATAATAAAACAAGTGGCGGGGGAGAGAGAGGTTTCATTAGACGGGGTGCCAGCTTTGAAGTGTAGACTTTTAACAAGGCAAACTCCAGGCTTGGTCATCTTCTGTCATTACCTCAGAGCAGCATCCACGCAGGCCTCTGCATGTGTTCAGATGTATATGGCAGGGCGGCACGGGAAGCCTTTAATAATTAAGTTCAAGTACATTCCTGTTTATTCCTGAATACACTGTTCAAATGCATTCATTTTTGCAAAGCTGCTGAACCCCCACCTGTGTCTTTTGCTGTCCTGACTCCTGGGCAGACCCCAGTGCCTCTGGACTGGCTTCTCATCTTGCCAAGCCCACCGACCCTCCCCAGATCCCCCGCTGCCTCCTCCTCCTCCACAGTGGCAGATTTCCACCTTCACTGAGCTATGGCAGTTCTCCTCCCCATTTAAAGTCATCTCAGTCACAACTGCTGCCACCACAGACAAGTGCATGTTATTATTAATGCGTTATTAAATTTTATCTCACATTTAGAGCCTTGTCAATGGTGCTTACTTATAGGCACTGTGACGATAAGCACTATAGGAATGGCTATAAATAATGAATATTATCCCTCTCATGCCTCTCCCAGTCTCCCAACCCAGTAGGTATTGACTGCAAGGCAAATGCAGATCAGCTCCATTTTATTTTTACTGATTAAAAGTATCATCAGGGTGGGTAGCTGCCACAAGATAGGCAAAAGACTGCAGCTACTGTGGGAGGCAACCCAAGACATTTGAGTAGATTCTTTTCCCACCAGGGTACCTTTCTCTAAAAGCAAAGCACTAACTCTAATTTGGCTGCCATGCTCCTGCTCCTTGCAGCGCTCCAAAAATCAAGAGGGGGTGGAAAGATAGACAAACGGTCCAAATTCTCCAACTTTTTGCTCTTTACAACTCAACTGCACAATGCAATTTTTAATTGGGGAATGCATCATCTCTGGCATTTGCCTGCCATCCAGCAAAGTTCAGACACACACTGGTTAAAAATCAGAGCCCAAAAGAACAGAGCACCCATGTTGTCTCAACTGCAGCCCGTCCTACTTCATTCATGTTTGCTGTTCATTTTTTCCTTCTTCCCTTCCTCTGTAGCTCCTGCAAATTAAGTCTTTGAATGCTGTTAACGCTCCTGTTCATCTATAGCTCTTGATCACTTAGCCATTGAAATACGTAGGGGATTTTTGCTATTGCCTGAGTATGTATAGGAGCTTAGAGAGAAAAAGTTGGAAAAGAAAAGGTTTCAGGAGAATACTGAAAGGTTTTAAAAGGGGTGACGCAAACCCTTTGATTTTGGTCTCAGAGTTGCCCAAACAAAAATCTAGATTAATGCTCTGGAACAAGGTACCTTAATTTCTTCATAGCTTTGTAATGAAAAAAAGCTGGCCATGTGGTTCAGACCTCAAATGGAATTCTGGAATTAGAATAGCTACCAAAATCAGACTCCACTCTAAGTATCACTGAAGTTCAGAGTGTTTGGAGTTACTCATTAAATTTGGCTCATCAAGCAGGTTTTCAGCTGGCAGTTCAGATAAGATGACAGACCTAAAGCTGAAATGGGCAGAAAATGGCTTTCTAACTTGCAAAAATATCCGAGATACCATATTTTCTGTTCAAATGAAGTTAAAATCTCAAAAGCAAAGCGATTTTCATAAGTAAAAGTCCAGATTTTAAAAAAAAAAAAAAAAAAGGAGTTTGGGTCAGTTACAGCATTTTCTTCTGTTAATGTTGTAATTTTTAATTTTTATTTTGGCCCTTTTTTCGGTTGTGTATAATTAGCTTATATTTAACAATAAAATGTTCTTTAAGCAAGGAAATGTTTGAGTTTTTTTAATGTTGAAAATGTCCCAACTAATATATTGGGAAGAGAAAAACATTTTCCCATTAGAAGACAGTGCCATTTTACTACATCTGCGGCTTTTGTACACAGAAAAACTATTCTATGAAGAAATTATCATCTGCTCCATCTCAAATACAAGCCCTGGAAGCCAATATCTCCCCTGATATTAAGACTAAAGTTACCCCTGACTTCATCGGGGCAAGACTCAACCTTATCACAGACTCCTTTAGTCTTACCGCAAGAAGTCTGAAGGAATCCAAGATTACCATGGAAAAAACTTCTCAGACTTCCTGCACTTGACACATCCTGACTTCACTCCAACCTAGCCTCATATTTGCCAAGCATTTGACCCAGGCTCCCAAAAGTTTTTCACTTAGTATCTTGAGCTGCTTCAAAGCTTGACATGGGCTTGCTTGAAGCCTAGATTCCCCATTGTTGTGCTCCTTTCTGAAAGATGAGGTGAACTTCATATTATAATGAATGGATCTGTCTCAGCAACCATGCTTTGTACTATACGGCTCTCTCACAACACGCAACAAAAATGTCCCACACTGATAAGCTTAATCACCAACATATACTATACCATTATTAAGGGCGTATTCTCCTGTAAAGCTGGGTTTAGATCTAATATGGCTATGCAACTTTTGGTCAGCTTAAAGTAGAAGAAAAATAGTTTCTGCCTGCCTGCAGAAAACTCTTTAGATGCACCCTCAGGAATATATAATGAAAACCAGAGAGAAATTTGATAATGAACCAAAACATACAAGCTTAGTTAGCACATATATTCACCCTGATGTCATTTACATCTTTTTTCATTACTAAAGTACCATATAAATTTATTAATGAATGTTCATATTTGAGGTTACTTACATCTATGAACCCTGACATCCAACCCTCAGTATCAAGCCTGATTTTCAGGGGCACCAAACACCCACATTCCTCATTAGTTTCTATTTGACCACGGTCTCCAACCAATGGAGACAGCTTTAAGAGTGAAAAAAACCTCATGCAGACAGGGAATGGTTAACACTCAGCACCCACAAGATGTGGTTCAGGATTACTATCAGCTGCCCAGGAGTTCCTCCAAGGACACAAAGTACTAACCGGTCAGGCAGAAGAAAGAAAAAAAGTAGTAGCAGCTGGGCTCAGTGAAATAACATTGTCAAGATCCCTCTCCTAAAGTGAAGATGGCAATCAGTCCACTCCAATATTTACTTTGTTATCTGCCCATCACAACAAATAATTAGATTACGATGGGTCAGGGTTTTTTCTGCAGAGGTCACACAACGGTATAAGACGTCCCTAGTGCTATCTTGCCAAGGCAATCCCAGCATTTTCCTTTCAAATTAGAAGCATTTTCCACTGTAGCTTTACCCAAAGTTTCACCATTTATAATTACAATATAGTCATTACGCAACATACAAACCAGGGCACACAACACAGGGACATAAATTATGAAAATGAAGCAATAAAATACCAACAGTCTTACACACCCAACTCAGTACATAAAGGAGAAATGGCAATTTCCAACCAAAAAAGGGGGCAGCAAACTTCTCAAAGGGTCCAATAACCCTTCCCAGACACCTTTCGTTTGTGAGAGCTTTCCTTTTACCTACACAGTGTTTTCCAGGATTAAAGAGGATTAAGTAATTCCTTCCATAAAGGTTTTCACCAGCTCACACATGTCAGAAGGCCTCAGAAATCATATCATAAGATGTAAACAGTGATGCTCCCAGTGTTGTACTTTTCGGAGGCAAGCTTGCTTGAGATAAATGTTGCTTGGAATACAAGCTGTTTCTCCTCTTATCAAGGAAAAATTTTGTATCCTGAGGATTCCCCCGTAAATTAGCCAATCCCCACTGCTACACCCACTGCTTCCCTACAGCAACACAAAGAATATAGTAACACTCATTAGAGCGCATCACCAGGGAAATGTCTAATTGCTGGATTTACATTTTGTAGGCAACGTGTATTTATACTAATAATTCTATTTTGTGCTGCTTTACTAGTCAGAGAAGAAAAGAGCATACTGTATTAAGCTCCAGCCCCCAAGCACTGAAATAACACTAACAGATCTAGAGAGATGGGCTTTCATATAATTGGCATCTACCCACAGAATGCAGTTGATGATGAAGCATATTTCCAGCAGTTCACAAGAAGGGCATGTGATTCCCTGAGGATTTTCAACCTTTAATATTCACCTGTCTTTGGGAGCATCTACTCATCTCATCATTACAGCAGTGCTAGTCACTTCACTGATTGAAGTGGGACTGGAAAAATCAGCACTTTAACCTTGCCATTTGGATCTTAAGCATTATTGCCCTCAGTGGTCACCTTCAGGCTTCCACAGACCCTGCAGAAAAAAAAATGTCCTATCCACTGTTTATTGAGAAAATAACTTTAAGAAGGAATAAGAACGTGCAAAATTAGTAATCCAGCCAGAAACAGTACCAGAACCTGAGATATCCAAATATTTCTTTTAAAGAGAACTATATAGTTTTCAATATCCTCAAGTCCTGGAAGACACACACACAAAAAAAGGTATCCTTCTTCACAGTATTCCAGTGTTTCTGCTTCCAGCTCAAGAGAGGAAGTGCTAAGCTGTTTGCAAACCTGGCTTTTTTTCTTGTAATGAGTTCATCAAAACAGTTTGCAACATGCAAACATGCTCAGATTTGCTTCAAGATATCCACAGGCTCTTATTTTATCTGAATAAATTTAACTCATCTTAATATCTTCTTTTCATTTAATACTATAAAAGTGGGAGTTCTAGACCCATCAAACTGATGAAGGATAAGACAAAACTTTAAGTCAGTATGAACTTTTATGAAGACCAAAGTTGTCAGATGTAAGGGTTTGGTTTGGGACTGTCTTGACAACTGCTAATAAAAAAAGTTAAAAGCAAACAAAGAAAGAAATACTTGTCTTACTCATAATAGCTTCACATAAACTTAAATATACATAAAACTTAATTAAAGGCCTCTTCTAAAAGAAGCTGGAAGCCATGGTGTTGTGTCTCCCTTCATGCTTTTTTTTATCTGACTGAGCAATCTCAGAAAAGCTACTTTACACATCCTTCTAAGACATGGTTGCTTCACATTATCTCACGTAGCTATTTTCCCAGAGCACTGCACATCCTGCTTCTGGCCTCTTTACCTGGAAACACGTTCCCACAAATTAACACTGTGCTATTAATACTTTCCTATTTGATGTTCTCCTCACCTTCATTTTACATAGCGTTACCAGATATAAAGCATCTATTTGCACAGTTCTAATTGCAAATCAACCCATTCCACTTTCAAACCCACGCAGATTCTGTGTGGGAGAACTTGTAAATGAAAATAGGCGGCGAGCTTCCCACGCACTGCAGTAGTGACACAGCGCTGGAAGATGGGCAATCCGTCTGTTGGAGACTGGTCAGACTTTTTATGAGTGAGATATCAGCCTTAACTCCTCTTCCAACTCAACCTGAGCTGCCCAGGCATGACCCTTCTGAAAGCAAGGGTTTTTCTGAAAAAAAAAAAAAAAAAAAAAAAAAAAGGGGGCACGGTTGAGGGTACCATGTTGAGCTACAGATGCGTAATAGCATAATGCCAGTGAAACAGGTAAGCACACCAGAGGGGTTCAGGAAAAAAAGGCTTCATGAATTGCAGGCAGCACTGGAGAATAAAAGCCACTGCTGAGCAAATGTTGTTTGCTGTCAGAGACTGCATGACCTTTTCATTAGGTACAAGATACAAAGACTCTGAAACATGTACTGTTTAGGTGTATGGCTCCAAAAATGCCAATTGGAAAAAGAAAATCCTTCATTATACTGTAATAGGAAATATGCTGGAACGTAAGAAAGCCAAGAATAACTAATTTTCTAAAAGTCCTTTTCTTTTTTATTTTTCATTTAAATACTCTTTAAAGCAGTCACTCTGGTGCAGAGAAAAGAAAGAGAGTACAAAAGTTCAGTCTTTTTTCCGGCTTCTGCTGGAGCGATGACTGCGAACAGCATCTCCCCTGGTGCTGTGCTCCCATGCTGCGTCGTGCGCACATGGCCATCACAGGCAATGACGCACCATAAAACAAGCCCAACAGCTGAAGCAGACACTGTGGATGTTTTTGCTGAGACTGTTTGGAATGGGCTGAGGTGGGGGCAGGAGTTTTACACCCTTATGTGATTTTGGGGCAGACAATTCTATGCAGGCTTAATTATTTCCTCGTTTGTAAAATAACTTATTTTCCAGAGACTTTCCAATGTTAGTTATCTCAGGCACCCTGCATCTAATGGGGGTTACTATTTCATGTTTTAAAGAGGGATAACATCAGTAGTTCATTGTAGGCTGTTGTACGCAGCAGAACACTGGTGAAATTCTTACTTAACCTCCTGAAGTGCGCATAAGGCCAAGACTAACCCACATCCAACCGCCCCAGTCCTACACACCAAGCCCAAGACAAAGGCCCTTTACAGTGGCATGACCTCACTGCTAGGAAGTCCTGGAAAGGTGGAGGCTACTAGGCTGGATTAAATCCTTCCTAACTGAATATATGACTTCTAACGGTACCCCACATCCAAGGAGGTCTCATTCCACAGTCACAGGCTCATACCATGGCCCCTGCCTAAGACATGAACCCAGACAAAGACGCATGGCCATAATGTAACCCACTCCCTGATGTTTTCATGACATGAAGAGTGGAGGTCTTACACATTAAGGCAACAGGAGGTTGAGAGGTCTGCCCACGTCCTGGGCTTGTTATTGACAGCAGGCTTCAGAAATGGGACAGACCCTATGTAGTCAGTGGCTGACGTATGTCTTGAAGAATTGATTGCTCTTATCCAAGCACATGCAGTTGCATATCCTTGGCCTGTTTCCCTGGCTGGCCGCTGACTTAATTAGGCAGGAAGCCTATTGCTCTCACCCTTAGCTGATACCAGAGGGTCCCTAACTGGGCCACACACCATTTTTCATATTTCAAAATTAAAATGAATTATTTTTGTTAACAAGAAGAAATTTCATAAGAGTAGAGAAAAAAAAACAACACAACTCCTTTCCAAAAGTTTCCTGACCAACATGTCTTATTCTGTTAAAAAAAATGAAGACTGGGTGCTCATCAGTGAAAAGACCTCATTTGTGTTTGTCCATAAGGAGCTCTGAATAGCTAGTTAGTATAAATACTGCATAAAAAATAAAAGTAACAAAGGGAGGGGTTTTTTTCCTTCATTTGTTGTTTTTGAGGAGAAAAAACAGCCATCTGTGTTCCAAATGTGTTGCTTTTCAATGATCCACAGGCTGTTTCTACGGTTTTAAATTATTTGACTTTGCTCTTCTTTCGAATGGTTGCCTTCACCATATTAAAATACAGTGCCTCATCCTGCTGAGTGCTGTGTTATTTGTCTGGCTGCTCTGCTAGATAAGCATTGTAGAGGTCTGGAAATGATAACCTACACAAGAGGGCAGTTTAGTTTTCACTGCAATAGTGCAGGAAGGAAGAAAGCAAAGCAAAGTTCACACTGCTTTGGTGAAGATTTTACCAATTTTATATATTTTTGGTGACAGGGAAATTCTTTAGTTCCTATGCATTTAAGTGCCTAAAATACAAAAGAAAGAAATATGCATATGTTAAAAAAAATCTTCCTGCATGTATAAAAAAATCTTACATAAACATTGCTTGTACAGAAAGCATTTTATTTTGATTGAGAGCAGATTGTTCACTCCTATCCCCAATGTGAGATTGGGCAGATCGCATTGTGTGCCCGTTTTCACAATATAATGATCTTTATGTACACACAGATGTACATACAAAGACATACACATGGCATTTTTGTAAATTTAGCACTTCTAACTGTTTTGATGTTCAGATCTATCCTTACTAGTTAGCCCAGCCCATATTAATTATTGAGAACATTGTGGATTCAGGAGTTATTTATTAAAGGTAGAGATGCAAATGAAAAAAATATTTACATAAATATCTAAAAACACTGTGCAACATTCTCTCTGTCTTCAGGAACACAGCCACATGCCAGGTCTTTTTGCATATTAAGTGACCAAATACAGGCTTAAATCAAATAGCTGTTCCATTCAGTCTATGCTTTCCACAAGTCATTAGACATGCTATGTTGAAAGGAGTGACTTCGTGCACACTCAGCTTTTTCAAAGAAACATCTGTGTTTTAATGACCAGATCTAAGCCATACAGAAGTCTGAACTCTGGGAAACTTGCAGCCTGACTGCCATCCACCCAGGAAACTCCTGCTACAAAGGAGTCTATAAAGATGCCATTCACACAGTTGGTCACTGGAGCCCTGGTGCATAACAAACCTAGAAAACTTTTACTGAGGTCTGTCCTAGAGAAACTCAAACCATTCCAATCACAGGAGTCACTGAGACTGCTGAAAACACAGAAAAACACTTCCTGAGACAGGCATCTCTTAATAAGAGCAAACATTCCCCTCTCTGAAGAAGGCAGCAGGAGACGGATGTGTGCAAGGACCAAGCTCTGTCTGTCTATTGTACTTCCATGATTCCCATTACCGCAGCATTTCAGAGCCTCACAGCTTAAATGCATTTCTCCCCAAGATGCCCTGATGAGGAGCGGAAGTGCTATCATCATTTGGGACAATAATTCTCTCCACAACAGGAAACCCAGCATAAAATCTTTGGAGTCATTCAGGCCAGACTAGCAAAATATAGATGACGCTTCTGCTTTTCAAAGGTCTGCTTTTAAGTTTCTCATTAAGACTTCAAATTTACATTGAATATTTGTCCTTGTTTAACATTCAAATTTAATTCCAGAAATGTAAGCACAACAGAGACTGCGTACAGATTCTCAAGTATTAAAAGACAGGCCAAAAATGGTTTATTCTTGTCCCTGTACCACACACTCTTCTCACCAAAGCCCTTCTTTCCAACCCAAGCTATTTTCTTTCTTCCCCACACAGACTAAAAGGGCTCAGATTCACTTATGTCAGAAGCACTGAAAGCTTTGAGTTGTACAGAATCTTATCAAAACTACCTAAACAAGTTGAATCTGTAAAAACGGGCTGGAAATCTCACTAAAGCAGTCATGCATCCTTTTGTTCCTTGTGGTTAATCTAATATTCCTATAGTATTTTAGCTCAAGAAGGAAAATGAGAGAAATTGTGTTTCGTGTCCTGCAGAGACTTACATAAGTTCCTGGCTTAAGATCCTCGGGGGAGCAGGGGTATTCCAGTAGACCCCTGATTTAAGTGCACTGGCTGGCCCTCTCCGGACATACTGAGACCTGAGCACACAACCCCTTTTTTCCCAGTTGCAGTACCAACTATCTCCTGCCCCTGGGTTGCTCTCTTGGCTGTGCCAGCTCAGCTTCCTACAATGTAAGACTACTGTGAACTGTGTCAGGAACTGATCCAGCTGAAACATAACCTATTATTTCATCATTTTTCCTTTTATTTCTTGCAAAGTTATCTTTCAACTGAATCAGTGCCCTGATGCGTTTCACTGCACAGCCACGCAAACGCTGTGCTGGCATTATACAGTGGAGAGGCACTGGGCAGAGACCGCTGCAACCAGCTTACGCAGCGCTGCTGTCTAATGTTTAACCACGGCCATAAGCTCCTAACTCTGCTCCTCTGAACTGCAACCAAATTCCGTACAGGAAACAAAGCAAACAGTGCAATCTCCTGCATCACGGTCCAGGGTTTTTGTCATCACTAACCAAAATCAGCTGGAAATATTTCACAGGTTTCATGGTTTGCAAACATTCCTCATTCCATTTGTGCAAGTTAGAAATGTTGATGAAAAGCGTCAAAAACAACAAAACAAAAAAATTGCAGAAAAGTTTGACTACCTCTACCCGAACTACTGCCTAGAGCCTGAAAGATTATCAAAGGAGAGAGATATGTGTCAAAAACAGGTTTAATCCACTGAAGTCAGCTGCAAAGCTTTCATCGATCTACATAGTCGTACACATATACACATTTGTTTCCAGATACATACAAGCAGATACACATTTGCCTCAAGTTACAGAGATGAGAATCCTGTCATCTCTGATTTGTAGTTAATAGAAATGTGACTGCAGAAGAATGCATTGAAACCTGGCACCTCTGGAGTTTCCTAAAAATATGTCCGAAGAAGAATTAAGTAAAAAAAAAATAAACCAACCACCGCTGAGCTGCTATGCAAAAACATAGTTTTAATTCCCAAGCAGTACACAGCAAAATAACAAAGTAAAAAACTTCTTTGCAAATGGAACCATTTCTGTATTTCAGAAAGGCTCAGTCCCGGGCAGGTGACTACTTATCCCCCAAGCTCTCTGGAAGTCTCTGCCATTGTAGTCACTCTAGGCTCCACAGTCCCATTCATTCCTTCTCCATAGAAGGAAACCTAAAATACTGAAATTATGCTATTTCCTGTGTACAATCTTTTTCATCTCCTGTTTTTTTTTTTTCCTCAGATAATCTGTACTGCCTTTATGGACCTTAAATGTCATTCGAAAACAGTATGAAAAATCAGTATTGGCCTCTATGCTGAAATACATTTGTTTAAAAGGCCACTGAAGAAAGACAATGGCTTCTAGCAGATTACATGTTAAGGGCAAGTAGTGCTATTCCTTCATAAGACTGTATGGGACAATGGACAAGGACAGGCGAGTCCTTTAGAGTTGTCTTTCCCCAGAAGTCTTCCACCAAAATTGATAGGGAGACACTGAGCAAAAATTTCAATGACTGTCAAGAGCAGACTCAAAACAAACAGGTTTTCTGCTCTGCTTGTGAATAAGCTGAAAGAGAGGTTTGCCAGATCGTTCTGCTTTGGATCCTTCTGTGCAGCCATAAACAATGGCATCCACTTCTTCCTGTGAGAGATATAATGTTGCTGCACACTTAGGCATCCAAGATATTTAAAAAAAAAATAAAAATTCTCAGGGATATATTTAAGCTCATAAAATCTATTCCCACTTTTGGTTCATTGCTAATTATTCAACAACCTTGTGGTACCAAACCACAGCTGATCTCTTTCACACTAAGTCCTACTTTTATTGGATGATCTTCACAGGCAGCGAATATCTTTTATGAAATCAGAAGGACTTTAATGGTGAATGATAGCTCAAGAGCTAATAATGCCACTCTGGATCTTCTTTCTCTCTGATCAGGAAAGGAATCTCCAGAGTTCAGTGAATCCCTGAGAAGTTACAGTACTAATTTTACAGCAACAGCTGTACCTAGGTTTTAAGAGCAGGCAGAAGTCTTTGTCTTTCAGTAGCCTTGAGTGATGAGACATCACTTGTGTTGCCACAATAAAAAAAATTTAAAAGACTGGTTAGTACAGGAAACCTAAGTGTTATTCATCTTTACTGTCATTTACAAAGGGAAAAGGAACTTTTCTTTCCCTTAAGTAATGTGCAGTCCTTGATTTCAGTGCTGATGCTCCCTGAACTGGGATTCAGCTGTCTACAGCAACAGAAGATGTAGTTTGAGGGAGAAGGCCCCTGTTTAAATATACAATTCTTTCAAGAATTAGCGGAAATTACAAGCAAAACATAGCAGAAATAAAAGTCTAGTGTTTGTTTTTTTGCCATAATCTGGGAATACTCCTTTCACAAATTTCTGTCTGTGGTAGTTGAAGCATTATTCATTTTTTTATTGTAACAAATACTTCAGAAATCAATTTGCTTTCTAGAAGGGACCCTCAATTACCGTAAAGCCAAATGCAAAGAGTGTTCCCCTAAAATACAGAGAGTTTATTTCCTTAACCTGCCAAGTTTATCAGGAAAGAATTTGACTACAATAACAAGCAGACACTCTTTAGTTGGGCAGGAGTCATTCCATTTCAATAAATGTGAAGAACGTGAAAGCCTAGGATTTCACCATAAAATGCACAAATCACACTGGACCTTCAAAAACCAGCTATGTCTCATGCTGCCTTATTACCCAGATCTCACCTCCTATCACTCCTCATTCCCTATTACACCTGGTATCACCAAGCAGGCATGTCATAGGAGAGAGTGGGAGGCAAGAAAACTTTAACACTCTGTTTGGCTCCATCCACTCACTACAGCACAACTGCCTGGGAGTTCTGAACATCTGATCACCTCCACCCAGGACCTCTTTCAGGCAGCTTCATGTACCCACCTTTTGCCATAGAAAAAGTGCTCAAATCCTACAGCAGGCAGCAATCACGCTCCTGGTGCAAATGTGTAACACAAGTAAGACCAGCACAGTTTGCACTGTAACAGCCCCCCCAAAGGTGTTTTTGCTTTAGTCTTTCCTTCCCACAAAAATCAGATGCCAAGATGACTCCCTGAGAGTGGAGTTTGTCAAAGCAGCCTGGCTTACCGACCAGCCCGCACAGACAGCTATTGAACGCCAGTTCCTCATGCTGTAGAAAAAGCAATATATACCAGAAACCTGTTAAGCTGTTACAGTAAAAAACACTGATTTGTAAAGATGATTCAAAGAGTATTTTACTGTTTAACTCATCTTACCATAAAACTGCAGTAGGACCTAACTCATAAAACAAAAATTTCCCAGATTCCGTATGCACTCAAGATTTAAAAAGCTCTGCAACGCAGTACATGCATTGCAGCACAGGAGAGCATTTTTTGTTTAAAGCAGCTAAGGCAGAGAGTCAACGTGGGGCGATGGGAACTGTGTGGAAGAATGCCAGCACTGCAAAGAGAAGGCTCTTAGTAGTCTTTCCTGCCTGGGATTGATGGTGACATAGAGTAAATAACAGCTACTGCATGTTCAAAGCTTCTGGGTCAAAATCTCAGCCAACATAAATCATCAACACTCAGTTCCTCTGATTTTATGAGGGAAGCTCTTTTTATTCCATACTCTATGAACTGCGGAGATCATACTGTCCCAGAGGGAGCTGGTCAAAGAACTGCATGTTACTCAGCCTATGCAACTCCAGCAAAAATGAAATACTAGAGTTTTACTTTGAAAGGAGGATGGAAAAAGATTGCAGCCCAAGTAAAAGAAAAGACAAAATGTATTGGAAAAACACTTTTAAGGTTTTCATATCTTTGCTTGTGGAAGGATGAATTATATATTATTTATTCACACTTTAAAAATTATGCATCTTCATATGTAGTGAAATTGAAATGAAGTATCATCCCTGTGAAAGGAAAGTCATCTATATATCCAAATCAAAGAGAGATTTTTTTCCCCAAAAAATGTTCTTCTCTGAAAAATGTTGATCAATTTTTTTTTCAGTCTTCACTACAATTAATCACAAAAACAGGTTTCACCGTTTCAAAGTCCACTACAAAGTAAGTTCCTGTTTTGCAGTAATCTCTGGTCATGACAGTTTCTTTAACCAGAGAAAGGTAATTCAAATAGTATAATCTTCAATAACAAGGTCCATCAGCCCACAAGAATATTCTTATTGTTTCTACTGAATGCTTGTCCTGGTTTCAGCTGGGATAGAGTTAATTTTCTTTCTAGCAGCTGGTATAGTGCTGTGTTTTGGATCTAATATGAGGATAATGTTGACAACACACTTATTTTTTTAGTCATTGCTAGATAGTTGTAGTGTTTACCCTAAGTCAAGGACTTTTCATCTTCCCATGCCCTGCCAGGTGCACAAAAAGCTGGGAGAGCACAGCCAGGACAGCCGACCCAGACTGACCAAAGGGATATTCCATACCATGTAACGCCATGCTCCATGTATAACTGGTGAAGGTAGCTGGGAGGCACGATCACTGCTCGGAAACAGGCTGGGCATGGGGTTGGTTTTTATCCTTATGCACCTGGTGAGCAATTCCATTTGTGTGTCACTTGTTTATATATTCATAAATATATATATAATTCTTATTCTCATCCTTTGTTATGCTCTTAAACTGCCTTTATCTCAACCCACAAGGTTGGGTTGTGGGTTTTTTTTCAAATTCTCCTCCCCATTCCACTGCGGGCAGAGGGCTGAGCATGCAGCTGGATGGTGCTTAGTTACTGACTGGGGTTAAACCATAACGGTGCTGAACATAACAGGGTCATCAAACTATCCTCAAGGAACTACAGGAATCACCGTCTAAATACACAAGAATAAACAATTTTCACCCTTATTTTTTTTAAAAATAGGCTTTATAGCTTCTTCTTTCCCTTCTATTCTTCCATGTATCCCACATTCTTTTTTTCTCTTTACTTCAACATCTTGACTTTTTTTCTCTCTAGATCTACTTTGGTAACATCATAAATCACACCATCTCCCCCTAGAGCTTTGACTTTTCTGACCATATATTTGCTGACTATTCCTGCTTCTCTCATTCCTGATAGGATTGCTCCTCAGAGTGTAATTTCTTACTCCAAAAGGAGATTAATGTTTTCAAAAAGCCTCTTTCAACCCCAAGAGTGAAAGTGAACTAGTCTGGGGGAGGTATTTGCAAGGACTTGTCAGTGTTTCTAAACCATTACCATGTATGTTATTGGCTCCAGCTCATTTCTGGACTCCTACATGATATATTGTTTGCACCCGTGAAGCGAGGTGGGTCCTACTCTGAGGAGCTTGAAGCCAGCAGATATGCAGAAGCAGAGGGCAAACGTATTCTGCTGTTCTGCCCATGAGAAGGGAGGAACAGAGAGATTAAAAGTTGAGATTTTCAAAGCAGTCCACACGAACACCTCCCTTCACTTGCTGCCTTTGAAAATCAAAGAGTAAATGCCTTGCTCACAGTTACACAGGAATCATACAACAAGGCCAGATATTAAATTTCAGTTTTTGTTAATTCTTCCTCCCTATAGGGAGTCACATCTGCTGCAGTCTCCATGGAAAAACAGCTTTCCCAGTCTGTCTGTTCTACTTTTACTGGATTTTTCTTTAGAAAAGCCAAAAGCCACCATATTTGTCCTTTTCTGGCATCACAGCCAACGACCTAGATCATGGTTTCAATATGTTTCAAAAGTTTTTACTTTACGTAGTTTTTCAAAGCTCTTGCAGACATCTGTCTTTGTTCTCTATATCAGCAATAAGTACATGCTGAACAGAGAGCTTTAAAACTGCTTTACTTCCATGCCTAGATCTCAGGACAATTTTCTGAATGCTTCTGGGATACACCCACCCATGCTGCCCAGCAGTCCCAAGTGCCATGAGTTGGGTCCAGTCAGCCTGGGATCTTTTGCCCCGATATTGAAGTAACCTTGCCATCCTGCTTGCTTCACCACTTTCTCTGAAGGCCCATAACAAACATATCATAACAGTTTTATATCTTCTACTTAACCTTTGAAGCTGTTTAAGCTTCTCTGAGATGGAAACTGTGATTTATACTCTAATGCCTTCCAGTCTAAACTAATGTAATTCTTTCTAAAGTGCCCAAGTTTAAATTATAGATCACAGTGTCCAGAATGCTGCTGCAGAACATCTCACTGAACTTGGCTAGAGCTCGCTGAATGCTTTTTCCTTTGTTGCAGTCATTAAATTGCTTTCATTTTTGTGTCAATTTTTAAATTGCTTGTGATATTTGAACATCTTTATAACTTTCCTTTTCCTGACAAATTTGATCTGCAGGAAGAGAAAGCCTCTGGACTTGCCCTATTCTCTCAAATGTTTTGTCAAGCAACTTTGCTTGTTCCAAGACACCATTGAAAAAGATTTGAAGGTAAATCAGTGGAGTCAAAACTGACTATGTTTTTAAGTCATGTTATGCGTTCATGGAGGCAACAGTCTTTACAAATGGCAAAGATAGCATCCTGTCTTAGGCACACTATTAAAAACACCAGAAAAGAAAATGGACGTTCTCCAGATCAATACCTCTCCAAGGACCTATCATGGTGTGAGAAGTATGGCCCTCATTAAGGCCATGATGGTAATACGCAGTTCCTTTGACTTTTGTACTGCAGTTATCATTTCAGATGTTATCGAAATCCATTGGCAGTGGACATTTTCGCAAGAACTGAGACCAATAGATCAATTTAGAGAAACCACAAAAGGGTCACCAACCAGTGGTAATAGCTTTCAAACTCCCCATACACTGGATTCAGAGAGAATGTCTAGATGTAAAAGGCTAAAAGACTCATTACACTGCAAATCTATCGCCAGGCACTATCCAGTTTCTCATGATAGCTTGTACTCAAACCTCCATTTCATTGCCATTTTAAAACATCTTCTAATCCACTGCAAAAAGTCTGTGAAGTACCTGTCAAAGAAGTTGCATCATACAGATGCCTGAGATTTGAGTTTAGGTAATTTCAGATAAAGATAGTCAGAAAGGCATCTGGAACTTTTCACAATTTAAAGAAGGCACTATTGAAAGGTTCAGCTGTGTTACATACTTTAAATGATCGAAGGTGTGCAATTCTATGTCAAATTGAATGAAACACAGACATATAATCTTGCAGAGGAGGCTGTAAAAAAAGATTCTTGCTCCTGCTATAAACTGATGAGTTAATATCCATGGCCCATTTTTGCAGCGTGTTCCAGGTAAGTAGCCAACCTCTCTGACCTCAGTAGGCACAGCAGGCTGCGCACATGGAGTTGATTGCAGAACCAGGGCCCACTGTATGACACCATGTGAGAAAATAAGCAGCATCCTATCAAGCAGAAAGCAGTTTTTAAAAAGAAAAATCCTATCAAAAGAGAAAGAAATGAAAATTTACTAGACAAAATCATCGTGCATTTTGTCCCCACAAATTTTATGGGTTTAGTATAGGTGTTACCTATCAAAACTTCGATGGAGGAAGAAAAAAGAGAGAAAAGAAAAGAGTTAGACCCATCCCTGTAGAATTAATTAGTTGTAGAGAGTTTTCCCCCTATAAAAAAATCAAATAAATTGGTTCTGTTAGCCCATATACAGATCCCGGATGTAATTAGTGTGATAATCAATATATCAGTAGGAAACAGCTACTTAAGTGCACCCAGTGCAGTTGTAGATTTAGGACAAGTGAAAGGGGCGTACTCAACAACAGCAGGGAAGAGTATAAATGCAAATGAAGCTCATAAAAAAGAATGAGTGGTTCTGGCTGTGCAAGCTGCTCAAAATTCATCCAGGTTTTTTTTTTTTTTTGAAACAGAGATGGAATAGGCTGCTGTGAACTACCCATACTTGGCTAAGAAACACCAATATGTACCATAGACCTTCATTTGTTTTCCCACTTACTTGAAGACTTGTTAAAAAGTGTTGCTAGCTTTCTTCTCTCCATTAATGCACAATAAAAAAGTTCTAATAAAATGTGCACCTGTCACACTCATATTTTTAGTGTTAAAAATACTCCCTGTTGTGTATGGAATACCAGCTGTGCCAGCAGCTTCAACGCATGGCTGACATGCTCAGAGACATCGATGGCTGAAGGTAGCTTGCCTCAGATTTGGTTCTGATATTCTCTCCTTACAATGGGATTTTAAAAGAATGCAAGCTAAACAGTCACATGGTGGAAGATTGCCGAAGAAATGACATCTCAGAGCCACAATTTCTTTTTCCTCTCCTTTGAATATCTAAATATTTCAGTACAAAGGAGACTAGGGATTTATTCTAGAAAACAAGAAACAGATTTCCAGAATAACCCTACATAACAGGTGGTTTTCTGCTTTCCCTCGGAGGAAAGAAATAAATCAGGAACACCTAATGCAGGCAATGGAGGTGCAGGTTTTGTAGAGTTTGGGTCCTGGATGTTTTTCTTCAGCAAGTGAATCATGAGACACCACATGGCAATAAAAACACAACAAATTGCACCCCAAAATCCTCTAAATACAGTGATAGTATGAATGTAACAAACTGAAAACAGCATTATGTGTTCTATATTATTCTTTAGGCCATGATACTCATTTAAGGACAGAGGAATCTGACTCCTGAGCTTTTCCCAGCCACCAAAAGCAATGAGAAGATAGACTTGGGGCACTTCCACAGAGAAAGAGGATGAGATGGTAGAAATAAATATGGCTATGGTAGAGACTCATGTTCATTGCCCCACTCATGATTATCTGAGCTATGTACAAAGAAAAAGAAAAAGGAAAATGGTATAACTGAACAGGGAATAAGTGACTGGAGTCAGATATGCGTTGCTTTGTGGGGAGGCACAAATGCACACGTTTTACTGAACTCACCAGCATTAAATAGTTTCTACAGACTTCATTCTTCGTCAGATGTAGTGGAATCTTACACAAAATACCCATCTCAGTGCTCTGACCAACCACACTCGCCAGACCTTGAGTGAGGGATGTGCTTCACATAAACCTGCAGATAGCAATAAAAGCTGGAAAAGGCCTTAATTGTTTGATCTCATCCTCTAAAAGTCCAGTAGCTTCTTGACTTTCACTATCCCACAGTTCTAGATCTAAAAATGAAGTTCTGTATTTCCTCTATTTGGAATTATTTTCAACTCCGTGTTTCTCTTGGGTGACTGATTTAATATCAATTTGTTTTCAATCCCATCTTGGTAGGAATTTCAACATTCATCTTTCAGAGCAGTCACTATCACTAAGACATTGTTTGAAGTGAACAGTTTGGTGTCAGAACCCACAGTGAGATTTACAGGAACACCTCCACACCCTCACGAGTCAATGTCTGCCTTAAAAAAAACCTTTAAGCATGTGCTTAATTTTTGGTCCATAGGCAAACTTTACAAATAAAATCAAATTAATACAACTAAGCTATCAGATTCATCCATGCATTCTGGCCTAATGAAATGATGACCAGAGGCTAGCTCAACCAAGCAGTCAAGAGCTGGTACCAGGCTACAAGATTCACAAGGCACTTAACAACCCCAAAGTGCCTCAGACACCCTCTCTTCTATCAGTGAGCTATTCACAGCAACAGAGAAGGGAAGGTCAGAGATGCAGATTTCCCATTGTTTAGGGCATTCTACCTGTGAATTTCCATATTTTCTAAAGTTTAAGAAAAGTCTTCCCTAAGAACCCAAGGTTTTTAATACACAGCTTTTTCAAAGAGAATGCATACGTTCTTTTAAATATTCTTTACCCCGCAGTTACTGATAAAGCTTTATCACCTCATGCAAACTTGAATTATGTTTTTGCCTGGAAATACATACATCCATTGGAGAGAAACAGGCGGTGTGCTATTCATGTATTTCAAAACAGAGGATTTAACCTCTGAAAAGAGATATCAAAGTGGCACCGAAGCATGGACCTGCATTCCACACTTCCACATTTGGTTCACAAATACCCAATTAGGTTTCACGCTCAAGCACAGTACCTCAAATTTATAATTAATCATCTGTCAAAGTTACAAGGGCAACAGAGCACCGTATTATTTTGAACAGTGATAAAAAAAGATGTTGAGGTCTTATGAGAGAATTTCTTAGCTCTGAGCAGCAATATCAGGCTCGTCTTCAGTGAGGAGTTAGTAAGGGCCAATACAATACCTCCATAGCTAACTCAGCAGTGTGTTTTAGCTCAAAATAAAGACAGAAGGGATACATAATATTTAATATAAACTCAAAATGGATTTCTGTAAATGAAAATTAATTTTGTAAAAAAGTAACTGGTTAGGAATCAACCCACATTTCTTATCCAATTCTAATCTAAAGATTGAGTCTTTAAAAGCTCAAATATATTTTGAAAAATACTTTTTTCCCTTTTGTAACTGCAAGAGGCTAATAACCTCTCTTTGTTTGTCCGGGAATGCGAGAATCTGTAGTAAATTTCAACAGTGTTAATTAACACCTCCATGTAAAGGAACAAATGTTTATAACTGCTAAGGATGCAGAAACCCTACCAAACTAAACTAAAACTCTTTTGTCCTAATTGGGGATATAATTGGAATGAATCCCACCGGAAATTTGCTGTTCCTTCTACATAAAACCCTATTACTGGTTGATCCCAGAACAAAAATATGTTCCTAGAGATTCCCATAACCCTAATCCATACAGTTCTGTCCCTAGTGGGTACACAGGTGCTCATAAAAAGTGGAGGTCCCTGTCTTTTGAAAGATTTAATTGATAAGACGCAGACAGGCTGCAGACAAACAGAGCAACATAGTAGGAAAATGACCTCTTTCCCACTTTTCCAGTGGGAAAAGCTAGAGGTTATTTGGCTCAAAGAGTAGCTGCAAGGTTAATTTCAGAAAATGGGATTTGTCTGAAGGCTGAAACGATACTCTCTCGGTATCAGCAGCCACATACTGCTATAATTTCGGACCATATTCTACTCACTGTGTATTCTCTTAAACAGATCCACTGTGCATGAGGACAGTTGCCAGGATTTATTCTCTGATCCTATCTGCCTGCACTATTTCCAGTGTTTCTAAAAATGCAGCACCTTCTTCCTTGCAGCATTGGGCAAGTCTAACACAGAGCTCGGTTTTACACCGTGCTTGAGTAGGAGCAATCCCTTGGAAAGAAACGGAGGCACAGCAAGGAGCGGGAAAAGCCTGCAACGGGAAAGAGAACAGAATCCAGCCTTCAGAACCAAAACCTTATTTGGCATAAAATTTCAGAGAACCACCAAAATCAAATTAACTTTTTGGCAAAGCAAAACCTCTCAGAACTAGTCGAAAAGCCTTCCTGTAAAGAGGCAAGCACTTTTAGTGCTTCTTGTTCACAAAGCAACACCTCTTAGCCCCGTCTAATACTTTATACTGTAGCCACATTTAGTAGAACACTGGAAGAGACAATCACCAGACTGGTAACCACCTGCAGCTCTTGTATGCAATTAATTTCTATGCATACAGGCAAAATGCATCCCAGTTTTGAGCCAGTTTATACTGGCTGGGGCTCCCCCTCACCAGAAGTCTCAAATCCATCCGCAGCCTAGTTTAAGATGGTGTTGCAGCCTCATTTTGGGGACAGAAAAGCAAATCTGAAGGGATGAAACACCAGCACCACTACATTGCGGTTCAGATTGAGTCTTTTTTTCAATCGGATTGGGAATATTCAGTCTTTAAAACACGCTGACAGTGGCAGCAATTACCAGAAATAGGATGTGAGGTACCCCGTTACTATTCACAAAACTCCCCTGACCACACACATAGGCTGACAGAAGCGTACAGACAAAAGGTGTCTTAATTAGTTTATTGTTTTACGACTGACTCAAGCTATGAAACACAATTTGTTTTACAATGCATCATTAAAAATGCACCCTCCAAGGATTTCAAATTGTTTGAATAATATAATTATCAGTGTTAACACTTCCTTTTATTGTTTTGACAGTCTCGATTCTACTGCCGTCTCATTTGAGCATCCTCCAGCCAATAAAGGAAAGAACAGTTCTCACTCCCTCTCCTTCCCCAAATTAGGTGCATAATTTATAGAGACAAGACTTAAAGCTTCAGAAACTCTAAAAATACTGAAATTATACTAAGAGATTTTAAAAAATCTTAAATCATAAGGATATAAAAGGAAAAAAGCAAAATGAATGGTTCAGGCAAGGCTGTTTACATTCAGGTTTCTTATACAGTTTAAATCATATAGGCTTATATTACAAACCCCATTTTTGACACGGAGCATTTTCTACAGAAATAATGCAAAGCAGGACAATTTCTCAGGCAGTTTGCTGTCAACTGCCAGAAGAGCCGTATGAAAGAGTGCCCCTGCGAATGAACTCGCTGGATACCCCGTGCCAAACCCTCGCCTGGTACAGCGCACCTTTCTGCTGACACCGCTGAAATCACACAAGTAAATGCCCACACAGCAGTAGCATTTTCCCATCAGTTTACACTCTCGCCTCCTTGGGCCACTCATTGCCTACTCTTAGGTTAAGTCACACGAGGAGATGAAACAGAAACCATCATTTGCAAATGTAAATTCCCCTCTATTTACTTACTGTGTGTTTGGTTATCAACAGCGTGTGGACCAGCGAGTGAGAAATGGGACTCCAGTTTGCTTGGTGTCGCAGGCCTCTCTCCTTACTGCACAACCATCCTTCCCCCATGATAGCCATGTCAGGGCCGTACAGACAGCGGTGTGGTTTTTCTATCTGTATAGAGCTTTGCTGTACAAGTCCAATCTAGGATGTGCTTCTCAGACCAATGAACCTTCAAAGCAGTGGGAAAGCACAGTGTACAAGAGAAATGGGAGGTTCAGACAAATCTTCCACAGTTATACACAAAGAGTTTAAGCTGCCTTTCAGCTCATCATTTTGCAAACTCAGATAACAGCACAAAATCCATGCAGTATCTCCGCGGGGGGATGGGATGTGAGGTTTCTGAGCTAACCAGCCACATAAAAAATACAAGGAATCAGCTGGGAAATGAGAACTAGCAGATACACAGTCAAATAAAAGGAGTTTGGGCAGAATTAGGCCCAAAGTCTGCAGCAGAGCTATATACAGACCCAGCCTCCTAAATCCCAGCCTTGTGCCAGATCCATGAGCAAGGTCCTCCTTCCCATTGCACTTCACTGCCAGCCTTTCACATAGTGGGCTCTGAAACAGTTAAATCAGAGATCAGTAACCTGGCACTAAATTATACTTGGAGGTCTTATTGAATGGAAGATATTATCAATATCACATCTGTCACAGATGAAAAACTGCATATATGGATGAGTACTGTATAATCCATTCATTGTTTTATACACCTGGAATTCCCCAGAGAAAAGCATGAAGTCCGCATGACATCCCTGAGTGTGGAATTTTACATTCATATGTCTGAGCTGGCTGGATGTGTAAAATCACAGCTAGGCAGCCAGCTCCCGAGGGATCACACCTCGGAGGAGGCTTCTCTGCCTTGTTTATTCCAACAAGGATGTGGAGCATCTTGCACTCATAAAACGGGTCACAGCAACATTCGTCTGCGGTGGCACTTGTACACACTACTGACACACAGGACAGAAAACTTCCACCTTGAGGGCAATCAAGTCCCTACAGGATATCTGAACAGACACATTAGACCCTTGGATCCAGCCATGGCTTTCAGAGCTGATGAAGCTACGCACGAGCTGCTCCCCTTTTCAAGGATAGATACATGAAGAAGCAAGCCCTGAAATATTCGCATACATGGGGGCTCCTGGCGCATGAGGTGGCCAGCATTTACCCTGGGAGCACACTCTGTTGAAAGACTCCAGCTGGCAACTTGCTAACACGGGTGCTATAATTTCCTGTGTCTGGGGTTCTTCACTTTGAGCAGTACAAAACTGCTTCCACCTCCTCTCTCCATGTCTCCAAAGGAAAACAAATATTCATAGATAGATAGATAGGTAGAGATTTGACTGTAGGCAAGGTCTTGCACTTTAGGCCAAGAAAGAAGTTCAAGAGCCAGGTTCTCCTACTATTTTAGCTAGTATATAGGCTGTTATGCTGCTGTTTGGCCTTGTGTAAGCAAGCTTCTCTTTCACATGCAGAAAGTTAAATAATCAGGATGATATTACCCAAAGTCCCTGTCTTAACTATCACAGAAATATGCCATACGAGCTTCCAGTGGCAAGGACTTACTTGACTGCTGGAAAGTGAAAAACTTCTCCCAGTACATACCAAAACAATGCACCAGAGCTCCGTGTTTCTTGATCCTTTTGAATAAGCTCATTCAGTCTGGATCCCCCACTGGTTTGCTATACCACAAGGACTCATCCATCTCCAGCCAAGAGCTAAGCAAGCTCTGACAGGGACTCCTGAGATCCTGATATGATCCCACCAAGCAACTGCCTCAGCTCCTGAAAGCCACTCAGATGTAGTCCATGGACACCAGTAAAGAAGAAAAGTACAAGGAACTGAAAGCTACAGCCATCACAAAACAACTCTAACAACTTTTATGAAGACAGATATTTTTTCTTAGCTGAAATATTTCAGTTTAATGAAAGTTATTCAGAGGTTTGAGGGTGGTTCTGCTTGCATTTATTTTGGTTGGTTATTTTTAAACTTTCTGGCATAAATTGAAATTCTCCATAGAAAAAGTTGAAGTTATATTTCATGATCACTGATGGTTTTGATGGAAAAATACCTCCACTTTCTCCAACCAGCTCTAATTTTTCCCGTATGACCAGTTTCTTCAGGATGTCCACTGCTTTTTGCTCTTTTGTTTTCCCCTTATTAAGTTTCTGCGGCCCAAAACTCCCTTGGTGTGAGGGACAGGCCACTCTCAAAAATGAGTAGATGATCCACTCAGAAATATTAGCCTGCTTTTCACATTTACCACCATTTCCTTGGTCCTCCTGGATACTACCAGCTAGCCTACTTTTCAGAAAGGGCATGGACTCACTCCAATTCATGTTACTACTAGTGTGGTCATTTTTATTATTCAGCATATAATTTCAGTCTCATTCCTGCTGCCCACAGACTTGATTCCAGGAGACAGTTAAGACTGCAGAAAAATGGAAGGAAATTTATCTTTAAAAAGACCTTCAGTCCTACCCTTTTTAACTTTCCTATAGTTCAGATGCATGTGTTAGATTCACACACACAAACAGAATTCCTAAATGCAAATACATTGATAATGCAACCTGATCTGGCATTTTTTTAATGCTGCAAAGAGAGAACACTTCTGTGAAAAATTACGTACAGCACGTAAGTGATGTGAGGCATTTTTTCATAATTTTTTTAGAGAAAAAGACCTTTGGAAACCATTTAAGCCCTTAAATGTGCATGTTGCTAAATCAAGATAATCTACTCTAAAATGCAAGCATGAAATAGCTGGTGTATGGAGATCTGGTTTATTCTAACAATTTATCATCTCAATATTTATAACAGCTTAACAAATGAAGTTTCTTTTAAATTAATATGTTACTAATATTCAGAAGGAAAAAATTGCTGTGTAACTGTAATAATTGTAGTCTATGTGCAAATTCTGAAGCACTGCAGAAGATAATGTCAAGGGGCTTGCTATTATTTTTTTAAAAGCAGCAATAGTTAGACACCATTCAATTCAAAGGTAAGTTTTACATATTTATCTTTAGCTTACAGGCCTGTCTCAGATAGGATTAGGAAGCTATACTATGAAATATAAATGGAGGAAATTTAACAGAATACAAAAATATGAGTTTGAGATAAAATTTTAGTTAATGAATTCTGGATGGGTTCTTTTTGCATCTATTGCAAAGGCAAGAAAAAGATTTCACAGTACAAAAGTTAATGTGCTCAAAGATTTCTCAATATGCCCTTTCAATTCTGTCATCAGAATAACTTGTGGCTATTCAAAAAATACTGGGATAAAAAAGATAGGGGGAAATGGATTAACAAAGAAAAGAAGATCAAAGCTGGTTACCTCAGCCCCCGTTATATTACCACACAATTATTACTTTATTGATTCCCCAGTAAAATTCACTTAACTAGTTTTCTGGTTTTTATAGCTAAATAAATTGCTTAATCCATTTCAGAGAAAAAACCTTATGCTGATGAGTTTATGTTAAAGATGTCATAACCCCTTGGGTGTCGCTCACTAACCGCTCGTTCACGACTTCCCTCCCTTGAGACCACAGTACAGACATCAAAGGCACAGCTGGATAAACTGTATAGATTGGATCCCGAGCAAGAATTATCATAAACACTATGAAGCCACAAAGAATGTGGAAGGAATGATCATTTAGATCCAGAGAGTTATTAAAATTCTTTCAGTCCATCTGCTTATTGAGGTATGCGACATTAACCATCAACTCCATTATCACTTGGAAGTTCGAAAACTGCTTGGGAGAGGGCGGTTTTGCAACAGCCATTCCACAACAAGAAGAGGCCAGACTCAGCGCTTAGTTCTCATGAAATGTCGCAGTCCTAAGTGGGATCATGGTGACTGAATAAATCTGGTGTTTCAAAGATCTGGCTGATGATGGAAATCTGACCGTTTATTATTCACCCCCCCACATTTACCACTGATGGACTGCTGATTACTCACAGATTTCACTAGAGTCCCTAGGGAATTTCCCAAACCTAGGTCAAAAGATAAAACCATTTTTTATTAACATTCTTGCAATATAAGAGAGATCCACTTTTCTAGTTTAGAGTCAGCTCTAACAGCAATTCTCTTGAAGCAAAAGCAGAGCAGGCTGTATTAATGAGAATGTTCTTAATGACTCTTACAAGAGTTAAAAGCATGTATAATAGAACAACCTCTGTTTATCAGTAATGACAATAAGTTTTTAGGAAAATTAATTTTAAAGTTCCAAGTATGTCTATCACAAAATTTTCTTCTATTGGAAACTGCTGGTGGAAAGATTAAAAATCTGCTATTTTCTATCACTATTAATGTTACCTCCTTGCAGCCTGCAGCAAGTTAAATGTTAATTTTTCAAAGCTGTTTAATAAAAGAGTAAAAACCTTTCTGTTCCATATATAAGAACACTGATTAACCTTGACTAGACTAAAACCAGCTTTCTTTACTCCTGAGTGGTCCCTCTATTTTATTCACTCTAATTATGTAAGCAATATGAACTGAATTAAATCTTTTGCAGTGTACAGAAACTAAAAAATACTAGTTTTCTTGGATACTAATGTATATTAATGACTAGGCCCTTCTCTCTGCGCTCGCATTGTGCTCCATACAAAATGAGCGATTTTCAACCTCTCCTCTGTGGGATATTTCTAGGAAGTCTTGTGAAAGGTTCCCAAAGGAAGCAAGTTCAAGCTTTGCTAGGGTAACCTATGTACAGGAGAATAGTAAACCTTCCCTGAAAGAAAGTTAGGCACCCACAAATCAAAACCAGCTGGAAAAAAATATTTGCTTGCAAGTATTGTTCAACAAAAGGCAGCAGAGCAAAAAAAAACCTAGCGCTATACAGAGATTTTTAGATTTTCTGCTAGGTCATACATGAAGAAGAGAATAAATGTTGAAGATCTGATTACATCAACTTGGAAAATAATCCAAAGCAATACATTATCAGGGAAAATGAAATCTTTCACCTTTTGTAGTGTAAAGATGCTCAGTCAGGTTGGAATAGTTCTTCTATAGAATAGAATAGAATAGAATCATTAAGGTTGGAAGTGACCTCAAGGATTATCTAGTCCAACCTTCCCTCCACCACCTATTACCCACTAAACCACGTCCCTAAGTACCACATCCAACCTTTCCTTAAACACCCTCAGGGATGGTGACTCCACCACCTCCCTGGGCAACCCGTTCCAATGCCCGACCACCCTTTCAGAGAAGAATTTTCTCCTCATCTCCAACCTGAACCTTCCCTGGCGCAACTTGCAGCCATTTCCCCTTGTCCTGTCACTAGTTATCTGCGAGAAGAGGCCAACCCCCAGCTCACCACAACTCCCTTTCAGGTAGTTGTAGAGGGCAATAAGGTCTGCCCTGAGCCTCCTCTTCTCCAGACTAAACAAGCCCAGTTCCTTCAGCTGCTCCTCATAAGACCTGTGCTCCAGACCCTTCACCAGTTTCGTTGCCCTTCTCTGGACACGCTCCAGGGCTTCGATATCTTTCTTGTGGTGAGGGGCCCAAGACTGGACACAGTACTCCTTGTACTTAACCACAAAACTGAAAGGGAAGCAGAAATATTGTGATATCACCAACAGCAAGAATTTTGGTCTTTGCATTTATTAAACACTAGGTACCAAACACCATAACTGTGTTTAAAGTCTATGCAAATAAAACCTCTACTGTCAAAACAGAAAAGCTACTATACCACATAGAAAAGAAGGAGTTACAAAGCCGTATGCTATTGTTTAGGAAGCCACTTTAAAAATAAATCTCAAGTTCTGTGCTCACTAGAAGATGACCCATGGGAATGCCACGTGTGCCCATCTCTCTGCTCCTCTCCAAGTAAGGAGGCTGATACCCACTGCCAGCTGACTGGCTATGGAAATTACTTTGCTTCTAAGCTCCAAAGGGTCCACAAATATGCTTGAGAACACGCTGAGATAAAACATACAAATGTTCCAAACAGATTAAACATTAATTAATCTTTAGATGGGAAGACCCACCTCTGTTAGATAAAGACACCACCCTATTTTGTTGGTCTTAGCCACTAACTTCCAATGTTACTTATCTCACCCAAGTAGGAAGGAACTGTGGGTGTATTGCTGGATTGCTCAACAGGATTACCACCTCTCCCATTTCCCCTTCAGTCAATGCCTGCTCTTTCACTTCAGATACTTGGAAAGAGAAACGTCTTGTTTTCAGACCATTGTAGCTTCCACAGATCATTCCTGGAACCTGAAGAAGGGTGGTCCCATGGTCCTCGAGAGACCTCATTAGGCAGCTGAGTTCCTCACTACTCTCTTTCTCTTTCCAAGAGGGGAAAACAGAGAGATGTCTATGTATTTTATTTATTTATGGTTCTTGGAGGAAAAAAAGAGATTAACTTCTCTTGAAAAACGGGAATCTTTTCTAAGATCTAAAAGGATTGTGAATTTGGGCCAAATTTAGATCATGGTTTGGGATTCTCTCAAACAACATTTTCAGATGACTCCACCACTTGCCAGAAGAAATTCTCTGTGATTTAGCTCCTGCTTCCCAAGTCAGAGCTGGTAGCCATCAGTGAAAATAGATCTGTAGATTAGAAAATTATTTGCTGAAAGAGCTCGATAAGCATTTTAATATTCTTCTTGACATAAAGTGGTGGAAAAGTGGTAAGACTTTTTACTAACACAGATTACTGTGTAATATTTTCAGAAAAGCCTTATTCTTGGAAGTTTCCTATTTGATTTAGGCACTAAAATTCAAGTTTCATTTTTGACTAAGGCTTCTACATAGCGTAGGGCTTTTAAATATCCTTTCCGCTACTGATGCTATAACTGTTTTCTCCAATGCTGTCAGTATGACTGCACAGTCATACTTGTATTAGTTTGGGGAATTTGGGCCTATCATTCCAGAAAGCGGAGCCAACAGTTACAATTCCTAAATCCATATGTGACTACCTGAATAAGTGCTTTGCTTTCCAAAAGCCAGAAGCACCAGAACAGCTACCCTTCATTTCCAAGGCAGCTGCTGGATGCCCAACGCTTTGGCATATCACTCCAACTACTCCAAAGCTGTAAACAAAATCTGCAAAGCTTGGCCTTTAGGTGATATATCTGTAGCACCAAGCTCAAGTGGTAAGTGCATTAAATCCACTCTCTCCCTTCCTCTGAAACTGAGTTGAAGAAAGGGAAAAGAGAAAGAAAGAAAAAAAAAAAAAAAGAGAGAGCTTAAGGTATTTGAAATACATAAATTATAAAAAAGCCATTTGTGATAAAGAACCTTGTGTGTAAAAGATGTTGATGCTGTAGGGAGCAGCAGTGGGCTGGTCTACGTGGGGATATGTGTTTGTATTTGCGAAGGTCAGGATGCCAGAGGCTTCCGCACTGTAATGAGAAGGAAGTTCGTATCACACAAGCATGTAAGCTGCCCGCCACATGCCAATGCAAACAGAAAATCCTTTTTCCTTCTGTCCCCCTCCCCATCCCCAATGCTTGTTTCCCATCTGACATCCTCTTTTGCCCAGCCTGCAACCACAGCAGTTTTTTTTTCTCCATTGACAGTCTTCTCAAGCCATCTTTGCTGAACTACAGATCCCAAGCTACCAGAGGCACAGCAGAAAGGACGGAGTAGCCAGGTAAGTAGCTCTTGAAATTGGGGGAAGCTGAAGCACAGAATTTGCTGCAATGCTAGTAAGAGGAGAGAAAACACACATACACTGACCCACTTCTACCATTGTTACCTAGGAGGTGTTGCTGAAAACAACTAGGTAGCACACTGGTGGAAACTGCACTTAACCAAGTGTATTTTGTTGTTTATTTATTCTCTGTAATTTGTTTTAAAAGATCAGATCCATCAACTTAAAACTACCTAGGCACTCTGCACAGTCACATATTTGTTAGACCCCCTTCCTTCCACCCCACAGGAAAACCAGCCAAGAAGAGGCAAAGCCACCTTGATTTCAGCAGGGCTCCCAAAGAGTCAGAGATTCAATCAAAAACCCCACAGAGGCAAGAGTGAAGGAAGTTAAGCTCTTTGCAATGTGTTTTTCTCGCTATTCTGCAACATTAGTCTGACAGCAGGACCAGGAGCTCACCTGTGCTCTGCAGCCAGGTGATTTACACACCAAGCTCCAGGACAAAGCAGACGCAGCCGAACTCAAGGCCAGCAGCCTTCTAGCCAAAGGCCAGGATCAATTTCAGTTCCATTAACATGTTGGGAGCTCCAAGCCATGGCAGCTGGACTGGTTTGGGGATCCCAGCTAGCCTATCTAAAGCTCAGCTGATGTTGAAACAGAAATTAGCCATATATATATTTATATTAAGCATGGCACCATATGGTTCTTCTCCAAAACCAAACCTTTGCGCCCTGGTGTGCAGAACCATATTTGTACCATTCCCTCTGTATTGGAGATTCCTATTGTATTACAAGACATTGTTTTGACAACTACACATTATGTTGGACTGTCAGATAGTCTCTCTGATTTCCCTTAGTAACCAAGTGGTTTTGCTTCAAACCTAGTGCTACGTACTAGGTCCTCGATCCAGCATGAACAGCCAACTCCTTCCAGTGGGAATATCTGTAAGCTTTAAAGGAAAGAGTCGTTTTTCTGAGTTGGAGCCTATGAAGCTGCTTAACGCATGCTACTTCTAGCTATCAATAGCATCATTAACTTCTCTCTCTCAAAGCAGATTTCTGACAGTGGAGATACTTCTGTTCTTTTAAAGACCTCAATTTCCACTTTTACCAAAAGTAATTGGAAAGAAATTGTCACACTCTACGTGGTATTTCCTGTTTACAGCTTATGTGTTACATTTCAATCAAGCTTCATATTAGGTTTTGGCATTCAGATGCCATATATACCCCTGCAGGTGTATGTCAACCCATTTTCCTTTAGTCTATATCATGCGTTCAAATGACCTTTATATTATTGATGATGCTTCTTTAGATCAATGAACTACTCAAAATAATCCATCTTCTTACATTTCTGGCAAGCCAGGTGTTATTCTGAATCCTCATACTTTTAGTGTTTGCCTTCAGGTATTGCATATATCCAGGTTTTTTATAACTCGAATCTAGCTTTTTTTTTTAAAGAAGAAATACAATAACTAAACCTAGAAACTGTTGCCTGAAGAAGGTCAAAAACAATGTTCTGTTGACAAGAGTGTTTTCATGTAAGACAAATTTTAGCAGTCCTGGCTCTTTCAAAGTTGAAAAGACTAAATGATGTCGATTTAGTCCTTTTCTGCATGAATTACAGTTTTTCTCATGTACTTATTTTGGGGTTTTTGGTAATATATGTCTCTTTCCCAAAGTAATAATTTTGTATAAAATAATTTTGAAGTTATCTCTAACTGAGGTTTCTGTCTGTAATACATTTGTATTAAGCTCACTGTTTGTTATCAGCTCTAGAATCTATTGAGGTTGTGACCCATTATATTCTTTCTATGATTCTTATGCATATTTTCATGATGACCTCATGGGATTACAGCAATGTATTATTTATGAAACTCCCAGCTACTTCCCTCTAGCAACTGCAGATTCTGCAATCTCAAGCATCAAAAAGCTTACTGGAGGTAGATTCTCCCAGCTCTTGTGCTTACAACCCTTTGTTTTTGGCTCACAGTGAAGAAAATTAACTTATCCTTAAGGCTTTGTGTAGGTTTGCTACTTCACACCAAAGACAGCTCCTTAATTTATACCTCCTGAAGTGAGCTACAACCATTCAAATGCTAAGGCCTGTTGACTGCCTCTCTAATAGCAGCTGTATACTTTTGTTTTAGAATTAGGATTCCTTCTTTGATCGCTTGTTACTTACCTCTGGAGAACAGCAGACTGCCTGTCACCCATGCTCAAACCAGGAAGCATATTGGCTCCATTTGATGATGCAAATCCAGTACCCAGGCATCAAACTTTGCTCCCTTCCCCAGATCCCAAGGTCCCAGGATCCCCCAGATACTTCTGAGTAAGGAAACCAGTTTTCAACACGTAGGCAATGGCCACACAACAATCACATGGAACCCTTTTGAGGCTTATACTTAAAAACACAGCTTCTAAACTCTGGAAATTAATCATAAATATTAATCAAAGTCTCTATCAGAAATAACATTGTTCTTAACAATAAGATCCTATTAAAATATCAGTGCTTTAAACCCATGACCAACTGCCTTTACATTTCAGGCACAAGCAATAAAATTTTCTGCATCACTAGTACCTATACATGAAGGGGTTTAGGGTTGTTTGGTGTTTTTTTTCTTGTATGTCAATGCCCCTGGAACACAAGGTGAGGGACATTTCCAAGTGCCATGGTCACTATGGACACATAACTCCCTATTAGTCAAGCAGGACATATGCATGGACTTCCTGGCCATCATCTAAACCCATTTGGTTATGGTGGTGGCTTGATAACCGTATGTGAAGCTAGGTGACTCCATATGCATAAAGACTATGAATAACCATCACAGTACTTTGGGACCAGATGCAAATATTCTTCAGTGGAATCCAGCTCCTGGAGCACCGACTAGACATCCCTGACCTGAGTAAGGCTGTCTGTAACCAGTATGAATTCACTCTATGCTTACCAAAAAATGTCTCCTCCTAAGAATTTCCACATCTGTCCTTGATACTGTTTACCAGAGTTGAGCCCATTGTCTAATATGCACAACCAAGCCAGCTTATGGCATTTTTATAATTGCAACATCCTATTTATAATGCAATATCCTATAGACATTGCTGGAACTAGAAAGTTTTCAGGGTTCAGACCGTCTCTGGATATTAACCCTTTCTTTGCCTTGCATTTACAGACGTGGCAGAACAGAGCTCTGTTCTCAGGTGTGAAGCTGTGTGCTGCACCATTATCAACCACAGTAACCAAGAACAACCTATGGCTACCAAAAGCAGATACAGCAAGCTGTGGAGGGATCATCCCCAGTGCTCATCTCTCTCTACAAGATGCTTCATTTTCAAGCCGCCTGGCCATTGTGCCTGCTCAAGCAGGAGGCACCACCTCCATGCAGCTGGATTTGCAGGCCTTGGTATGCTTGAGCGACCCTTTGAGTGCTGCAGAGCCCTCAGTGGCTTGTAAAATCACAAGCGGGTGACGGGCAAACGCCACCCCAGAGCTGACACCTGTGCAGTGGAGGCTTGTAAAATGCCTGACACCTTGGGGGGCTGTGACTTGTTTTCCTTTCAACTCCTCCATCAACCTGACAGAAGCTCGCTTTGAGTTTTCAGTTTGGCAGTGCCAGTAAATTCCCCTTGCACTGTGAGATTTCAGGCTCTGTTCCTGCTCATTCTTCACTGCTGCTGCCTTTGTGGCACTGCTCCACACCAGGGCAATTACTGAAGCAGCATGGAGCACATTAAATACCTCGTCAAGGAGCGTGCGGTAGTAATGCTGCTGCTACCTCTGCATCTTCTCCGTAACAGAATATGCTCTGGGCCTTGAGTTTGTTTCATTTCTAACTTTTAATTAGTTCAGACATTTTTCCAGGGGTGATTTACGTGGTGTTTTAGGGACATCTTTCTAGACAGTTCGTCTTGCCTTCTGTTAGAAGAAGAGCAGACCCAAGAAAAGTGTCAGAAATGTGACAGTATTTGCAGACCTCTCTTTACCAGTACTTCTCCCTGTCCTCCCAGTATTTTCACTAGATACTAATGAGCCACAGTATGAATTTACCTGAGTGAATGGTATTAAGAGTAGACATGCAGTGTATGTTTTTAGCCTACAATGAAACCTATTTTATCAGTTGAGGCCAACGAGACTTGAATTCTAGGGTGTCAGGGAAATATAGTTTCTCCTGAATTCAAGGGATTGATTCACCCTCCTCCAAGCAGAGAAGGGAACGAAAGCTGTCTTTGCTAACTGATGAAATCTGAGTTTTCTGAAGCTTATATTTACTGTTCCAGCTAGCCTGGCTTACCTCTACCTTCAGTCGCAGTCATGATTATTTGCACTAATATACCGGTCAGCAGTGGCATGCCTCGTGTTGTGGCCGCAGGATATTTGTTTTAAATAGTAACAGCATGCTTCCTTGTATTCTTATTTCCTTAATTTCTTCTCTTTTCTTCCCTGAGAATAACCAGATTTAGCTGTCACTGCCAGTTCCTACCAGCATCTCAGGTGCTCTCATCAGCTCTGCCTGTCTGCCCAGAAACCCACAAATTGCCACAGGGAAGCCTCCAACAGCCTCCTCAGACCGAGCTTTTCTCTACAATCGACGTGCACTGCCCTCAGGATTTGTTTTCTTCTGAATTCACTTCAGCAATGAGAAATATCTTTCACTGTCATAATGAGACATTCTGATGCATCAGCATTTCTGGGTTAATATGAGAGAGAAAAAAACCAAGAACCAGTGACATTTAAAACACTGGTTGGAAAAGTAAATATCAGTCTCATCATTTGCTTAGCTGTTATTTGCTTGATGGGATGAATCTATTGCTTTCCCTACCAGAGGGAAAGTGTAATTTCATCATTTCTTCTTTCTTTTTTTTTTTTTTGACCCTTCATTGAGCTTTTCCTCACATTCTCTTCCTAATGCTCCTAATTTAAACTCATTGTCTCAGAGCAGGCTTTCTGCCTACCTATTAATAAAAAAAAAACCCTCACCTTCTAAAAATACAGCAGGCAGTTGTGTGAGTAAAGGTTTCAACATTTTAGCCCAGGGTGAGGAAACAGATATGTACAAAAAAAATAAAAACCTGAAAGAACATTTCTGTCAATTAATAGAATTAATTTCTGTTAACTGCTTGTAACATATGGATGTACAGACAGGTAAGCGCATGGCCTCATCCCTGCCTGTTATAATTGACCTTAACTCCATACAGATCTGAATAACCATGCTCTCCCTACAGCAGATGAAGATCTGTCCCAAACATGATATTTAGAGTGAGTCTCATCTTGTGAGAAAATAATGTGCAATGATCATTCAGAAAGGAGGCTAACAAAAATATCTAAGAGATTTTTGAGCAGTGACTGAATTGTTTTGTACTATATTTTGAAATCTTTCAGCCTCAAAGTTATAATAACCTCCTTCCATCCTTTATTAAATAACATCAGGTTTTCAGGACTTAAGGTTTCCCCACACCGCTTGAACCTTTCTAAAAAGAAGTACACGACTTCATCTGAGGAGAGCCGGATGTTCATTCATCCTTTCTCCCTTTCACCATGTGAAAATACAGGAAAAACAGGGAGCATCAACCCAAACAGTTCCATGCTCATCAGGTTTACGCGGATTTTTAAAACTCTCCCTCTACCTTCCCCAAAAAAGATTGGTTTTCCCCTCACCATCTGTGCAGTTCTGGCAGCAAGATTTCCTTAGCTCTTTCTGTGGCAGCTATCCTCTCCCAGAGCATTAATTTTATACTTGCAGTGACAGTGTTTCTCCCATTCCTCGGTCACTTGGTTCACATAGATTCTGCTCAGAGTCAAACATTTCCCCTATTAGAAATCAGCTGAGCACTCATTGTCTGAACCTTCTCTCCATTTCAAGGCAGTGCACTTCTTTTTAGTTCGTTTATATGTGTTCAGACTAAGTCCTGAAATTAGATGCCAGAATTTGCCTGCTTGCTTATTTTGCTGAACCATACCACTTCCAACCTTTTTTTCACCCCCTTTATTATTCAATATTCTAGAAGATAAACTTTCTCTTGAGGAAGCACTGTAAGTACTATAAACATCACTTTGCTAACACAGATCCACAAAAACCACCAAAGATAGCTACATTCTGGGAAAGAAAAAAGGGTTCATCTGTTTTTAAACATTCACCCTCACATTCAGCCTCCTCTGGCTCTCCAGCTCTGGAGTTCCCAGCCCAGATCCTTGCTGGACCTGTATGCCTGCAGGCAAGGAGCCCAGCTCTGCCACACGTGGCTCCAGGCACGTAGTACGAAGGCTGGAGTCCTTGCTGGCACAACCATGAAGGAAGGACAAGGGAGTTTTCAAAGTGCTACTGGTCTAATTTCAGGATATTTAGTTAAACCCATAGATATTCACAATAATAGGCACAGAGTTGCTTTTCCAGGACAGCAGCCATCTGCCAAATTTTGTCTAAAATGCACAATTCTCATTTTGTTTGCTCAGTATTTCCCTACCATTAAACACACTTAAAAAAATGTAGTGTGGGGTAAAATATTTTCATTCTAAAATGGATATATTTACAGGCATTAAGGAAGAATGAAAAGGACACTGTAGGACCACTGAAGTCAGTAAGTCTTTCTGTTGACGTCAATGAGGTTTTGGATCAGATTTTAATTTATTGGATAGATTAGTTGTTGACAAGTCTTCATTCATCTTTAACAGGAACAGACCATGACACAAATAAGAATCTGGGCAAAGAAACTGTATTTGTATAAAAGCATTAGGCCAAATGTTCAGAGTGAATAAATTGGATCAGCAGGGTGAAATGTGACACTTGCATGGACAGAGACATATGGCTTTTCATATAGCAGGCACTGAAGAAAGGTCCAGATGAAAAGATGTGATTTTAGCATTTCCTGTGACATCTACAGCACATAACATTACAGCATGGGGGAAAAAAAAAATAAAGGATGCTATCAGCATGAGCGTGGAGTGACTCACCCATAGTTCGCGCTGCGGTCAGGAATTTGACAGAACTTTTTCTTTTGCTATGCGACTGCCAGTCCCAAGCGGCGGTACGTGCAGAGCCACCTGAAGCATAGCAATCAACAGGTTAACCTGCAGCAAGGTGGCTTGCAAAGACTGCAGACAATTGCATGCCCCTGTCTAGCAGGTTACAGCAATCTTCTTCTCTAGGAGTAACATCTTACTCCTGGCTCAGCTGTCTGATTTTCAGTGGAATGACATCTCCAGTCACCTGCAGGCACTCAGATGTAAACAAAACGATAAAGGACAGCAGAATCCAACTCTCTGACAGCTCTGGAATAGTATGCCATGTAATGTAACCTATCTCAGTGCAATGTATATGAGCATGTGTGTATAGTGCTGTTACCTCTCTATGAAAGTACGTAGGTGCCCATGAACATCACTTTTTGAGATCTCAGGGCTGTAAATGGACACAGCTACTTTGAACTGAATGGAGTAACTCCAGTACTAAATCTCTAGTTACTAGCAGCAAGCAGGTCACCTTTTTATCAGTCAGAACTCTTTCACTTTTATTACTATTATTTGGTTAAGGCAAGACATTTCTGAGTCAAAAAACATGTAAAATAAGAATTACATACACCAGGCATTCTGCTTTGCTTTTCTGGAAAGAATGTAATGGGCAACAATGTAATCAAAGAGTAGCGCTCTCTAACAAAAACCTGCCACTTCCACACATGTATGAGAGTTTCAGTTTTCTACTTGGAGCTGCAGGTTGTTTCCCTACCTTCTCTCCACAGGACAGAGGCAAAAACCAATATTTGAACCCTTGCACATTCCGTCCCACTCACGAAAGATCAGAAGACTTTTCTGGAAATTAAGAAGAGAGAAGCAAGGCACATCGGTCAAACCCGGTCTTTCTGAACAAGTCTTGTTACCACTGGAAATTTGCTGGGAATGCAAGTTTACTGCTCATAGAATTGCTATGAATGTCAGAAAGTAATGAGCCTAGCGTTACTCCAGACCATTCTCACTGACTCCCTGGCATATGTCTTCCACTTAAATAGTTTTAGCTCAGCTGTCTGCTTGAAGACGTTTAAAGAACGATTAGAGTACAGAGCAGACTTTTTTTTTTAGAGAGGCACTAGGCAACTCTCTCCTTTTTGGTTTTAAACCAGAAATAATCCTTGCCATGCTTAGAAAAGGAAGCAATACATTCTAACATACACAGTAAAATTAAAAGTAAATTCAAACAGAAGATGGGTATCACTTCTAAAATCAAAACTTTACAAATAAGCCACTTCTTTGGTTATTAAAGCCCACATGCAATTTAGTAGATAAGACTTCTCAGCTGATGGCTAGACTTTCATCAGACTCTTCCCACTTGAAAATCAAGACAATGATTTGTATCAGAGTTCAACACCTCCAGGGAACGTGCACCAGAAACTTACTAGGGTTGGTGCCAATGAGCCTATGGATTTAGCCTTTATCCACACTACTTCAAACTGAGTGACTAAAGACAGAGCAAATCAAAACCAGCTACACCTTGTTATTTACAGAATTAGCTGCTGCTCTCCTGTAATAATCAACTGGGTTTCTAGTAGCTGTAAGTTCATAGGGACTGTTTCTTATTTCCCACTCAATTCTAGTCTTTATAGCAACAACAGAGTCAGCTGAGTCTAAACACAGGTTGGTGAAATCAAAGCATGTGGCTTGCAGGATATCAGTCATATATCCATGCATGATTTTTGAGAAGATAAAATGACCCAGCCACATATGTTTTTGTGTGTCAGCACCTATGCTGATTCAAAACCTACACAATTCGCACAGCTGAAGCCTTTCCACTTCACAAGTGTTCACACCTGGGTAGTGTCTCTTCCCAGACTGCTTTCAAGTACTCCCAAAGTTAGTCTGAAAAGAGAACAGTGCCAGAAGCACCCTGCCTTGGCGGGGGGGGTTGGACTAGATGATCTTTCGAGGTCCCTTCCAACCTCTGTGATTCTGTGAATTGACTAGCCACCACCACAATAGTGTACCCCTAGTTAGATGGAAAGATCCCCTCCAGCAACTCCCCATGTGTTGACACAGAAAGGGCAGAGCTACACTTACCCTGCTCACCTGGCACATGGCAATCCTCTTCAAGTTCTCTCTCTAGTCACTGCTCGCTACAAAACAAGATTCACCTGGAAGAGAAGAGCTCATCTGCTCCAATTTAGACATCTGACAGGCAGTTGCCTCTGTAAGAGATGGGAGTCCATGCCAGTAGTGATTCATCTATCCACTCTGCTCTGTGTCTGCTCGGAGCACACAAAAGCTCCTGCCAGGTACCTGTATTTGCCGTCTCTTAGGTGGAACCAGGGTAGGGCTGGTGCTTCCCAGGTCCTAACCCAGTGTGGGTCAAAATGTGGCCAAGATGCCTCATGACTTGGGAAATACTTCCATGTGAAACACTAGAGGCAGAGCCTATAAGGGAATAAGACACACTCTGGTGATACCTTCATCTTGCCAGTTCAGTAAGATGAGGAAGGGTGTATCAGGATATAGAAAAATCCAACCCTCCATTACCTTTTCAGCGATTCCCCAGAAAAATCACAAAGGGAGAACACAGTTGATATTTTTGTTCTTTGCCCTCTAGGAATTTCCTTATCATGAATCAGGAACAGTGGGAGCCAAACCACCGTTGTTTTTTCATGTAATTAACATTTTACAATATGTCCCAGCATGAATTCATCTTGTTCCATGTTAACTGTAACACAATTCATATTAGCTAGAATACAAGCAACAGTGACATCAGTTTCTTTGCTGATAATTTTCCCTTACACGAGAGAACACTGGTCCAGACAGAGTATTTTAGTGCAACACTGGCAGCACTAATATTGTGTGCTTTCTGGATAATATATCTATAAAGAAAAATTTAATGTGCTTAGGTGGCTTTCTCTTCATATAGCACTTGGGCATGTGAATCAGGTGCATAGACCTTCTGTGTTTTAAAGAAGAAAAATCCTCATTAATTTACATGTGTAATGACCTCACAAGGTACGTAATAGACATGAAACCTGTTCAGATATGCTGGCACAATGATTTCATTTTTTTTCCCTACAGTATGTGTTGCTCCACCTCACAATGGTTTATTCAACATCTCCATTAATTCAGAGGAAATAATTGCAAGTGCAATAAAAACTATAAAGCCCAAAATCCCACTGTTGTTAATAAAGCCAAAGCACAAGGAAACAAACCCTGTGTTACCTGTATGGCCAACCACCATCAGGAACCTAAAAAAGTTAAAAGTAACAAGGGTTTGACCAAAATGCGCTATGTCCCCCTTCACAATTGTCCAACTGGGCATTTGCTTAACTTCACAGCTAAATAGGGTCTGGACAGCAGCAGAATCTCAGATGCTCATGTCATGTATCAGTGCGTGTTCAGGTTAATTCCCCTTAGCTCAGATCTCTACAAAGAGCAAACTATGCCGTACAAAAGAGCATGATGCCAGCAAAGCCTTTGACTCTTACCTCTCATAGATGAAAGCATGGGGTTGGAGGTGGGAGAGAAAACCTGTCCTGCAGTGTATTCATGTTTTCCTTTGTGAAAAGTGTGACATTATTGCTTGGCAAGCCGAATACAGAGTAACGCTGGACACAAAGCAGGATTCTCACCCAGCACTCTCAAAGCAGAGCAATCAGGGTCCACTTTTGCAAACAGCAGCTCACCAGCAAAGCACGGCAGGAAAAGCTGAATTTGCAAGTAGTCAGGGTGGCAGATTTGAATGCTTTATATTCCTAAGCAGTATCGAAACACAAAGACAACAGCACAGATACATGCACATAGACAGAGCAACAGTGAGCTTTGTTTTCTTCCAAGAGAAACTCCAAGAGCTGCACAATGGAAAGTGACATCTTGGTGTTTGGGCTACATGCTTTAATGCATGGGTACTGAACCACAGAATGACCCAATTTAATAGGGAATTATATAAATACAAGCTTTTACACGAAACTTTTGAGTTTACTATTACCTGCACATCCATTATTTACTCGGTTGTTGCAAGACACACTGCGAGCAGCAGTAGCAACCCTTCAAAATGATGACACCAACACATTTAGTTTTTAAGAGGCTGAAAAGCAGTGAAAAAAACCAGGAACTTTCTGCCCAGATGGAATTAAATGCTTGCCTCCTTGTTCTATCGTGTAAAATGGATTGTGCTAAAAGAAGGAAAGAACAATTATCCTTTCCTGTGCTGGCACTGGAATACTTAAAAACTACACAATTTTCCGGGTGCTTACTCCTGCTCCATAGTCTGATTTGTGTTTTGGAAACACTAATCTTCCTCAAATAAAATAAAACAAAGTAAAACAAAACAAAGCTAAGCCTTCTAAGGTGAGTTTACCATTCCATGCTATTTTGCACAACTTTTTATATTTTAGGATTTTTCTAGCTTTTGAGATTATAAATTAACATGTTTTGAATTTCTCGCAATTTTGCAGAACATACTGCTTAGAACCTTCTCAAAATGATCACCATGATTTGCAAAGAAAACAAGGGCACAGAGTGCACAACTCGTTAAAATCAAAGTGACAACAGATATTCCAAACTTTTCCTAGGCCACAGTGTTGGTACTACTTATTTACAAGCACTTCTGTATTCATTGGAGTCTTCAGTGAAGACATGGATCTATAAATACTCCACAGTGCCTAAGCGTGTTCTGTTCTGTTTTCAAAAGATAATTTAGTTGCATCCAGTCTGTTTGTTAGGTACACCACACAGCAGGCATTCCCTATATAAACCAAACAGAAACTTCCCCGGATGATCAGATGTATCCTAGCTATGGCTTCACAGCTATGACAAGGTTCTCTGAAAATCCATGCATTTAAAAAAAACAAAAACAACAACAACAAAAAAAACACAAACTAGGTTTTTGTGATCAGCCTAAGCTTTGGGACCTAGTTACTGCTCCAAGCAACCACACACAAAACACAAACTACAATGTGGGGGAGCAGTCCTCCTCCTTGCTTGAATAAGTAGAGTTCAGAGTCACAAACTGTCCTTTCCACTTGAAAATCTCAATCTACAGGAGCTGAATGACTTTTCAAATGAGAAACAAAACTCATTTAGGAAACGGGCAGATTTCCAGAGAAGCTGTCAGGAGGTGACAAGAATGTGTGTCACCACACAGACAGAAGCGCAACCACCACACTGCAGAGAGGAAAACTCTGAATCCCACCAAGGAGCTAGCATATTCCTCACATCTTAGCAGTCAACTGTAAAACAGACCAATTGTTACCAATTTAATTACAATCCTCGTTGCTAATAGCACCATTTTCAGTTGAAAATTATTTTGCAATTATTTTATCACCAGAAAGCATTGCATACAAGCCCCCTCGTTTTGCTAATGAGAAGGCACTGAGTCACCCCATGTATGACAAGGACAGAATTAGTTTCTTTTGTAAATGAGAAGATTTCTACCTCCCAGGTGATTCGTCTTTCCAAACAAAGAATCTGACACACATTCAGTTGCAGGGGGGTTATATATATTACTATTAATGTTATGAAAATAACTGTGCATCAGAGCCTGATAAGTTTAGCTGGAAATAGTCAATAAATTATTTAGTTCACAAAATGTCATTATGTGTGGGGTTTACTTAATTGAATAGAATAATTTATGGTAAAACCTAGAAAAAAGATCAATGCAGATGGCTCGTGAGAATGATTGAGTTTCAGTGAAGGCAATTTGATTTTTATCCCTCATTATAATAATGTTAAAGGGAAAGCATCAACTTTGGTAAAAATCAATATTTGATGAGTGCCTAGGCCATGAATTTTAACTAGAGGTAGAACTGAGGTAGGAATAGGTGTAAATAATTAATAACTTCCATACCCTGAACAAATAACTGTTTTGTTTTGGAACAAATGCCTATTATCCAGAGATCCTTCTGTTCTCATAAAAGATAATTTAGTAATGAGTGTTTGGTTTTTAAAATTCTTTTTATAAATTGACAAATGATCTTTAAAGGACTCTAGCGATATATTTAATAAAAGATTTTAAAAGGCAACAGAAGCCTAAAAAATACAAATATCTTAATTTTCTTGGTGAAGTAACATATTTCTCATTTTTCCCTTTCTCTTTATGCTAGAAGAATATTTTCCACTTTCCCATCAACAACTATAATGGCTAGAGATGGACCGAATAAAATAAAGTACACATTTCAGGAAAAAATAAAATTGTAAATTAAATCTGAACACAATCTTGTAAATGGACTTGCAGCTGTCATAGCTGTGCTGTAAAAGCAACCTTTAAAATCTGTTTAAAGAGCAATCTTACTGCGAAACACTAGCCATGCAGAAATATATATTTCTGTTTTTTTTAAAAGAAAGCATGATTGAGTCGGTGTGAATGCAGTGTGTATATTTTTGCTGTGTAAAATATTTCCCCCCTTCAACCAGAAACCAAAAATAAAATCAGATTTTTCTAATAAACACTTTTTATCACTGGAGTATCCAGGAGTTTTGAAAGCGTTGCATCTTGGTCCTCTCTTTCCCAGTATATTGGGAAATCTCCTCTTCCACTGACAGCACTTCTGCACCTAGGTGGATTCTCTTACACAGTCCTCCATCGTCTCAGATGAATAAAACGGCTCATCATGGCAAGCAAGTACAGACGTACCATCATAAAGGGGAAAAATGTCTAATTAGTCCCTATTAACAATACAAGGCTCTTCAACTTCTTTTTTTACACAGCCAGAAGTGTAGGGCAGAGACTTAACACCCAAACCACCTGAAATGGTTAGAGCCTCTCAGGTGGTACCACAAGCAAAGGACACTTCTACACTCATGAAACAACAAAGAAAAACAACAATACAGACCAGCAGCTGGTGGAAAGAAGACCTATAAGAAGGGAGCATCAGGTTCAGGTGGACTCATAATCCCACTTGGTTTACTGAGTTACACAGAGATTGCACTTTTTTTTTAAAAAAAAAAAAAGAAAAAACAAAACAAACCCTACAGTAAACAACACCACTTGACAGATCTCTACATACATGCACATGTAATTTCGTGGGTCACACACCACTGATATTCATTAGACTCACTGCACCTTCCATAGGATCGAGAGCTGGAGACTGTCACAAAGAAAACTGACATCCTTCAATAGCTTTCCAGCAAAGTAACAATTTGCTTGACCTGAGGATTCAACAGGTCACTGATTTTTTTTCCATTAAATCTTTAGTTCAGGCTGCAAACACTGACTGCAGGTTTCAAAATGTCATATTAACATCAATTTGTGCAACAGATTACAGAACGTGAAGACACTGAGAGATAATAAAAGATGGAAACCCTACATGCTAGGAATAAGGCTGGGAGGCATACTGCCCTCTTTGCTCCACACTGTAAGACTGCTATTTAATACACTTTGGAAATGTTTACAGTAAAAGTTTCCTCTTATCACAGAGGAACATCCCATACGTGGGCTTGAAAGGAAGCGTTCCTCACAGCAGGGATTATAGGTTAGAATAATAAAGCAACTTCCTGCAAGGCTTGTGGATCTTCTGTTCCGCGCTCTGAGTTTTATGGATATCATCTACTTTTAACTTTTACTTTTAAAATGTGATCTCTTTTAACATTCATTTCTCAGCTCAAACTTCCCTGCCAATTGCAGCTAGATCTAATATGGGATTAATGTAGATACCACAACGTTTAGAAATACAAATCAATTAAGCAAAGGTCTTGCTGTGCAGGCAGTACAACACAGACAATAACTCTGTTAAACTCTATGTTATGTTTTCAACTAATTTTCTTTGTTTATTTCCAGTGTCCTCCTGGCTGTGACTACTGTCACTCCACTTAAAGAAGCCTTTTCTTGTGTTTTATAGTTTCTTACCCTGTAAGCAGAGCTCTGCAGGCCACTGGTTGAGGAAAAGTGCAAAATCTAAATCTATCAGCCAAAGCATGCACTCGTTTACATGAGATTAGGGTCCACGCCACTCCACAGAAATCGGTTCACACCTCTGTTACTCACCATAGAGGTGCATCAAGAAGTGACAAAATTAAAGTGATGGGAAACCAAAGCTACATTTCACCCCTGAATTTATACTTTTATTGATTCAGAGCAGGTCCAAAGCCAAGTTTAATTTCTTTTTAGTGGCATTGAACAGTTTTGTAAGGACTAGGCTACAGATACATGAACATTTGCACAATTTAGCTCAAGAATTCAGTTATTGTAAATCAGCTGTGACACCAAAGTCTATTCTTCATCTTATCTAAAGCTGCTAGCATCATCTAAACAACACAGAATAATCCCGAGTGTGTGGAGGGCAGAGGTATATTTTGGAACTAAAAATGTTCCAGTGTTTATGCTAATTTTGGGTATAGCAACAAAAGCTCAGCAAGCTGAGCCATCTTGCCTGCCTCCCATCTTGCCTGCTGCCCTGCCCTTAGATGCATCCTTTTCTGATTTGGAACACTGGAGCTTTTCTTCTGCAGCTGAGTCTGTGAGGAAGCAGGCATATAGGTGTGCCTTGATGCACACAGCACTTCTACTTCATTTTCTTGCCAAAAATATTGAGGAAATCAGTTTTACCAAATGGCCTGCAGAGACCTACCTAGGAAGTTTCCTTATTCCTCCATGATTTTACCACCTCTATGATTTTGATCCTTAAAGACAGTAACAGCAGTTGTAACCCCACCGTAGCAAAGCAGAAAAAAAAAGTCTTTCTTGACCAGTTTTTCTCAGAGTCCCAAACTTTTGCAGGCTTTTGGTGTCAAGAATGACAGCAAGAAGCCCTGCACCAGGGGGATTCCAAGGCAGCCAAGTTTTGACCCCATTGACTTGTAATGCTTCACCTCTGAGCAGCACAAGTGGAGAGAAGGATACACTGCATTCAAAGCATAAAATTCAGTCTTCACTCCATCCTAGAAATATTTAGGCTACTTGAAACAGCCAGTATTGGGTGCAACTGTGAGCAGAAGGGTAAACAAGCCCACAGAGCTCCATGTTTTCTCATCAAGACTTGAGATAACTCTTCCAGAGTTTAATCTCATAGTGCTACATCACTTCAAAATTTAGATATGGGTTCTAAAACTGCCACCTGAAGGAAACTCTAACTCATTGCAGGGGCATTTTCAGATCTGGGATGTCTGAGGGCCACATAGATAACCTATCACCAGACCTGAGTCAAGTACAGATAAGCAGAACATCCAACTGCTGAATGTGTTGCCTTGGACTGGTTTATGAAGCAAAAACATTAAGTCAGGCTTGGAAAAAAAGGATTGCTTCTCAAGGGTTTGCATCAGCATGACAAGTCTGAAAGCGGTGAGCAGGTTTGAGTCTGAATTTATTTATTCAAGTGGAGCTTGAATCTCAGTTGAAAAACCCCCTTATGGCACTAAACAGCTGTAATCACCCTTGCACAAGTATAGTCTCTCTCACTCTGAGCATGTCAGACACTTCGTCTGTGCCAATCACCCCAGCATATGTGTCAATCACACAAATATTAACGGGTTTCTTAGATAATGAGAAATACATTATGAACTGTCACTTCTTTCTAAAAGGTGAAAAGACTGAATCTATATCTATTTTTACTTTGAGAATAGAACTAACAAACAACATGTTTGTTCAGTTCATCTTTTTCTTAACACTTGACATGACACAAGGACCACATAGCCATAGTTAGTGCAAAAGATAGCTTGTCTTACAAGGAAGTCAAAGAACTGAACTCTCCGATACTTTGTTGAACGACTACAATGCTGATCATGAAACGTGTAGCATTTTAACAGGAGGTCATGTATCATAAAGCAGTTTCACAAGCAGGCCTTCATCTTAGGCTTCCTCTATTGGAAGATGTACTCCACCATATCCATTGCAACCTTTCAGGAGACTGAAGAGCTAAAGTGCGTCCTAATTCTTACTGAAGGCAGACTTCCCTTTCGCTACCAAGAAAATCAGACCTCAAGGCAGATATTCAAAAATGCTAATTCAAGCCGAGAAAGACTCTTGCAGACTGTGACTCAGTTTCTTGTTAGAAAAGTCTCCAGGAAGCTTTTTTTTTTTTTCCCTCTCATGGCTGTAGAATTAAGCCTAATACAGAAAGTTTTCCTGGACAGCATTGTCTTTTACAGCCTTTTTGGCCATAAAGAGGGCTTTTTGGACTCTTCAGGGATCTGCTTGGTAGAGTACCATGGGACAAAGCCCTGCCAGAAAGAGGCGACCAAGAAAGCTATTTAGTATTCCAGGATCTCCTCCTCTAAGCTCGGGAGCAATGCATCCCAACAAAGGGGAAGTCAGGCAAAAACATCAGAAGGAATATCTAAGAGAACAAGGAGCTCCTGGACACACTCAAAACCAAAAAGGAAGCCTACAGAGGTGGAAGCAAGGCCAGGTAACCTGGGAGAAATACAGAGAAATTGTCTGAGCAGCCAGGGATCAGGTTAGGAAAGCTAAAGCACTGATAGAAGTAAATCTGGCTAGGGACATCAAGGGCAACAAGAAAAGCTTCTATAGGTACGTCAGTGATAAAAGGAAGACTAGGAAAAATGTGGGACCTCTCCAGAAAGAAATGGGACACCTGGTTATGCAGGTTATGGAGAAGGTTGAGGTTCTCAATGACTTTTTTGCCTCTTTCTTCAGCAGCAAGGGCTCTAGCCACACTGCCCAAGCTGCAGAAGGCAAAGGCAGGGACTGGGAGAATGAAGAACCACCTTAGGGGAAGATCAGGCTCAGGACTATCTGAGGTATATGAGATCTGATGAGATGCATCCACAGGTCCTGAGGGACCTGGTGGATGAAATTGCTAAGCCACTGTCCATCATATTTGAGAAGTCATGGCAGTCCTGTAAAGTTCCCACTGACTGGTAAAGGGGAAACATAAATCCCACTTTTAAAAAGAGAAAAAAAAGGAAGATCTGGGGAACTACAGGTCGGTCAGTCTCACCTCTGTGCCTGACAGGATCACGGAGGATAGCCTTCTAGTACCAGGAGGCCTACAAGAAAGCTGGAGAGGGTCTTTTGGCAAGGACATGCAGTGACAGCCCAAGGAGTAATGGCTGGAAACTGAAAGAAGGTAGATTCAGATTAGATATAAGGAATTCTTTACTGTCAGGTGGTGAGACACTGGAACAGGTTGCCCAAAGAAGCTGTGGAGGCCCCATCCACAAGTGTTCAAGGCCAGGTTGGATGGGGCTTTGGCTAATCTGGTCTAGTGGAAAGTGTCCCTGTCCATGGCAGGTGTGGTGGGTTGACCCTGGCTGGAGTCCAGGTGCACACCAGAGCCACTCCCTCTCCTTAACTAGACAGGGGAGAAGTAGTATAACAAAAGGCTCATGGGTTGAGATAAGGACAGGGAGAGATCATTCACCAGTTACAATCCCATGCAAAACAGACTAAACTTAGAGAGAAATTAATCTAGTTTATTACCAAACAAAAGCGAGTAGAGCAATGAGAAATAAAACTAAATCTTAAAACCCCTCCCCTCACCCCTCCCTTCTTCCTGGGCTTAACTTCACTGCTGATTTCTACTTCCTTCCCTGCAGCACCACAGGGGAATTGGGATGGGAGTTACGGTCACTTGATCACAGGCTGCAGGCAGAGTGGCTGGAAAGCTGTACAGAGGAAAAGGACCTGGGGGTGCTGATTGATGCTCGCCTGGACATGAGCCGGCAGTGTGCCCAGGTGGCCAAGAAGGCCAACGGCATCCTGGCCTGTATCAGGAATAGTGGAGCCAGCAGGAATAGGGAGGTGATTGTACCCCTGTACTCAGCCCTGGTGAGGCCGCACCT
>VWZZ01007451.1:159894-199789 GCA_013399095.1 Psophia crepitans | reverse complement strand
CACCCCATCATCCTTATTCCATGGGCTGCAGGGGGACAGCCTGCCTTACCATGGTCTTCACTACGGGCTGCAGGGGAATCTCTGGTCCAGCATCTGGAGCATCTCCTCCCCCACCTTCTTCACTGACCTGGGTATCTGCAAAACATCTGACACCTTCTCACTTCTCTCTCTGGCTACAAAAGCTCCTGCTGTTGTTTTGGGCTTTTTTCCTTCTTAACTTTGTCATCCCAGTGGCGCTACCACCGTTGCTGATTGTCTCAGCCTTGGCCAGCGGTGGGTCTGTCTTGAAGCCGACTGGCATTGGCTCTGTCAGACACAGGGAAAGTTTCCACTAGCTTCTTGCAGAAGCCACCACTCCTGTGCCCCTCCCCACCACCACTACCAAAATCTTGCCACACAAACCCAAAACAGCAGGATGATCTTTAAGGACCCTTCCAACCCAAACCATTCTATGATTCTCTGAATACATTACCAAATCCACAGTGACAGGACTTTTGAAATTCCCATTAGGTACCTAGATGGCTTTAGAAATACATGCAAAAACATTTTTTCAACCTGTTGTCCAACACAGATTTTTAGTGCATTGGCTTGGTGTGCTATTATTAATTAACTTACCACCCTGTTTGGAAGCTCTCCAAGCAATCTAAAATGGGGCTACAAATTTTGATCTGCCTAAGTCCACAAACTTAAGTCTCAGAAGGATTTAACTGGTATGATTTTAATAATCTTATTAATAACCCATGATGAACTTATGCCCATTAAGCCAGAAGCTGCAGGAAGTACAATTAAAAATTCTGAGCATATGATACAATCGGACTATGTTATGCAAGTTCTCATTCTCATCACTGGCCATAGTATAAATCATGTAACATAAAAAACACACCATAAACAGCTTCTAAAAATTCAAACATCCAGAAAAAGAAATGTCTCAGAAAAAGCCCCAGAAGATTGTTTATTGTACAAATAAAATTCTTGCAAATCACTGATGTCTTTCTACTAAACATCAAATCTTAATCAGTGTGTGATTTCTAATTTTTAAATTAAAGTTTGCATAGCTTTCTTACCAAGAAATTTGTTCAGGTAATGGCATCACCTTACACCTTCGGCATTTCTGTTTTTCTTCACAGTGATTTTTTTAAAATGGATTTATATTCCTTATTGACGATATAAAGGTACACTGCGGGGGTTTTTTTGTTTGGTTTTTTTTGTGTGTTGTTTTGTGGGCTTTTTGTTGCTGTTTTTTGTTTTTCTTTTATCAACTCCATATAATGTTCCTTACAAGTAACCTAGAAAAAGTCTGGACATATCCCAAGAAATAATCTAAACCATAGATCACCTAAGAGTAATGCCATACTTTACCTCAAGCAATACCACATGCAAAAGTGGACATCTGATTGACAACCATATTAATTTTTAATGCCAGTATTTGCAGTTTTAGCTCTTGCACCAGACATTTTGATTATAATATACTGTTCAGTAAAGGCACTTGTCACTCAAAAGGACAGAAAAACGCACAAAAAAAGATGGAGTTGGTATACGGAGAATACAGAGAAGTGAAAAGAAACTGACATTTCATCTCCCAGTATGGATCACCACAGAGGCCATGCTGTGAAACGGAGTTGGCAAAACAAATGCAGTTCCATTCAGAGGACAACAATGCTTATTTGTTGAAAAAAAAAACAAAGACACAAGAACAGAATTATGCAGACATGTAGTGGTGACAATGATACCCAGCGCTTTTTCTTTGAGCCTTGTTTTTAATGGCAGTTTGAATAGGCTGTAACGTTCTATGAAGTACATTTCACATTGTATAGACGGTATTTTATGTAGTATAGACTGTATAGACTGAACACACACTATTCACATATTTGTCAATTTTATGCTTTGCGTTAGATTTACATAATGATCTTGGCTGAGATTTTCAAAGGCAGCTTGGATATCAGAGTCTTAATATGCTGCTGTGATTTACTTTCTGGTTCTCTCAGGGTATATTTTGTATAAAAAGTTGTGGAAAGCCTTACCAGCTCATACGTTACAAGGTCAAAAAACACTTAAGTGTGCAAATGCAGGAAGCAATAATGCCCTCAGATCATTTCCCTACAAATATCAATTAATAAAGGGGGTTTTTGTTTGTTTCTGCCAGAGAAGTTGCAAAACCTTATTGAAGGGATAGAATTTAAAGAAGCAACAACAATTCTCACTCATTCTCTCCACACCTGTGTTATATTGTACTATAGACTAAAGCACCGCAGCTCTACTCACTACCTTGAGATTGCTTTCAGCCAATGACCCACTTAAAGCATTTTTACACTATTGCTTTTAGAATAATTCTCCCAAATCAAACCTGTTCTGCTTCAGACAGGCTTTTGTGTTGAAAGGCATTTTCTGAAGTAGTATTTATCAAAACCCGAACAAATGATAGAACAATCTAATCAAAACACTGAAATGACTGCCTGATTGTATTTTAAAAATCATAACCTAATTAGAACCGAATTGATTTTTCCGTTAGCATGAAATTAAAACTAATTTCCCTGCACAATATTTACTCTAATATTCCCCAGATGCAAATACAGTCTCATAAAACATTTCATAAAAAAGATTTTATAATTGTTTCCTGATTTTTTTCATTACATCATCAATTGTATTTATCTTTCTAAACTATCCTTCTTGTTGTCTCTCTGGAAAAGGGAAGGGAAACATGATGAAACATCACTGAAATTCTTTAACTGCTCAGATACCATGGGCAGATAAAGAGGTATTTTTCAGAGGATCTAGTCTTTCATTTCCTTTCCTAGCCAAACCTGCTCCTGAGATGACTTCTTCTAAATTAATGTTACACTCAGGCTGATAGACAGCGAAAGGTGGCAGACACTCCCTGTTCAATTTCTTTTAAAGAAATGGGCTAGAAAAGTAGATTTGTCGCCAAAAGAAATTCCTCTGTCATCCTTCAACATATTCACAGTTTTCTCATTCAGTGTCACATCTACTGCCCTAGGCTCTTCCTTTCTCTTTGCCACAGAAAAAGTTCCTGAATTCCTGCAGCGTATGGCAGCTTGTACATTGGGAAATTGAACAGTGAGACACTACCTCACTCAAGCACAGACACAATCAGATTTATAGGACTATAATTTCATTTTCTACAATGGCTGCCTTAATGAGGAATGCATGTTTCTATCCAACCAGGACTATTCTTAATGTAATATACTCTTGACCTTGAGCGTTCATTGGGTCTATCTGACCAACGGCCAATCCTAGGGAGTCCACCCTCTTTAAAGCTAAGATAGTGAACAATATGAGCTATATAAATATCAAGAAAATCATCTAATTGCCTGAGGAAGAAAATTAATTACAGAATAGCCACCTTACAACTTTTTCAAATTTACATACCTATGTATGGAAGCACATTATCTTTTGCAAACAGAAAGATCATTCCCAAGCAAGTGACTCTAATACGACACTATAGCTGAATGTTAAATATCTTCCCTGTTTTTCTCTATTTCAATGGAATATGCAGCATTCAAAAGAAAAGTTAACTCCCAGAAAACTCTGGCTTATTCTGTTTTCAGGAAATGCCTTTTCTTTTGCCATTAGAGAGAAGCAGATGCCTTCCATTGTGTATATAAACCATTGATTTGTGAATGCAGGTTTTTCTCAACCTAAAGGAGACCATATTGTGTCATTTGCTCTAATACACAAAATGAAAGCATTCCTTCTCATTATCCTTATTATAAAACTGCAGTGGCAGCATCTCCCAAGGCAGGCCTGATGAGGCAGTCAAATAAAAGCAAGGCAACACCCTTGTGTTGGAGACTTTTCTGTACTTGGACCACAGGGTCTCCGGACAGGACCGGGTAAGATTTTTACTGTGCAAGCATACGGTTCATCAGGCAGAGAGGGTCCTTGGTCCTTAAGACAGATATGCCTATTTGCTGCCACACAAATGAGTAATAAATGGAGTCGAGGGCTTGGGAACTTTGATTTCAGTTCACACCTCTGCCACAGACCTTAGGGAAATCATTTCTTTCCTCTTTGACTCAGCTCCCTGAATGTAAAATGAGGTTAATGATATTTTTATCATATCCTTTGTCTGATTCATCTACTCAGAATTCAAGGGGGGGGGGGGGCAGGGGGGCAGCTCTCACTGCATAATTCTACAGTAGCCACTATAACAAGGATAAAACTCTGTTAAGGTGTCTTTTCTCCTCTGTCACCCACACAAATATGATAAATCGTCTACTATTAATCATCAAGACTAAAAAAAATTATCACCTCACAGAATAGTGATAACACAAAATGATTCCAGCAATATCCCTGCCATTTATCAAAAAAACAAGTCAGGGCTGTGTTGGTGGAAGAAAACATAAGCTGACTGATCCAACAAAAAACTTCCATCAGCAAAATATGAATCAGAGTTGGTAAGTTCTCATTCTGACTCTCTGCTTTTGCATTTGTTCTCTATACTTTCTTGAAGGAATTGATAAAGGATTACAACTTACTACAGAATTATTCTCCAAGATGTATTTTTGTGATCAGTTTCTCTTTTGAAGGAGGTTCTGCTGGCTATAAACACATGGAGGTTTGTGCAGAGAAATAAAAAAAGCCAGAATGTCCGGAATGGCAACAAAGTTTTCAGCATAAAACAGACATAAAGTTATTTTTAAAATAATGACCATGCAATGAATGAATTTGAATAGGCATATCTCCCATTTAAGCACTTGCTGTAGTGACAAAATCACCCTCTTGAACCAAGCTATGCTAAGTGAATGAATTCAGGGAGCAAAGTCCCTCCTCTCTCCTTCTCTTCTCAAGGACAGTAACCTAGTGGTTAGATTTCTTTACTAATGATGGTAGATGCTGTTGTCTAGCCCACACTGCTTCAAAAAAAAAAAAAAAAAGAAAGAAAAATATTAAAATCCTGTAACGCTAACAAGTATGCAAGCCTGCTTACCTGCTTCGGAAACTCAGTGGCACACGTATATTTCTCTGCAAAACACCAGTTAGTTATGTGTTTCTAGCATTCAGCCAAAGTGCTACACATTTTACTCATGTTGCACAAATGGTCTCATGTCGATGGCACTGTTTGGCAGACCAATAACTGAGCCCTGTTTATATTTATTCTCTTTGCACTTATAGGATGGTGCACATAAACCTATATGTATTTTCCCAGGTCTTTGCCTTTAACACCAACTTACCACACAGCACCGAAACCTGCAGCAGATTCTCTCTGTGAATCGGCTGATCTGAGTCTCTCACAGGTCCATACAAGAAGCACTTCCAGTGAAAGCAGTCCTGAGGAAACTGGTTGTCAGTTTTAAAATGTGTAGTACCATCCTGCATCGCAAAATGATATTGTTATCTTGGATAAATACAACATCATTTAAAACCATTTGACTATATTACCAGCTAATCACACACTCTGGTCCAACTTTGTATTACATTCAACCCATCACACTGTGTTTACTCCCAATAACTATCATAAAGATATTCTTTTTTCATTAAATATGTAATTGAAAAAGATTTGTCTTCTTAAACACACAAATGTATATATAAAAAAAGAAGGAAAGCTGGTTCTGGCAGCAAGCCCCCAGAGTGCTGTGTCTGTGCACAAAGATCTGAGATCCAGCAATGGGAAGAAGAGGAGGCTGTGATTCATGGAAGCTCAGCTAACACACAGACTCAGTGCATAGTCTCTGCAAAAAGAAAAAGTGCTGGTGGGTGACACTAAGCCAGAAGGCAAAGATGACCCTTCTGTGTTTGCCTCTTGCTCCTCTGATGAGGCATTTAAAAACAGCAAAAAAGGAAAAGGGGCTGCCCGAGATCTAGCAGCTAAAAGTTCTGTCCTGCTGAATGTGGTAAGGCACTTGAGAAGACGAAACTGATCACCGGTTCACATGAAAACTTAGCTACTGAGCTTTGCCCTCTTCAGTAAACCTGTAAAAATTATAATAAATGTGGTTCTGTCACTGCCATCTCTCAACAGTTTTGAAGTGTTTATTATATACCAGATGTCATGTGAAGGATTTGGGTTTCAAAGTGACACGAGAGACTTTGGAACAGCATGAATTCTAGGACAACATATTGTGTGTGTCTGTATCTGTCAGGGTAATGATAAGAAAGGGCAAGAACGCAGAGACACTTGCTCCTCTCCAAATATAATCACCGTGCTCAGAAATTCCTAAATAACAGCCTCGAATCACTTGTTGGGGTGAACAGAAATGGTAATCCTTGACTGGCCTAAATTAGCTCAAGACCACCACATAGGAAACCTGTCAGGGAGAAAGCTGACAGCTCCAGACTGTGAGACTGTGTCTCATCTTACATATTCATCACCCGAGGTATCGCTCAACATCCCAAGCAACAACTGCGCAGAAGTACCAGCAGCGCACGTCGGAGCCCACCACTCACAAGCGGTAAAGAACCCAGGGCATGAGAAGGACTTTCAGAGAAGGATGAGCAGTGTGAAATTAGGAAATTAAGGAATTCAATGAGTAGGGGAAGAAAACACTTTAATCTAGAGATTTTTCAGGAAATACAGATGAATTGTTTAATTTGCACAAGTTAATACTTTCAGAGGCTAAGGATACCATAAAATAAATGAGTGCACACTGCTTGGGGTCTCCCTCTTGGAAAATGACAAAGATCAAAGACTCCCTGCCTATTTTCTCTCTGAAAAATTGAAAATTAATTGCCTGAATTCACATACCAGTTTATTCAACTCCTGCCTTTTCCAGTCGTACAATTTGCATTGACTGACAGATACTTTTAGAATGCCAACATAAATAGCTGGCCTAATGCTCTGTGTCAGGGTATATTTTAATTGGTAAAAAGCAATCATCATCTTTGTGGCAGGAGGGCCATTTTTTGAATGTCAGATCTCAAATTAACACAAAAGGATAAGGTCCCTATCAGAAAAAGTTTTGTATCCACAGCCTGCAAGATACAAGGTAGAGAATAAAAGCTATTAAGATTGAAGGGCAAACTCAATCCATAAGGAAGACAATGATACCCAAAGAGCTCCTGATCTGTCTTTAAATAAATAAATAAATAAAAAAGGCTAGGATTAAAGCTATAGAACTGAGGTTGCAACATGCATACTGTATGTATACGGATGTTCACAGCTCCACCTATGCTGTAAAAGCTGAGCATTTTGACAGTAACCCTAATTAGTCATAGCTATGGCTGTCATCAGTAGAGGTGAACTCAAACAACTCTGGGTGGTCTCTAGGTTGGCTGCCCGCCCCTCACACATTCATATCAATTAGTCACCCACCTGTATTACAATGCACAAAATTTTATTACTTTATAAAAAGGTGATTGTGAAATATGAAGCCTTAGGGTGTTGCCATTCATTCCATTCAAACAAGAAAAAAAAAAAAAAAGGCTGTGCAAAAGCTGTGCATGCCTATTCTTTAAGTTGCCCTGTGACTAGTTAATTAAGTGTCACGAATATGCAAATTCTAAACATTACAGTGGATTCTTTGACTTTCTTTTCAGTTTAGCACTGCACTAATAGACCTGGGTCTGCATAAGTAAAAGGTGCAATGCCTCTGTATTTTCACATGACAAATAATGCCTATATAGCACTGATCTGGCTGCAAGGGGCTGCAGTTTGTGCCTGCCAGCGTCCTGCCTTCATTACCATCCTTCACAGGTTACCTGCAGCAAAGTCATGTCTAGGGCTCCAGACCAGAGTCTAACGTTCCTGTGAAAACCAGAATTGTGTGACTGAGCTGCAGCCCCTGTTTTGTCGTACCAAATCTATTCTCTACCTCAGGCCATGATTCAAAGCTTCAGAGTCAGAAATCACGTACTGTACTCCCAGGAGTAACTACCTTTAACAGCTCCATGGTTAGAAGTTACAGAAGGTGTCCTGGAGCCCGAGGGTTAAAATACTGGATGTTCTTGTTACCCTTAAATATCCAATCAGTTGAAAGTCTGGCTGCCACTGAATGAATAATGGATTTTTGTTCAGCACAAGAACTTAAAGGGAAAAAAAGAAAAAACAAACCAATGCTTCAAGGTGACCTTAATCCATTTTTTTCTCTTTTGTTTTATTTTCAAAAAAATTGTATAGCCCCAAATCTGATTTATTAGCCCAGGAGAATTCTATGTAAGCATGCCTTCAAAACAGAACCAAAATGTTTCCTTTTAAAGGTATTGAAACTAGGTATTTTTATTATCTTCCCCTTGTAGCTGAAGCAATTTGTTAAATTTGGCCCAACCTTGAGCTGTCAAACTACTCAGTGAATTTACTCTTCAAAGCTTTTTTTGCCTACCTCTAATCCGAAAAGATTCTCAGTTCCATGATATTTACTCTTCCAAGTTCATGTGGTAAGTCTAAGCTTTTTTTTTTCCTGTTTCAGCAAAATCAGCTCCTTTTTAAATCTCCCACTACCTACTAAACATACTTTCTGTCTACCAGACCAACTTCTCATTATTCTGTTCTACTTAGGACTCAGTGAACACTGCTGCCAGGAAACAAGATTGTTAAACAAATTACAGTAGAAGCTTATGGATTATACTCATGTACATGGTGTTGTTTAAAAAAAATAATCATAGTAATAGATGATCCTAAGAAGCAGAGAGTGTAATTTCTGACCAATTTCAAAATGCCATCTTTATCAAAATTCTGCCTACAGTGTGTGAAATCAATATATGGATGTTGCTGTAAAATTAATGAGCTCTTCAATAGCCTGTTTTGAGATTTTCTTTCATTGTGAATCATCTCTGATTTTTCTTTTCCTAAATTGTATAGACACATACACTGGTTGACTAACGCTGCACCATAGCATGAGAAAAATCTGCAGGAGGATTTGTTCCCTGTAATGATCTCCACCAGGCATATATTCTTCTTTCCCCACACAGATAGACATCAAAATTAAGTACATTGGCTTAATTCAGTTGCCATTGTAAGCTCAAATGGGATACAAAGTGAAATCAATATTAGTGAAATAGATCAGACTTGAATTGGAAGGTAATATAATTAGGTTGGCTTTGCTATACTTTGTAATGCTTATCTGTAGTATTTTACCAAATAGAATACGGGTATCTATTTTCTGAAACTGTAGGAGGTTTTCAATGCTGTATTGCCCTTATTTATTTCACTTTGAGGGAGCACTTCAGAAAGACCTGACTGTCCATCTCTGAGGGATTTAGGGCTGCCATATCTCCCTGAGTGATCTGGATTTCGTGCGAACAAGGGAGATCTGCTTCTTAAGCAACAGCATTAAGAATTGTTTTAATAGCACGATACAGAGAAAGCATTGTGCGCTCTGGCCTTAGGAAATGTGCTCTTTACCTCTGAATACAAAGCATTTCACTGTGCGACAGTCTCGGAGCACAAAATGAAGGACATGAGATATTGTGCCTCTGCTTCCCAGAGTTCACCCCAGCCCCATCAAAACTCCCTCCATCAAATGGACAGCTTTACCACGCATCACCAAGACAAGGGATGCAATGCAGGCTAGCATCTCCCCAGGGCTCCCAGGAGATTAAATAGTCCTCCTACACCTTTTCTTTGCTCCATTCTTCTTAGGGTGCAGGGCCAAGCCTCAGATCCTGCACAGAGGTTGTCTCCAATAAAGAAAGCACTTTCTGAACAATCAAATGCAAATTATGGGCTCCTTCCAATGCCTCTGATGCACAATTCTTCCCCCAAAGAAAGAGGAATTTATTTCTAAAACCCAAAGTATATTTCAAGGATGACTAAAGATACTTAATTTAATTAGCTTGGAAACTAGTTTAGTGCAGGTAAAATTCTTTCTAAAGCTAGTATTATGAGGCAACAAAAATTGTGGCTATACACCTTTTTGATTGATACAAAACATGCTAAAGGTTTTATTAAAAGAAACTTGAAGAATACACGGATTTTTTCTAAACACAAAGTTTGATGGTCCCCAAAAGACCTTCTGGATAAGCGGTGAGCACTCTATCTTGACAGGATTGAGGTATGTCACATCGGGACATCACTACTGTAGCATGGTAGAGAAACATACCACCCTTAGGTCATACCAGGCAATGAATTCACACTTTTCTCGCATGCCTTACCCAGGGTGTCACAAGATCAAATGAAACTGAGTTAAAAGTGGCCTCACAAAGTGGGTGCCCTAATGATCCTCAGCCTTTCTCCAGTGAGGAGCAGGCTGAGTAAGGAAACACTCCTGCTCTTCTGCAAATGCTGTCCTACTTCGGACATCAAAGATTAAGTCCCAAGGTTTTGTGTCAGAATTCTCCTTTAAGGATCCAGCATTTACTCCCTCAAATCCTGGGGTTTTATTCTCTCACTGGCTTGCCAGTGGCAGAACTAGTATTTCTGATGCAAATTTTAAAAAAAATAATAATCACCCTTATCCCTAACAGAAGGAACAAGGGAATAAGTTATTTTCTGTGTATTTCTCTCTTCAAGGCTGGCTTTAATGATTTTATCCCTTTGGATAAACTAACCAGAACTTGGCTTAGTGACAGAGCACAAAGTAAGGAGGTGTGCAAGAGCCAGGGAAAAAGTACATCCAGTGAGCTGGCTGTGGAGCTATAACCTCCTGAAGCTACTTCAGACCAACTGCTCTCCTGCTGAATCTGCTGTGAGGAGATTTGATGGTACACAGCATCCACGTGTGGATTTACTGGGAGAAGACTGCATTAACCTCTCACGGTGTGCACTCTCCCAGATGGAGACAGGGCTGCACTGCTGCTGTACAGCAAGGAGGAGCAACCCCTCCATCAGCAGCCCCACACAACTGGAACATCACTGGCAAGTCTGTGCCATACGCACACCACTCGTGTGACTCCGAGAGGCCTCTGTTATAAAGAGGAATGCAATAAGCACTCTCAAGGAAGGGAAAAGGGAAGCAGGTTTGACACAAGGCACAAAACCACTGTGAAATGGATTACAAGAAGCTCTTGAAAGGCTGGCATTTGTGGTTAATAACCCAATGCAGAAAAACTTGGAACCATAAAAGCAAATCTGGCAGCAAATAACAAAACCTGTTTTCCTTGTTCTTAACTCAGCCCTTGTGGGGCAAGCAGGAATGACCTTCTTCAGGGGGTGAAGCATCGCAACACAGGAGCAATAACGAGAAATGGAAGGGCAGTACCGCAGTCACACTGGTGCTATCACACTGACGCACAAGGACAAGGACAAAAGAACGAGGAGGAGATGGGGAAATTAGTGTATGATAATAAAAGAAAGAAATTTGATTTTGATTTCACTTAGGATTGCCTGTTTTTCTAGTCTGCTACCCACTTTCACAGGTGACATAAGCCCAGAAATAAAACAAGGAATGTCTCACAGAGTTATCATAATTCTAATGTTCCTATCTGATTGAGGGAATACCATAAATTACAGTGTATGCCAAGGATCTCATTTGTAGAGGTATATCATAGACTATGAAGACAAATAAGATTTCCTGGTTTTTAAGTAAATTAAATAGAGTAAATCTTATAAAGTATAATATCAATAACATGTATACTCTCATATTTTAATTATTGGTAAACAAGCTCAGATGCAGAATATGTCACACCAGTCATACATCCTACCAGACCTGGACAGAGATCTGTATCGCATGCTAACTTCTCAACTTTACTTTCGTGCAGGATTGTTTCTTGAAATGCAGCAAGATACTGGATATTACAGTAAGAAGCTCACATAAACCCACAGGAAAGTGCTGAATGGTGACAAGCATGAGAGGTCTTCAAGGTGAAATGAGGCTAATGCTGAAATTTCTAATCACCCAAGCCTACTTAAATGGCAGTCTACACAGATGTGGTCCAAAATCTGATCACTTTGTCTAGACCTTTTCAAATACTGTACGAATCCCATGTTATTCTGCGAAATACCTTTTTGGTTTTTTCTCCCAGCATTTTGGATAGCTGTTGTGCTTTCTGCTATCCAACCTGATAGTACCTGCAGCATGTGACCATCCCAACAGCACTATATCTGACAAACATCTTCCAGCTGAAGAGACTGGTAGAAATTACTGGATCTCAGACAAATTAATCAGTGGACTCTGATTGGAATGAATGGAATGAAAGCACTTTGGTATAGATAAGGAAATACTGTCAAAAATGCGCGCAAGTGCTTCCAAAAAGAAAGGTCCACCACTGAATTTCCAACCATTTTGAAGACTGTTAAGTGGAACAAGACTACAGATCTGTCTGGGTAAACCACGGGCTTCTGAAAATAGCTGCACCCCAAGCCAACTTCTACCCTAAAAATATTTTAAAGCTACTGGTGGGAAACTTTGAAATGGCACAGCTGAGAATCCAAAGCAGCTTTACTGTGCTACATCTCTTTTCTCAGGACATCATCTCCTGCTCCATACATGCATTTTTAACTGAAAGTCAGACATTGTAAACATAGTATTTTGCGTTAGTATATGTGTACCTATGAGAGTCTCACCCTACATGAGATTCTCTGCTGGTTAATCACAGGCAGTTTCCCGTAGCTTGAGCATTTTCAGTGACATAAGCAGGTGAGTAGCAGGGACGATTCAGTTGCAATCAACTCATCATATATTTCATTTGAGGTGGTTTGAGCAACTTCTGCTGAATTTCTTTCTGCATCACAAAGAAAAGCACTAACTGAAAATTTCATGGGAAGAGGCAGTTCTTAAAACAAGCCAAAAAGAAAAAAAAACCTCACATAAAACCAGTCCAAAAAAGTATCAACAAGAGAATAAGCTTACAAAATATCATTCACCATGGTATATAACACTGTACTAATGCAAGTGTAAAAGCACTAAACCAAACATAACACCACTTAACATTTACATATTTATTTTTAAAAGAAAGGGTTTAAAAAATAAACACAAAAATGTTAGTATTTGCAAGCATAGCTTCATGCAGTGAGAAACAATATTTAAACTGCTGATGCTTTATTATTGTAAAAATATTGCATGCCATAGAGAAAAAGAAATGTAGAACTGCCTGCCCAGGACCAAGACGGTCACTTAGATCGTGAAAAACTCTCATGCTTGTTATTCATGTGCAAGATTTTTCCATTTCTGTTTGACCTAATAGCCAATCTAGACTCCAGAAACTATCCCAATGAAAGCTTTGCAGAAAGAAAGCATTTTACAGTACTGTTATTTCCCAAAAGAGAACGACCATGAAACATGTGCACCCAAGGCTCATGAAGATCTCAGGTTCTTCTGAGGACCCAAGATCTCCAACAGTTCAGAAGAAATGTCTTATGAAGCTGCTTACCTGACCGATCAAGAGCCCTGGAACATACCCTTAGCCTCTTCCCAGCTGCAAGCAGGAGAGAACCACTTCACCAAGGGAAAATACAGTATGGAAATAATCTCATTCTCCATTTTAAGAGGACAGAAGGCTTTCCTTCCCCTTGCTACACTGTTCAGCAGAGTGATCCAGAACCAAACTATTTTGATTGTAAGAGACCTTCTTTCCAACCTAAAATGTTCTTTTCTCTTCCACGTGCAGTGTCCTCATAGCATTGGTAGCAAAGATCAACTAACCTAGATTCCTGTTGGTAGGTTAAGCAATCCTCCTTCAGTAAAACAAACAATTTCATCCCCCTTGAACAATCTATTGGCCCTTCCTGGCAGCTGTTCCAGATTGAGTTAATCTCCTTTGTTCCTGTTTTTCTTCTTAATGTCATCTTCTCCAGTCTAACTAGTGGTCCCCATGTGGCATTGTACTGAACGTTACAGTGAACAATATTGCATTGCCTTTATCTAGAAATTGTCTGTTTAGCCCAGAAACAGAGTTATGCTAGTCTGGTAAAAATCTATCTTTGATAAACTAGTGACACATTTTATGCCACTTCATATTTACCTTCAGGTATTCAAACATTTCTGCCTTCAACTTGTGATATAGTATAAACTGCCACCATTTCTTTAGTATATGTATCAGATTTGGTATTTATCTTCTCAGTCTTAGATGGCTTCAGTAGAAATCCTTGCTGCCAAAATTTCCAATTTATAAAGCAATCTCTCCCAAAGGCTGAGGTGGAGATTATCTGGGTCCTCAGACTTGAGCATATTAAACCCTGCAACTGCCTTCAATGTGCATATTATTTCCACTTTTTTGATCACTTGCCTTTGAGGCCATGGTCAGTACTGTCATCCTTCCTGGAATAATGACACCAAGTATACATTTAATTCTAGGGCCATCTCTAAATCTTTTCTCTCTAGCATTCTCGCTGCATAGATGCCTTCTTCCTTTCCTTATTCTTTTTTGTTTAGATGGCCCCTAGAGTTCTCTTGCTGGAATAAACCTCTACCTCCACTCAGTGTCCTCTGTGAGTCAGAAGTTACGAACTTTTGTTCCATAAATGTAGATAGCTTCCTTTCTCATTACCGAGATGCCTTGAAGACTAGACCTTGTACTTCTCTAATGCTGAGGAATCCAAGCGTAAAGTTGTGACATGTCACTAGCAGATGACTAACCTAGTTTCAGAGCTATATCAGGGTTTTTTGAAGGCATAAGGTTGTTTTGACATCGAGTTTTCCACATAGTGTTTTCATCTCACTACCAAAACAAAGGAATCAGTTTGTCTCCTGCATTAATTATTATTTTTAAATTGACTTGCCTTACACAGAAGTTTGATTTGTAGTACTGCAGGAGAGTAGTTTAAATTGCACAGTTGCACATTACAATTTCTTTATCAGGGTAACTTCCTATTCCAGTTCATATGTGAAAGATCATTAATAAATATTGCTTATTGTTGGATACAAACTGCAAAGAGGATTTAACATTCAATAAAGATTATTAAAGAATGAATATGCATAAAAAAGCATCTTGGCAAACAGTGAAAGTTAGGCATTGATTTCTGTCCGATTGTTATGTAAACTCAACTGGGCATGAAAATAGTATTTGGAGAAAAAATCATGGATAAAATTTAACTCTCATCTTGAAGGAATCACAGCTCAGCAAAAAAATCTGTATTTCAGCCCCTGAAAGTGTTCTGTTTTTATAGCTCTGACACCACTAGAATATGAGGGTACTGATCATCTCTGGAATTGAGGTTGTTCTTGTTTAGACAAAGTCAACTAAACGTTAAATTTTCCCGTTTGAAATTCTTTTCCATATGACAGTAGTGAAAAATAAAGTACATTCATCATGTATGCACAAGCCTGAGTCAAAAATCAGAGCCCCATTGAGTGAAGCCTTGTGCAAACATACTGAAAGACAAGTGACAGAATCACGGCATTTTAGAAATCGGTGTGGGGTCTGCATTTGCTTTGACCTGGATCAGGCTTTTTAGGATTACACTCATTCCTGACCATGAAGTAAGAAGTCATTACAAGATACAGCCAGATGTGGAAAAAGCAAAAAGGGTGGCAATAACAGTCCCATGAGCACTGAAATGAATGCTTTATTTTCAATTCATTTGTTCCTTGTGGCTGATTCTGGTTTTTTAAAGTAATTTAACTAAGGTAACAGCTTGAGACCTCTTGCACTTATTTTTATTTAACTTCCCCCATGGGCAAGAGACTGTTTGAGCTGCAGTCTGCCCCAAGCTACACATGCACTCCCTGACCAGGAGTCTGAGCACTGTGTGCCTCCCAAGCCGGACACCAGCAGTTAGTGACTGGACAGAACAAACGATTTATCATTTTTTAGTTGGTGGCAAGCTGAACTAATGGTTTTGGAGGTGAAAAGTTTTATTTGATTTTCATAAGAATTCAGTATTTGCAGCTTCCTATTATCCTGTTTTATTTTGTTGAAATTACACAACAGGTTCAAACATACATGGGAGAATTAGGAAATATGCATTTATATTCACAGGGTGATTTCAGACACCTCATTTCCATAACCAAACTGGATAAAAATTAGATTATTTACCCCAAGCAGCCAAATAGAAGTTGGTAGAGCAATACTGAGTGACTGGAACCATGCAGCCTTACTCTAGCTCAGGTTCTGGTCTGCTTTGCACATGAAAAATATGAAGTAATTTGCTGCAAATGGACAAAAGAGAAATAAACAATACTAGTAACGCCCATAACATCACAACATGGCCACCTCATTAAGAGTTTGTATAAGGCCACTTAAAAACACCTTAGCAGGAAGAAGCTTAAAAAAAAAAGCTTAGTCTAAATAAAGCGACAAGTATCCCAAAAGAGAGAGCTGGATTGTTTAAACCTCATGCACAGCATACAAGGTGAGGATCAGCACCATTTTTGATGCAGGTCTCACAAAAATTAAGTGGAAATAAGACATATTTCTGAGTATATAATGTGCACATTAAAAATACTGTCTAAAGACACCAACCGTAAAGAACATGAATAACACACTGACAAGCTCGTGAAAGAGTGATGTTCTTTGAGCTCATCATTGCATACTTGAACGGGGTATGAATATTTTATATTCATGTTAACTGTCACAGTGCCAGTTGAGCTGTTTGTACTAGAAAGGCATACACATAGCACTACTATTCATGTTTACATTTACCCTGCAAACGTCAGCAAAACGTTTCCTTCTTGTAAGCATCCCCTCTCCCCCCCCCTTAGTCTTTTTAATTCAGATATAAGGGTATTCAGAAGGACCACACAGCAGCAGGTTGAGAAAAGAAAGATAAAAGTGGTTTCTGGGTAGCCAACCTAGGGAGGAGGCAAACAGGACCTTATAATCCAACACCTACGGCAAGTTACCTACCACTAACAACTGCTGGAAAAGGCCCTTGCTAGAGTGCATTAGAGACCAGTGGGGAGAAGGAGGCTAAATAACATACACATCAAGATACCTCAGAAAAGTCCATCTAAATCTGCAGAAACTAATATGCAATATGGAAATGACCCTCTGAGAAAGCAGTTCTATTAGCTTTTATTCCAAATGATCACAGCATTATTTGATAGAAACATCTATAAAAGCTGACACATCAGGATTGCTAATGGTTTTTGTTTAGCAACTCTCTCATCACTTGATATCAAGAGAAAAAACAGAAAGGATTCAAAAGCAAGTAGTATTCAACTCTAAATTAACATCTATAAATTAGCAAATAGCTAATTTACAAATGCTGGATGTTTCCCTGAAGGGCACTGAAAACTTTCAAGGAAAGCAACTAAAAGTTTAAAACTTCCATGGCTTGCAAGCTTTCATGGCAAGCTGATACCTCTCGTGAAATAGCTGGCCATCCTTAAGAGCCCCCCAAAGTACTCGGGGGCACAAGGTAGAAAGACTTAGTAAGTGGTCCCTGCAACAACAAAATGCAAACCTGAGTCTGTTGTCCTGCTATTTGACATTAAGGGAAGGACAGAGGATTGTCTGCTCCGTGCAGTGAATCATTTGGGTGCATCTCCATGCAGTGAATCATTGGGAATCATTTGGAAGGGCAGTAGATGTGGTCTATCTTGACCTCAGCAAGGCATTTGACACCATCTCCCACGGCATCCTTGTGGGCAAGCTGAGGAGGTGTGGCCTGGATGATCAGGTAGTGAGGTGGATTGTGCGCTGGCTGGAGGGCAGAAGTCAGAGGGTTGTGGTCAATGGGGCCAAATCTAGTTGGAGGCCTGTGACTACTGGAGTCCCTCAGGGGTCGGTGCTGGGTCCGGTACTATTCAATATCTTCATCAGCGACCTTGATGAGGGAACGGAGTATACCCTCAGCAAGTTTGTTGATGACACTAAACTGGGAGGAGTGGCTGACACACCAGAGGGATGTGCTGCCATTCAGCGGGACCTAGATAGGCTGGAGAGCTGGGTGGGGAGGAACCTGATGAGATTCAACAAGGACAAGTGTAAGGTCTTGCACCTGGGAAAGAAGAATCCCATGTGCCAGTACAGGTTGGGGACTGACCTGCTGGAGAGCAGTGTAGGGGAAAGGGACCTGGGGGTCCTGGTGGACGGGGGGATGACCATGAGCCAGCAATGTGCCCTGGTGGCCAGGAAGGCCAATGGCATCCTGGGGTGCATTAGAAGGGCTGTGGTCAGTAGGTCGAGGGAGGTCCTCCTCCCCCTCTATTCTGCATTGGTGAGGCCGCATCTGGAGTATTGCGTCCAGTTCTGGGCCCCTCAGCTTAAGAAGGACAGGGAACTGCTAGAGAGAGTCCAGCGCAGAGCCACTAAGATGATCAAGGGAGGGGAACATCTCCCTTATGAGGAAAGGCTGAGGGAGCTGTGTCTCTTTAGTTTGGAGAATTGGAAGCTGAGGGGTGACCTCATCAATGTTTATAAATATGTTAAGGGTGAGTGTCAGGAAGATGAAACCAGGCTCTTCTCGGCCTCACTAAGCGATAGGACAAGGGGCAACGGGTGCAAATTGGAGCATAGGAGGTTCCGGGTTAACGTAAGGAAAAACTTTTTCACTGTGAGGGTGACAGAGCACTGGAACAGGCTGCCCAGAGAGGTTGTGGAGTCTCCTTCTCTGGAGACATTCAAAACCCAACTGGACGTGTTCCTGAGTGATGTGCTCTAGGTGGCCCTGCCTTGGCAGGGGGGGTTGGACTAGATGATCTTTCGAGGTCCCTTCCAACCCTTGTGATTCTGTGATTTGGCAGCAGATTATGCAGTACCCCTCTTTGCACAAAAATCATGTCGTGTTCAGCAGGACAATCAGAGAGTGGCTTTTAGAAGAAACTGCTCCATAGCATTGCCACTAACCAGCTTCCCCTGACAGTTTAAGAGATCAACAACACTCCCACCTCCAGGTCTTCACCAGCACGGAATGACTCTACATATTGCAAGTTTGCACCTACCCATTGTCACTAGGGTCTCCTTACAGTTGCTGCATTCACGATCTCTAGACTAGTATTTTGAGGATTCTCTCTCTAGGAGCATATTTGGGCACAGTGTGACTTCATTACAGACAAAACAAACCTGCTAATAATTCTTCTGGTCCTGAACAAGTGTAAAAGCATAAGATATAAAGCGTACCAGTCTTCCAAATCCTACTGTAGGGCTATGATTTGGCTTCTGTTGACATCTCCATAGAAATCAGCTTCCAGTCTGCTGACATAATCATTGTTTAAAGTTTCAGAGACAGCACTGAAGACCCACAATCCAGGAGTCTTTTTTTTAAACCTGCTTCATAATGACTGACATTCTTAAACCAGGCTACTACAGAGAAAAGATAGGGGGGGTTAATGGTTCAGAAGAGGTCAAGACATCAGATAAAGAAGGAACTACCAGAACCTGGTGACAGTGCAGCTTACAGTGAAATATGAAAAACTAAATTCAGCCCTTGCATTGACGGGAGATTATTAAGCACTTTCTTACTTGTGCATTCCTATACATACTGACATCTACTACTAAGGCTTAAACTCAGTGCTCAGATTTATTTTATTCCACTTAAATTAAAAAAAAAAGAATTTTCACTTTATTCTTCAAATATTTTTTTCGTACAGCATAAGCACCACTCAAGCTGTTACAAACATACAGCATTTTGACCTACACCATCAGACTTCTCTGTCCCTCTCATCATGTAATATATATGAGAGAAGAGGAGCTTGACATCCTGCTCCCTTACCTGAATTTACGCAGGTGCTCTAGTCCATAAGAACTACTCAGTGAATTGATGCTCCTTTGGCCCAAGGTGTTCCCAAACGATTAAACAAGAACCGTGCATTTTTCAAAGGCTGTAAAATTTGAAAACTGTAAAGATTACCATCATGTTTAGTATAAGAATTATTTTTTCCTAAAAGATTACCATAATGGGCTTTTTTTTTCCCTAACCATGCTACACAACATCTTTACTACAAGTCATCCTCATTGCATTGCTAATAGACCAGCTTAGCAAGGTTAAAGCTGAAGAAATCATACAGCACTTTATTTCTCCCCTCTTCCTCTCTTCCTCCCTCTTTGCCTGTGGTATTTTGAAAAGCACAAACGGATAATAAATTCCTACCAAGATTACTAAATCCATCAAGTTATCTAGGAGACCCAGTGGTTTCTTTTTTCCTGCCTCCTGCAGTCTCTGCAGTCATTAAAATGGTGGGCAATAGTCTGAGATCCCCAAATCATGCTATGTGTTGTTACATCTCCATTTATGCAGGAGCTATCTGTATTTTCTGTAAGTTATTGAGATGCAGCTGAATGTAATCCAGTCTTGTCAAGATAAGGTAAGCCTTGGCACTACTTCTGTGGGATCAATGATAAGTCCCTGATTTGGCGTATCAGAGGCTGCCAATGAGTCACAAGACCTTTGAGTTCCACCAAAAGAGTTGGGCATATACCCAAAAGGGTTTTTAGATTACAAGCCTGTAACGTGCTGCTTTCATGCTGATATACATGAACTTCTTTCATGTCAATATGCATAAGCTTTCTTTTAAAATAATTGTCACAAGAGGTTGGCGAATCTGTGTCTCACACAGTTTTCACTGGCCTACAGACTTGGGTTCTTTGCCCCAGATCTAGAAGAACATTGACACAGACCAGATACAAGAAAAAAACTGCCTACCAGGTACCACAATATACTGCCTGCAGATTTACAGGGCACACAAGAACAGTTTAGTATCACTCTCCCCATCAACCTCCATGACAAATAGGTCAGACCACTTTCTATTGCACGTGCTCCTTTCCTCTTCTCACAGCCCCCTGAAAGTCAATATGATACTTTATTTTCAGGGCTAACAGAACAAACACTGTCCACAAACACACATGCTAACTTATAACAAGCCATGAATCTATAGGTCTTTTCTACTGAGACACTCAAAAAGGGAGGAGGGAGAGGGACAAGGGCCCCTTTGACTGGTACCAATTATGGACTCTCCAAGTCACAATAATATACCACTAATATTATCCAGAAGGAGTTTCTTTGGCTCCATTCTTAGCTGGTGTTTCCTATTCTACTTTACAGAAGGATATTCAATAAATGAGGTATTTCTGTGACCTACAGCAAGCCTGCACAACACTGTTTGTGTTATATATGGGTTCATTTTGCTCCCTGGCACTGCTCTTTGGTGGCTGTTACAGCCCATAAAGCCATCTGTTAGGAACGCTCAGTCATAAAATTATTAATGCCTATAGTCTAAAACCAGCCCTAAGTAAATAAACAGTACCAGAAGGCCCAGTGCAAAATTCTGGGATGTTAAATACACAGGAAATACACAGAACCATAAATCTTCTTAATAGTTCTACGTGCAATTATGTATTCACTTAAAATTCAAATAACATGCAGAAAGACTAGACAGAAGTTGCTTCTAAAATAGTGCACTGCAGATTTGCCTCTGAGTTGAACCCCACATGAAAAAAACTGGGATACTGTTGTGAATCCTTGTGACGTTCAGAGCTAATAATAGAGAATTATGCAAGAAAGAAAGTTCCTGACAAAGAAGGTCAGGACACATATAATCCTCAAGGCTCAAAATGCAGAGAACAAAGAAAGAGTGCCCCAAGTTTGAATCATTAAAATTCTTAAGAGAGGACAATGAAGGAAATGTATTTGTATTGGATATGTGGCATTTGCAAACATGAAGAAAATATTAAGAAATTAAGTACAGCTGTATGTCTACCACTGTAATGACAAGTCTATTGAGTAAAATTCATAGGATTGCCATCTTAGTCACTTGACATTGCCTTCTACCTTAACACAAAGATGGAGCCTCTTCATCCTTCATCACAGCTCCCTTTGGCTGTACTTGCCAAGGGGGTCTCCAGAAGGCTGGCATAGAGCCTGGCCTGTCAAGTCTCACACACGGGATGCAAGACAGACACAGTCGGCTCTGCTTCCCATCCCTCCCACAGCTAGGGCCATATTTCATGCATACCCAGCACAGAAGAGCAGCCTGTCCCCATAGTCCGGTAGCCACAGATATCAACAAATAACGTCAGCTGGAGATCCTAGGATCAACGCATCTGCTGGAGCAGGAGCGAAACTGCAGTGCTGCAGGCATTAGGCATATCTTTTTGAAATATCTGGTCTTAATGAGGCTCATTATCTCCCTAGCTGCAGTTTAACATCAACAGCAATAAGTCCAAGTCTTTGTAGACTGGGCACATGAAGGAGTATCTGGTTTACAAACACCAGCCCTGCAAAGACAACCAAGATCTGGCTAATGATGGACAAATGCTCACTGCCTGGAAACCTGCTGGTCCCCAGGGAAGCTAGCAGAGTCAACATCTCTGTCACGATGCGGCAGAGGACTGGACACTCACATCTATGTCAATGGCTAAATCAATAAGGCTGCAAGATTAGCTGTGCTACAGCCAGTACCAGGCATCAGCAGCCCCCAGCTGATGTAAATATGGTCAGTACGGTACGACCAAACCAGCCCACAATATAACCATTTGGCATTAGACCTACACTGAAGTTGCTTCCACTATTAGCACTGTCCATGGCGGCAGCCTGCCACCTCACTTGCCTGCGCAGTGAACCTGGTTCTCAGTTCTCCAATTCCAGCCATCACTTCTCTGCATGACAACCTTCTTGGGACACCTGTGGGGTATGATGAGCCCCTGTGGGGGACATGCCACAGCACCTCCCATCCTCAACTCCAAACACCAACAGAGTGTGGGAATCAGTGCCTGGTATAATACTGCTCCCTTCTATAGAAGATGTGGTTGCTCTAAAGAACTCACCCACCTTAAGCCTTAACCCCAACACCATCAGGCTCTCAGGAGCTTACTGGAACATACAACAGCATTGCTCAGTTTAGATGACTTGATAATAATCTTGAAAAAATTTGAAAGGAAATCTTCAGATGTTTCTCTCATTCTACTAAAAAAAATGTGCAAATCTGTTAATAGAGAATAATTCCTACCTCTGAGGAGACCCTGTCAAGCTTTAAAACCACAGCAATCTACCAGAAATCAAGCACGTAGTTACTTTATATTTTATTCCCTTAAATAAAGGTTTTAAAGTTATTCTCATCTGATTATAGCACCGTATTGAAAACAGGAGGCTTTTGTTCCAAACTATTGGTTGTATTTTGGTACAGTTTAAAACTGTAGTGTCTTTTCCACCTCACCTCACTTGGTTTGTATCCACAACTTGTGCACCTGTTGTTTTTTAACTTAAGGTTTTGTTTCTTAATCACAGAGGAAGGAGTTTAGAGTTGTGCAAATCACAGACACAGGGGTCTCTATTTATAGTATGTTACACATCTGGGTTTTCTCTTCAACTGCCAACTTCTATAAACTGGGTTGTGATTTTTACTGTGAACAAACACCTTACATTTGTCTATCAGGGTTCTTTAAGACCTTGATTATCCTGGAAATGTGTTATATGTGTCAGAGCTCTGTAGACCAGGAATTGAAGGGAAAAACACAGATTGGACCTAGTAACAGAAGAAGTTTCATATGAAAATAGAAATAGATTACAATAATCATAAATCATCCCACACACACAGACTGGGGCTGCAGATCAATTTCCAAATCAAGATCTCCAAAACCTGAGTTCTGTCCCTAGGCTCCAATGCAAATAGTCATTGCAACTTTTGATAAATTATTTCATTTCTCTGTGCTTCATGTCTGCCAAACAGGAATAGTTTACTTTCCTATATATCCTGTCTCTCTAGAAATTAAGATTTTGTGGAGAAGAGAATGAGAAATGACAACACTGGTGGAAACTGTTTCTTAGCTGGTTCTTAAGTGTCCAATCAAGGCTTGGATTTCTGGATGTTACTGTACTATTGATGAAATTTCCCCAAGTCACAAAAAAAGAAAATGTTGCTGCCGGAATATATTGCTAATAGTAGAAAAACTTGAGGCAAACAGCAAACATTATCTCCAGTGACATCCTTTGATGCCTCTCCTCACATTGTAATTGTAAACAGGATATCTTGATATATTTTCTACTTTACTGACCAGGGCATTATCATAATGCTCTTTTCCAGACCAGACGCATGCAGCAATCATTCTTATCCATTATGTGTCCTACTGTGCTCCTCCACAACCTTAGCGCTTTACACACAACCACTAATTTCATCTATTTGCATGTCCTCTACACCCAGACCAGCTGACCATGGAGATTCCTCAGTGAATCCAGGTCAATCCCTGCATCCTCCCAGGAGCGCATTTTCCAGTTTTCTGCTATGCAACAGGTTTCCTTCGAGTGCAGGGGTACTCAATAGATCCGTATTTTCTAAATTATATGTGTCGAAAGATATTCCAGGCACTCTATAATTAGCCAGCAAGGAAAAGCATTTCTGATTCATTAGGTCAACTTTAATGGTTTCCTCATTAAAAGTTTTTGCTGTTAAGCTGACAGAAGCTAGAATTTAATAGTAGCTTCCAGCACTTTCTTTATTAGCCGATCTCTATTGAATCAGTCTTTATCACCTGAAGAGATATTTTAAATGGAAATTCCTCAGCCCCAAGCAACCTAGATTGACCAAAGGCCTAGAGATTGCTCTGTCCCTGCTTTAATAAACTGACTGTATATATTGCCGCAAAGGTCAGTCCTCATTAGTCAGTGATGGCTATGCAAGATTTAACACATTATATTCCAGCCCTAATTTGTCACTTGTTGATACTGACATATTCTTGTTGATATTAAAGAGGTATTTGATGGAATTTATAAATATGAATCTCAGAGGGACCTTTTACAATAATTGTTGCCCTCTCACCCAGTTCACAGCAGTTGAATAGTTCTGTAGTCTGGACAAGCTAACTGTCGTTAAAGTGGCAAAATATACAGTTATGTTCCTTCACTGTCCCCTCTGAACACAAATAGGTCAAAGAAAAGTGACAGACTCGTATTCTACATGCCTGGGGTACTTTCACGGGTAGTTCATAGAAGCTTAGATTCCCCTTTGTCATGTTTCAGCCAAACCAAACCACATCTCATGCTAATATTCTTGGGTTTGCAGGGGAGAGGATTCTTTCTTTAACAGGGCAAAATCACAATTCTTCCATTACTCATTAATGTCGCAGCTGCTAGAGACTGAATTTTCACAGAGAGTAAGCTTACTCTAGTAATTAGCTTGTACAACTTGGTTATTTCAGAATATACAAACTGTAAATACAGTAAAGAGTTAGGTCCACTGAATCCAATCAAGATGGCTCTATTTTAATTAAAAACTATCCTCCTCAGGAGACTCTCTTGATTTTTTTTGATGTCTCCTTAATAGGTGTCTTGCGCTGAGTTTGCAAGCCACTTAAAGCCAACTCCTATTCAAACGTCTTTCTCTGAGGAATTTAATTTGAGTATTTTAGGATGAATGCCTGTCTAATGGTTAATATATTGTCCCAGAACTCAGGAGGTAAGTGTTCAATCCATGCATCTCTCACTGAGGCTGCCTGTGACCTTGAAGAAACTATCTCTCAGGGCTTCAATTTCCGCAGACACAAAATAAAGGTGACATTTGCCTTCTCTCACGTTTGGTCTATCTTGTCTGCCTGGATCATAAACTCCGTGTTGGCAGGGACTCCTTTTCTCAATTTGTTTGTAAAATGCCTGGTGTGGCAGTTTACAAGCTGTAGCAGCTAGTCGAATACAAATTAAAAATAGTAATTCATATGTCAACATGCTAACTGATTTTTCCCATCATAAGCCTATGTAGGTGCCTTAAGTAGTGGTGTTTCTCTTAAATGGTATCAGATGAGAGAACTGAAGAAGAGAGGTCACTTGAGACAAGACGACATTGCCAGAGGCAGTTCAGCTCCCCACTTCTTCCATCTTATCACACTATCTCAAACACTAACTGCACTAACTTGAAATTTAGCGGACTAACGACTAGGGAGCCCTCTTTGGTTAGACACTGAAAAGGGCACAAAAGGGAGAGGACTTTGTTTTTGGTCAGGACGTTTGGTTTTGCAGAATTCTCTCATTTCAGTAGGAAAATTATAAGGATTCAGGAGCTCAACCAGCAATGGTAGTTTTCCTAGTATTCTCCTCTTGAGGAAAGCCAAAACTGGCATATTCAGCATTAAGATGTGACTGTCTGTAGCTGCAAAAGCTTGCTGGCACAGGAGCGACCTTGACATCCTTCATCAGTGCCTTATGATGTTAATGGAGGATTAATACAGGGAGGAGGCGCAGCAGCAAAATAGGGAAGAGATGGGGAAATGTGTGGGCAGTAAAGTAGCAATGAGCTTTTAAAACCCCTCCATACTCACAGACCATAAAAACTGGCCGAGGGGAGTATTTGCAGAACCATTGTCTGGAACCAGGATGAAATAATTCAGCTTGACAGCAGTTTAGAGACTCAGTGTAAAAAAAAAAAAAAATAAAATAATTATGGATGAGGAAAACGATAAGCACTATAGCAGCACTAGCAAGTGGACACCTTGAGCTCCTCATACAGTTTCTATTGCTGTGGTCACTTCTGGCTGACAGAACACCTCAACCTCCCTTGTTTACATTAGCATGTGTGTTTTAAACGTGCTCTTTTGTTGCCATAAGCAGCATCAGAATGGAGGTTGAGGTTAGCTGTGAAGAATGACTGTAAAAGTGGCATCTAGTCTTAGGCCCTCTTCCAGTTTTTTTTTTTAAAAAAACCATCCTTAGACAAGCTGCAAAGTGGCAGACTTCTTGCTGAACAGAGTAATCCTTAAAGTAGGAAATAACAGGAAGGCTTAGAGGCATATGGAACCCATTAGAAATGGCATGTTTGCAGGGATAGATTATAAATTGGATCAACTAGAAAAGCATCTGAAAAAAGCCTGCCTACAATTCCATCTTGTGCGAACTGTCTCAATCCAGCAGAATTGTGTTTCTAACCAAAGACTTCACTTTTCCATCATTTCTTCATTTTACCACATTTGGAAAATGCCCACAAGCGATGACAGCAGAAGCCCCACATACTATAAGACCCACCCTGGAGCAGAGGGAAAGGGGAGAGGAGCAAATGGCACACTCACGTAGGCACCGTAACATACAACCCTTACATCTCCAATGTTTGCTATAACCAGAAAGGAACCATTTCAAAGGTTTAACGGGGCTATAATCCACATTTGTTCAGATCCCAAGGGTCTTCACGCCTGGATGCAACAGACATACGGCTGCTGCACTAGCCCTAAGTGACACACACTGGGGTGCTCTCCTACAGCCCCACACTTGTGTGGATTTTGACTCCTTTCCCCCCCCACCTTGCAACTTCTGGAGTCTGACTGCTGACTTCCCTGTTTTATGCAGATGCAGTGAATTTCAACCAAAAAGAATAACAACCCGTCATTCATTAACATCAGACATGCAAAACAAATTTAGCTAAGCTGATTACTGTAACGTAGTAGCCAAGAGCACTGTTCAAATTGACATGGGAGAAGAAAGGCCTTTGATACTCAGTACAACGAGCTGTCTATTTTTGTGAAGTCTCATGTTTCCTAATTACCTTAATACTATAAGAATTAGGTAATACCAATGTACAATCACCCACACTGGGCTGGGTTCACAGCCTCCCGTTCCACGGTGCTTACAGGGAATGCTAATCTGACAGAAGTCTGGCTGTGACAGAAACGGTGTCAGGCAGCTTCTTGGCAATAATCAGCTGCACCTCGGATAAGGAAAACCCTAAAATGCCACAGGGTGGAATTCACAGTGGTGTAAAAGAAATTCTACAGGCATGCAGTCAGCTGCAAATACATCCGCCTGAGTTGTGCCTTGTCCCTTGCCTTGATAAAACCCTTTCCAACGACAGCTGCACTATGAAGGACTGTCCCCTTACCTCAGAAAGTCCCTTCCCCACACAGCCAAAAATGAGGATCACGTGGTGTCTTCCCCCAAGTGCTGTGAAAGAAATTCTACTTTTCCAGCCATGTGTGTGACACCCTCTAGCCCCACACACCACCTCCATAACGGGTGCTCAACCCACACTGACTCTGAGTATGGACCTGGTGCAGCAAAATAGTGCAGCTGTGGAGATGCCCTGACTTAACCTGAGAGGAAGGGAGCAGTTCCTGGAGAAGGTTAAACTTCCATTCACTCAGCCCTTTCCAGTAACACTCAAATTCAGGCCTGAAGGAGTTGCATAGGTGATGTTGGATGTCAGGCATGGTACATGCTGCAATAGCTGAGCATGTCAGCGCTGGTAGACACGAAGCAGGACCTTCTGTGCTAACCCCATGGTGTGTGCTTCACACCCCAGTATTTTTCGCTGTGTATTTATTTATGGGCAGATTTTGAAAAAGAAAGCAAAGCGTCCTAAAATGGGAACAGATGGGGTCTGCCTATTATCCCAAATCATTCTGTGACAGAGAATAAAAACAAGCAAGGCTCATGTGTGGCAACCTGCAGTGCAAGACACTAAGCAGACCCCGCTGACAAGCAGTATCTTACTGCTGAAGAGCTGGATTCCCTTTCATGTACTTTGGCAGAGTTACTTCTAGTTTGCAACAGTAAGAGTAAGGAAAGGAGTCAGCCTTTGTGTGCGACAAACAAGCTGAGACTCAAACTTTGGCTCTTGGGCACAAAGAAATCGGAAAACCAAGTAGCTAGGAGCAGTGTTAAACTTTCCACAGCTACAAATTGCTCTTTCATGCATGATACATACAATTACAGCATGCTTAAATCCTGGATTATTGGGACAATAGGTTGTAGCGGCTTTAATCCAAGTGAGTCATTAAGCTGTGCCACTTCAGTAGGAATCTGCATACTTAAAAAGTGTCTGTGTATCGTGCAGTCCATCTGTGTAACACACAGTCCATACAGCCCAGCTCCAGTAATTAACTTAACTACACTTCCTCATGAACATATTGCTACCATGTGTATACATTAGCATCTTGGCAATATTTTCTTTTTGTAAAAAGATTGAAAGTATTAGTGCCAATGTGGTAAATCTGTCTACGTCTGTCTGTATGTCTAAGCCTTACGGCTGTTCATGGGGATTGTCTCTCTCCCCCCTCCCCGTCTTGTGTTAGACTACCAACTGCTTTGGAAACTTCTTTTTCCATTTCAAATGCATTTTGTGCTTCCATATTGAGATAAAGCCCCCAGGAGATGACTAGCAAGACTCCTGCATCTGAGGCAAGGCTAACAAAGGAAGGCTGTTAGCCGTTGAGGATGGTGAGTTGGGTTGGAAAGCTTACAGGGAAAAATGCAGTTACCATCCAGTGCAAACCAGGTTGTCAGACTGCACTCCAGAGGGACAACCATACAAGTCTGCTGGGAATCTTCAATGGCTTATCAGCCTCATCATATAACCCGAGAAAGTAAAAGGGAACACCTAACAGGGAAGCATGCTAGCAGCTTTAGTCACACTTCAGGGCCAGACTCTGGAAGAAACCTTGGCAGAACCAGACTGTTTCAGAGACTGATATAAACCCCAAAACAATGAAGAGTAGAAAAAAAAAAAAAGCTGAGGCAGGAAAATGAACTCATCCGGTTTCTCTGATCCCTGAGAGTGCATCTATACTGTGTAACAGATGAGGACCTCTGAAAGCCAGTGACCCACCTGAACTGGTAAGTCCACACATCACAGCACACTGGAGTGTAGGTTTACCATCTCAGAACAGTCCTGCCCTGCCAGGCAGCAAGCTCAACTATCTCCAGCATATTGTTTGCGTGTTTCTAGAAGTAAACACAGCAAGAGCCAATCTGGGTATCTGAAATACAGACAGGTCATCTCTTACACTGTCCAGGGCTGGTATCAAAGCCTTTGTAAAGCTTGCAGGTGACCCGTTTCAATATGTAGCATCCCAGATAAATAAGTCGCAACCCAAATAGTCCTCTGAAAAACATGCTTACTCTCCTGGAGTCTAGAGAAAATAAGACTACTCCAAGCTGCTGGAAGACACTGTCTCAGTCCTAAACAGAGGACCTGCACCTCTGGATGGCACCCACAAAGGTGAGGTGCAGCTGCCTGGAGCCTGCTCACTACTCCCAGGCTTTCTGAGGTGAAGTGCGTGAAACCCAGATACAGCAATGTGTCCCAGACCCAGGGGCTTTACCAAGGCTGTAACACCACTACTCTATACTCTGATCTTTAAAAAAAAAAATATATATATATATATTACTTATCCACAAGTGTTTTGCCATAGAACTGCCAGAAAGCTTATAAAAGCACAAAGGCAGCCGTTGTCACGCTGTTTAGTCATATAACTGTAAAGGATCACAAAAAAAATCTAAACACTATTTGGTACATCATTGCTCCCCAGCTGCAACTATACATGACAAGTTTTACCACCAGGAAATAAATGGGAAAAAAAGCATAGGGAAGATCCAAATAGACCCCTGACTCTAAAGTTTTAGTAAGTCATGCCAGAATTATGATTTGACATTGCCTGCTAATCAGTGCTTTGAGAATTCCCTCCCTCGTTCTTTGCAATATCTCTAAATGGAAAGATACACCTTAGGAGAAATATTTTAATGAACGGAATGCTAATTAAAATCAAGCTTGTGACCTGAAGTAGTGATCTCAGATTTTTCCATGCTAACTAGGATTACTAGTAGGTAGCAGATTAAAAAAGTTTTATTTTTTGTCTTTTGTGGACTCCCCAAATGGACAAAAAAGACAAAATATAGAGCAGTTTACAGAATGAAAATGCCACACTCTCTCCACTCCCAAAATAAATTAAATATATCTACATATCTGGTTTTTTGAAGTTAGTCTTGATGATAAGCCATATACACCTGGTCAGGCATTGGAACAGGCTCCCCAGGTAGGTGGTGGAGTCACCATCCCTAGAGGTGTTCAAAAAGTGTGTAGACGTGGCACTTCGGGACATGGTTTAGTAGGCATGCTGGTGTTGGGTTGATGGTTGGACATGATGATCTCAGAGGTCTTTTCCAATTTATATTGATTCTATGACTCTCTCTCTCTCTGGAAATTGTAATGTTAGAGCCTCAGGTTTTAATCCTCCCAACAACACCATGGCCAGCCCATCTCCAACCCTGTACAGCAACCATGAGATTCCTACAAAATCAGTTGGCACAAGTTCTTTACCCTACATCACAGGAGCCATAATCCACCCAAGGAAAGTAACCCAGAAAAAAACAGCAAAATGAAATGCAAAAAAACCCCAGCCTCCTATAAGGGACCACAGAAGCTGAGCACATGCAGTTGTACACTGAACTTACGGGACACTTTCTGACTGGACCACCTATAGCAAAATATCTTAATTCTATTAAACCCAACATGAAATAGATTTTCCAAGTTTACTTGGGACAATTCAAAACCTTTCTATTTTCAAACTTAGAGTATTGCTGCTGAAAAGTGTTTTGGTTTGATTTGATCTTTCAGAAGGAAAAGAAATATCACACTATCACTTAGACTGAGCAGTGCTTAAATCAGCAAAAGAATTCAGGAGGAATTCAAAAGAGGTAAGGCTGGCACCACTGCTTTTTAAGATTATTGTTGAGGACTGAGCACTGCTTACATTCCTGCCTCGGCACGCCCTCATGCCATGCTGGGAGGTGAACTGAGAAAACAGTGTGCCACAGGCAGTACCTCTGAACCTCCACTTCCCCAGGAAAGGAAGCAGAGTCTGTCCTTAACAAAACAGCATGGATGGCTGGAGGGTTCAGCCAGCTCTGCATCCGTGCACAGGGTCAGGTTACGGGCACTCTGTCCCCCACCATTCCCTTGCACACAAGTTTTGGCAAGGAGTATCGCAAATATAACTTTACTATTCCCATGCTCGTGTCACTCATCCCTGGGCAGTTAAAGAGGATGAGGTGTGGGGAGGAAGTAACAGCAGTTGACTCCCAAACCCAGACATACAGAGAAAATAGCAGTAAGCTAAAGCCATCACTGGGCTAAAGTCACAATAGTGATGTCTGTATTCCAGGGCCAGAAGATTTGAGGTATTCTCACCGAAAAGCCAAAGATGCACATTTGCACTTCATTCTGGATTCATGCCAGAGGAAAGCTCTCATGGAAGCAGCTGTAAAGCAGCACCTGCATTGTCAGGCTGGAGAACAGAAGCCAGATGTGGGCCTGCAGCTGCCACGTTGCTTGGACATGCTACCTCGATGGGACAGACATGGGATTGTAATTGCCTGTAATGGAATTCAAAGCTTTTTGCCTCATTTTGATTTGGATAATTTCATACCCCTCAACTTTTTTGTCATGTTAGAAAGTTTGCTGAAACATCGAGGGATTTCGCATGGAAGAACACGAGGAAATCTGAATTTTCTGTAGAAACAAGCCCATTTTTTATTTTATAGATGACATTTGCTCTGAAAAATGGACCAAAAGCCTACTTATCTGAGCTTACAGGTCTGCAGTTTACAGCTATATTGATTTTATTTCAAATACTCCCTTGAACTCTGACTTGTTCTGCTGTTAGTAGTGAGGCTGCACACCTTACAAATCTTGATCCCCTGAAATAAGGCACCCCTGACTATATTCACAAAAGACAGTCACATCTGACCACAGGTATTTTGTATCTTTTAAATGCATCATCCGTAGTTCCTATAGTCATCAACACTCTTCATTCCTTAAACAACAATACAATACTCATCACATCAAACAATTCCTACATTTCCAGAAAGTGGCAACTAGTACGTCAGTCACTGCTGCACACCAGGTCTGTAAGCAAAGACGAGCTGACAACACTGGGACTCAATCTGAATACATTCCTAAATAGATCAGTGAAATTCACTGTGATCATCATACAAACAAAAATTTCTAAGATTAACTCAATGTAGTCTTTAATATACACGAGGATTTAAAGAGGTTCACCTTGCCATTAAAAAAAATAATAAAAAAAAAATTAATGGGACATTTGTTAACTTTCCAGAGCATCACAGGGAACAAAAGATTGTGCTTCATAAAATAATGTAGGGTCCCTTTGAAAAGCAGCACAGCTCCATTATTTCAGGGCAGATAGGTTTAGAAACAACACAGATCTGTTCAAAGTCCGGTTTTGCATGGACCCATTCACTAGCTGTACATTCAAGATAAGAATTGCCTTCTTTCTTTACAGCAGCCCGGCCAACATCACCACAAACAATTGCAAAACAATGACTGGGAGACAACAAAAGCCATTGCTGACCTTGCCAGGGGTTTGTTGCCAGTTTATAACCATAACATCTGTTATTTTGTGTCTTTCAGGTACAGCATATTTACATGACTAGCTCATGACTCCACTGGTCACAGTATTCATTGCTGCCCTTGATCCACCAACTTTGTCACCTATTAGACCTCAAATATTTGATACTAAATATAAAACACTACAACAAAGAAGATGCCACTTGAGTATCTGAACCATCACTCTCCATTGAACCAATACTGGCCATAATTACTGTCTCCTTGTTTATGGAGGGAGGCAAAAAAATTTTCAAACCTGCCATATTTGGCAGTGACCACTTAGCCTACAAGGTAGAAACAGAAAACTGTGCTGAAAAAAAAAAAAAATTACAAAGGAGGCATATTGCAAACATGCAAACACTCTAGAATCCTGTCAGGAAAAGAAATAAAACAGTGAAGAATGAAGGGGACGTGGTTAGACAAAGTCAACATCTTGGGAAGCAGCTGGTAAAGTGAGAGACAGATTTCAGTACAGTAAACAAGCTATAAAGTTCTCCACAGGAAGAGCAGACAAACCACCCTGGATTACTGCAATGTCTAAGTCATTTCTCTTTTGTGAAGATTTTCTTAAAAAAAAAAAACAAACTTGTTTTTCTGCCTGTTTGTTTACAGGGAGACATCTAAATGGCTGTCTGTGTTGGAATGATACTTTGAAGTCAAATGATGTAGCTTGGCCTAGACACATTCTCACTTTTGATGAACACACTTCCCACTTGTAGAAAGAAAACAAGGGCTTTCAAACAAAGCAAAAAAAACAACTAGATGGTTTGAGGGTTTTCTTTAAGATACATTTTTCTATTTTGCGAAGATTTAAGCACTATCACTCACTATTCCAAACAAAAAATTGCACAAGAACTTGATAGTAATTGAAGGTTAGAACAGCAGGAAGGGTATACCCATAGAAACGTTGCTTTGCCAGCATATTGCAGAAATTCCAGGATATAATGACAGGCATGTGATCTCCTAAAGCTGTACTTTATGCTTTACGTTAATGGTGTAGCAGCAAGTGCTGGCTTTGTTGCCTTCTGCTCTGGTTTCCTCACACAATAGCACCGGGAGCTTCCTGTCCCCTCAGCCCTCATAGATGTGCTGTATCGGGAAAGGCATCAAGCATGTATGTAGTAGACAAATAAGTGAAAATTCTGTGGGGATTACAGTGAAGAAATCCATCTGTATCCCATCCTGGCGGCTGCAGGAGGTCTGTGACAGCAGTATCAGAGTGGCTCCGTTGTGCAAATGGCAATTTTGCCATCCACAGATTTGGACAAAAATAAGGTGTTTCTCAATACTGGTGTCTTTGACCTGATCCCACACATATCTTCTGTCCAATCTTTTCACTGACAACAGATACATCAGCTAAGCATACAACAGGCAGGTGACTATCTGAAGAAGCCAGTGGGGAGCAACTATGGAAACTGGCTGTACAACCAAAGACGAAAGATACCTCCACATGACTCTCCCTGACAGAAAAAAAAAGCAACAACCTGTCACTCAGTCCAGACCCTAATTCTTCGTTGTGGCATCCTAGATGTAATCCTCACGCCTACATTTCACCTCCTTACTTCAGTTTTGTAATAGTCCATATAGACCCAGAGGAGTAAAATCTTTCATGTTTTCCTGACAGACCTCTTTCACTTCAAAATAACAGTTTTGAAATTGTTCATATATCACACCTAAGTCTGAACCCATTCAAATCTCACAGGGAGAAGAGAGAGAGCTTCTAACAGAGATAATTACAGTCCCTAGGTGGATGGAATTTCGCAAACTCAAAATCCATGTAAAGTATCTGCAGGCTGCATGGATGTGCCAAAAGCCTCATCTGTCTTCCCAGAAATCCAAGGGCTTGCTTAACAAGAATATTATCCCTGAAATTTAGTTTTATAGAAGTTACATCATTCACAAAGGTATTGCAGCACTAGGGAAAACAGTGAAAGGGGAGGAAAAAAAAAAGCCCCTTCTCTGTCTCAGTGTACTTTCTTTGCCATTTTTAATACGAGGATTAATATCATACAGCCAAAATAAACTGTGCTTTACACCACAGCAGAAACTATTGTCGCAGTCATTGCATGTGAGCAGGTCCTACCTTAACATTGATTCCAGGCACTAAGAGAAAGCTCCTCCAAATAAATTTGAAAATAGTTGGTAAAGTTAGTTCTTGACCCAATAACTGCTTTTCCTTCGCTCATTCTCTGACTCGTGGTTCATTCCTCATGTATATATAGACATAAATATACTCACATGTATTGGCTCAGACATAAAACTCCCAAGGAAAAAAAAAAGGTCTTTAAATGTAAAATTTGCTAAAATGCTCTTACCAAGAAGTGCAGATGTGTGCTGATTATAAATATTCACTGAATGGAGTAGAAGTAATAAATTTGATATGCCTACCAAGGGCTGTATACTTTCATCTGATTTTATTCTTTCTGGAAGACTTTATAATGCATTTTTGCAGGTAAGCTTACAGGCAGGATTAAATCTCTCCTGTTTGCACAACTGTAATGCAAAATGCACAAACATTGTGGTAAATTAAAGCAGCCACTGTTGCCTGTTCTCTTCTAAGGAAACTTGATTGTGAAGGATTTTTCTGTTCTCCTGTTTAGCTTATTAAACTCAAAAAACCACTTCATGTCATAATTTCTGTACCCTAAAACCATCTTCTCTCATGCACCACCTTCCAGAGAAGTTATTGTATACTCTGTCTGGGAAAAGACTGCAGGACTTGTCCTACTCTGGAGTGACAAGCATGCAGTGTGAGCAAGCCAGTGCTTGTACCGAGACAACAAGAAATAAAACAACTTACATTTAGACATTTGACACAGATACTGATCATCAGAAAGAGCATTTACTGTATGAAATTGAAATCCATGAATAATTCACCAGTTCCAGCTGATGACAAACCCAGAAGTGGCAGAGTATTTGATGATCAATAATTATTTCTGATAATTTAGGAAGTGTGGCATTTTATAACTGAACAATTTAATTAACCACTGGATTTGATTGTTAATTGCACAGGCTGAATCAATTTCTTTTTCTTTTGAATTTTGTGTAGGTGCTAAAAATAGTTCCTCGCTTCTCGAACAAATGCATTTCTCACCATGAATTACAAAACTGGTTCTCTAACAAGGTTTTCAAATATCACATTTTGTGCTACACTTCCGCTGTCATTGAACTGCTAATAGACTTCAAATAATAAGTTTACTGGAAACCGTAGCTCTAGGTTCACTGAAATCGCATTTGAATCTCATCTGTTGCTGAGGTTTATAATAAGTGACAGTGCTAAGCCTGAATCTGATTTTGCTGTGACCTGACGGCCAGCTCTGCGGTACTGCAACAATAGATAAAATTTCCAGCAGTCAGAGCCACAACACATCCAAGTTGTCAGTCTTGGAAACATTCTTCAAAAATGAAGTAGATCCATGTAGTTATCTAAAGAGCTTTTCTATGGGAACCATTCCTTTCTAAAACATCTCCATATACAATGTGATATAATTAGTTTTCCCACTGAGCAAATCTCAAAGTGTCAATCAAATTTATTCACCGACAGTGTTTTCCTAGATCTTCTGGCTTTGTGCTATCAGCTTGGGATGCAGAAATACAGCTTGTTTTCTCCAAGCAGGATAAATAAAAGAGGTTTATTCAGTTCCCCACTCTGTGTCAGAGAAGCAACCTTCTCCACTGTAGATTCCAACAGCTTTTGGGTTTTAAATATCCCCTAGGATGAGGATACTGGTGTTTCTCCTGAAACACTATGGGACAGTTCCTGATCTCTCAGGCTGTGAAGACTTTTTTCTTGCTACTTGCTCCAGTTTTCTTTTTCTTCTATTGCTCCAAGTTACAGGAAACTTCCCTGTGCTGCCATGAAGGATTCTTCCTCCTGAAAACACTCAAGCGTCCATACACAGGTATCTGCTTCGCTGCATCATCCTTGCACCTCAGATCCCCCCCAATCAGACATCAATGTACTGGGTCTTTAAATCTTCTCTCCTAAGTGACTATCCGAGAATCTTTGCTTGTGCACTCTTTAAACCCAGTTTCTCTGCACCATTTTCAAAAGAAAACACCAGAAGTGAAGTTTTCTGTGAATTTAAATCCCAAGTCAAAGCCAACTGAACTTTAAAAAAAAGTGACTTCGGCTTCTGCTGAGGCCCATGCTGTGCAACTACCAATCCTGCCTTTACTCTATGATCCAGCGTTTTTGAACATATGTAACCCTCAGCTGTACAGATTATTTTGAAGAATTTCTTCGTAAAAAGTTTGTCACTCACTGCCATCTCTTTTCATGGCTAAGTTAATTTGTAATAACTTTCAGATAAAAAACAGCATTAGCCTGTTACAGAGTCTTGCTGAAAGCTTCTCAACCAGATCCATAGCTTTTACTGAAACAACCAGAAATAAAAACTCAGTTTATGCTTGCACATGCATCTAATTCCATTGCATCGCTGTGCATGGTAGCTGAGGTACTGGGGCAGTCTGAGGCCTTTCTAACTTACTCCGCACTGTAATTGTCCTTGGAGCTACCCAAAAAGTAAATCTTTTCAGGATGATCCAGGACCCATTTTTATTAATCAAATGGGCCAATAATAAAACACTTCTTGAAATAAATAACGTCATCTCAAAGCTGCAAAGAAACCCTAGAAATCACAGAAACCCTTTAACAGAGCCTCTTCACAATAAAAAAAAAATAAAAATTCTAGGCTGGTCTCAGCTTCCATGCGTACAGCAGCACCTACGGTTCATTTTCTATCTGTCACGAGAACTCATGTAAATTATGTCTTGTGCGATCCTGAAACCAAGTTGATGTACTGTAAACCATTATTTCTGTCCTGGTAGAAATAATTTCTTGCAGCTACAGTGACACATACTATCCCCACTGCAAAAAAAGCTGTGATGATTGATATGAAATCAACCCTTGTCACTAGATATCCTGATGCTGAAGCAGCAGACTGAAGATACAAAAAAAACCAAAACAACAAAACAACAAACCAGCATTCAGAGAGCTTTTTGCTATGTATATTCCCCACTACCTTTCAAACGTCAACCATTTTTTATGAGCTTTTAGGTTTTTTAATTTTAATTTTGCTTTGACCATTCTCGTAGCCCTTCTTTGTCCACTTTCTTAAAGTATTCTGCCTCTACAACCTTTTTGGAAAAGACTGTTCTCCAAAGCACAGGTTATTACAGAGCAGTCACAGAACAAGATTTATAAATGCAAACATTTGCCCCAAGAGCCTCCTGTACGCAAGGCTGGGAACAGCCCCAGTCTGAAGGGCAAGGACTACAGAGCCGTGTGGTGAACATCATCTCGTATAGCCCAGAGTGGGTAGGCTATGTCAATTAGTAGTAGTAAGCATGTTTCATCCTCTTAGCTCCCAAGGTAAATTCTGCCTGCAGTCAGCATTATGTTCATATGGTCTCAGCAGATATTTGATCTGCCTAATCAAAAGAATCCATTTTCTGCTACCCAAAGAAAGAATAATGCAGCACACTCCAGAGAAAGAAAAATAAAAAGGAAAAAAGATGCAACAGTTTTAAACAAACATCCTGTCAAACCATACTTGAATAATTATGGCTCCTGTGGCACTTGTTCATGAACAGAAAAAGAGGAGTTCAGTCAGTTAACACGTAACTCCTTACAGATAGGAGAAAAAAAAAGGAGCTGGCAACCCTGAATTTTGAATAATTTTGTTGGATTCATTGTTCGATCCATGGTTACAGAATATAAGAATATAGTTAGGAATATCTTTTCAGAAGTTTCAGTGGGCACATTTCATTTTTAACTGCTAGAGATGACTTAGATTCATCCGGACATCACTATCTAATCTGCCTCAATGCCTCTGCTCTGCAGCTCATGTATTTCAAGATGACACTCAGAACAGTCTTCAGTGTTCTGCAAGATTAGGTTTATCTTAAGGCTTGTGACACCTGTAAGTATTTTTTAGTCATGACTCAGTCATCCCAGTACAAGTAGGTTCCATTACCAATGGGTAACACAGCAGAGAAGTCAGATGAGCAATAGGGGACTACTACTATTAATAATAACTGAATCCATGTTCAGCTTCAGAATAACAACATATGAAAGCAGCTACTGAAACTGCTCAGCTAACACCTGAGAAACAGCCTATCATTCTGGGTGATGCTTCAGACGTATTGCTCCATATGTCTGTATCATGCTGCCAATATATTACCGTAAGACTTTCTTGGCAGACCTTCCAAAGAGTATAGTATGTACTACATGACCAGACAGACAAATATCATCTCATAAACCTTATTAAGCAAAGCCACAAGAACACTCCCTTTCAGACTGAGTTTTATCACAAAGCAAGATTAAAAAGATCCTGGGAATATTTTGCCTTCAGCTGTTGGTCGTTTTTTTCTTACAGTGATATGTACCAACCAGCTAAACCAATAACTTGCCCTTCCGTGCCTGGAACAGCTACAGACATTCCTGCGCGCGCTGTGAAAAACAGGTTTTGTCCCCCATCGGAACAAGTTAGAGAATCTCGCTAACATATCAGCAATCACCAGAGAATTGGTAACGTTATTACAAATTTGGGTTATTAGCAAGTGTCTCCATGTCTTAAAATTGCACATCATAACAATGTTACAGTCTTTGCTTTTTAGGCATTTCCTTTAAAAAACAATTGTAACTACACTTCTACAGCTGTAATGCATTTGCCCCAAATGCACTAGCAGAAACTTCTTTTGCTTGAGTCACAGGATGAATCACACTGATTGCCAGGAGAAGGTGTCATCTCAGTGTGAAAATGACCTGGGCTGCAACTAACAGGTTGAACAAAGTCACTATAGTGTAGCTAACAAGAAGGGTGGACAGTAGAGATTAGATGCCAGGCTATGAAGATGGAAAAAGACAGGCCAGTTCAATTTACCTGCCTCAGTAGCTTCCTGTGTTACAACCACTTTGGTAACTCCCAGTTGTTTCCACTACAGTTTCTTCTACAGGCGTTCTGTGGTGTGTCTGTAGGCACACTGCTGTCATAGAATCATAGAATGGTTAGGGTTGGAAGCAACTTCATCTACTTCTAACCCCCCTGCCATGGGCAGGAACACCCTCCGCTAAGACCATGTTG
>VWZZ01007451.1:0-159434 GCA_013399095.1 Psophia crepitans | reverse complement strand
CCCTCTCCAGCTTTCCTGTAGGCCCCTACAGGTACTGGAAGGTGCTATAAGGTCTCCCCAAATCCTTCTCTTCTCCAGGCTGAACAAGCCCAACTCTCTGTGTCCTGATACACTGTGCAGGGCAAAGGATACATTTTGCGATGTCATTATCATTGTCCGGAATACACAGGGGAGAAATAGCACTTTTGTTTTACACACACAGCGATCTCTAACTAAGTCTGCAACAAGGGCAAGTGACTTCTATAGTTAGAAGGCTTTTCCTCTGCTGTATTTCAAAGTTGTTAACACTTGTCAAAAAGAAAAAGGAAGAAGTCTTTCCTGACACTATGTCTCAGGAAAACTTGAATATAGGCATCACTCTGTCTCTGCAGTAAGAGCCCCCAAATTTTGGCATTGATTTGCATTTGTTTGTAGTCTGGGCCAACCCAAAAGAGCTTTCTAAGACTACATTGTAAACTTGTCCTGGGTCCTCCATGAAATAAATGTTGTTGTTCAACTGAATCCCCCCTTAAGATATACTCATTCTTGAACACACATAGTTAATCCCATGGAGCGATTTGATTCTTTTAATCTGTTCAAACCCTAACGCATCTGCTTTTTTTTTTTTTTTTACTTTTGTACATTCTCTTGTGTTGCCTTTGTTAACATTATAATAGCAGGTTATTAGCAGAAATTTAACTCTCTGATTATTTCTCTTTTTTAGGTAGCTTGTAGCTGCTTTTTCCATTTTGGATGATACCCACTTCTCACTGTTTGGAGTCACTGCCATTTATTTAGCAACTTTGTATGACCCAGCGCTCCCCATGTCTACTCATGCAAAATTCTCCATAACTAATCCTTCTGACAACAGCACACAGGGCTTCCTGCTGCAGGGAGGTAAATATAATAAGAAGTAAGGCACATGGCCCTTAACTAGGGTTTTCTAGATCACAGAAAACAGGGTGTTCCTCTTCAGGAGCGCATATGAAGAATGAAGAAGCTCCATCTGCACCCTCACCTGAATTGGCCTTAGTGCTGACCACAGAAGGACTAAGTAGTTATCTAATGACACAGAGGTGAATTGCCCTACAAACTACAGGAGCAGCAAAGTCCTGCCCTTCTGCTCCTGCCCTGGCACAACCATGCCCTGCGAGAATTTCTGGTCAGTCTGGCTCCCAAAGACAACATTGCTCAGCCTTAAGTACTATGTCTGCTCTAGGGATGTTAATGATTTGAACTATAAATATTTCTACTGTAAAAATCCAGTGTATTTTAAGTGAATTTAACTGAAGCGCTAAGAGACCTTGAAAAAACAAAAGGTAAATTAAAGTTACTTTTTCTCCCCCACAGCTTCTGGATAAAAAGAAAAGCTTTTTCTATGGAACTCTCAAGTGTCCCTTAAAATCTCACTGTAGTTATACTGGCCTTGAAAGAGATTACAGTACTGAGGTCAACATGTCCAGTTCTGCTATAAAGCAAGCATGGAAGTGAACTTTGTACACCAAGGGTGGATGTGATGGGTAGCTAACTCATCCAGTTTAACTGGAAAAGGTGAGAAGCAGACCTCAGTACTTGTCTAATATAGATGGAACAAAAAAAATTCTCTGAGATCACCCATTCAAGGTTCTGCAGCCCACAATATTTGTGTTGATTTTGGGTACACAGCACCGTGCAAGTAGAGACTCAATTGTCTTCCTCTGTTCAATACAGAATTAAATGTGACACGCACACATTTTAGGAGCTTTGTTTGGTTTTTTATCAGAAACTCCGTCATTGCTACTCATAGAATAAGTTACTCAAAATTCCAGGTTTCAGCCAACACACAGATATGACACATAACATATCCTCTCTATCTGCCTTGGATTTTTATGTGTCATCCATTATAGGACTTCATCTAAATACCAGAACCGAGACGATCAGCAGCAGCTCTGTATGGGTGAGAACACACCGCTGTGATGGTCACCAAGAAAGGGGAGAGTTCTACCTTCCCACGGGTGACCTGTGAGCCACCCTGTCTCAGAAAAAAAACCAAACTCCTGGTCTGAAGGGAATAAATCTGTTACTGCAGTCTGCTTCCTTCTTTGAGACAAAAGTCTAGAGAAAGTATTCACATTAAGCATGATTTTTTTTTAAAGTCTGATAATAAATACAAGGCTTCATGTTCCAAGGCTTAACCTATTAACTCACAGAAGCTAAGCACATTGCATTGTGAGATTTCGCATGTATTTTCAATCCATCTGGTACTGTCCAATATTGAAAACAGGATATTGGACTAAATAGGCAATTAATCTAATCCAGTACAGCAATCTCGATATGTTTCTTTCTCTCTAAACATATGCCAATATGGAATTATAAACAGTGTTGGAAACATTTGAATGTTATGTGCTGAAGGTCATTGAGGAGCACACAATTCACCCTTCCTCCCTCTCCGTTCCAGAAAACACAGTGTCCTTTGTTTTCCCAGAATTAATTTCTATTTCATAAGTAACTCAGCTTTTAGATAACTTGTTACTCAGAGAAGAATCAAATACTCACTCAAGCCTCTGAGGTTTAGGCTGGTCTTTTCAATAGTTAAAACCAGCATGGTATAAAATCCTGATTTCACGAGGAAGACACATAACTCAGAGTACAAGTAGCAAAGCAATTCATCAACAGAACAGCACATGGTAGCTCTGAAAACAAAGCTCTAAATTCTGACAATCATCCTAAAATATTTAACACTAAATCTCTTTGGAGATTTCTGTTAGAACTCAATAGAAAAGACCCATCGTCTGCTTGCAAAATAAATGCAAATCCTTACAAGGCTGGATAACCATAATATGGCTGCAGGCATATCTTTGGTTCTTTCTTACTATCAACTCCTGTGAGAATCACCATATTCCCTGATGCTCAGGAAAAGCTCTTTAAATGGCTGCTTTTTCCAGTCTCTTCCAACACATTCATTTTTTAAGCATCACCTCTTTCCTCTTTCATATTTAACACTTCCATTAATGACTAAGATCAAGAGTTCGCATTCTGGTGCATTACTCCAATCAACTCTCAGCTTGTGATTTTCATGTTGTTTTATAGTTTATAAAACCTAAACAGCAAGCTAAAGAAATAAATTAACACTGTGCACTGTCAAGGTAAAGTCAGAAAAAAATTATTTACAGTCTGTTCTTGAAAGGGACTAAGCTCACTTATGACTGAAGCCTACACCAGTGCTACCAAGAGCGCACCCTCCACATTTTGGCATTCTTTTTACACTGAACACACACCCAAGAGAGCAGCACTCTTGATCCCCTGACACTCATGTGTCAAATTAACCAAAGGTTTGAAAATTGCTACGACCTCCAAGAGGCCAAAATGAGGACATCAAAATTTAGGTTCCTTCTCACAGGAAGGATGACTCACAGTGTTCTTGTCTGCCGGGGAGATTCCTATTTATCTCTTTGGATCACCTTTGGGACACATGTTACACTATACAGGTGCAGCGATCAGCACAATGTGTTAATCCCAGCTGTGACCTCCAGGTAGGAGTTTTAAATGAATTTTCAGAACTAAATACTGAAGAGGTAAAGGGGTTTTCTCAGCCCAAACTTAGAAGCAAAGTCTCAGCCCAAAGTCAAGAATAACTTACTTCAATGGGTTATGCTAATTCACGTGAGGAAAGAGGCCAACTATTTTTTCTTGGGGGTGGAAGGCATCTTATGCACAATATTTATTTGACACTACTACTTATACAATTTCAATTCACCCACCCACACATCTTGCCCGAACTAGAGAGCCTAAGTGCACCGTGGCATGTTAAAGGTCATCTCAGTCTCATCCTTAGAGAAATGAAAGAACACTATTCAGCCTTCCTTCATCAACCATGTTTTCTTACCCTTTGTGTTGATTCCCATGGACTCTTCTCACTTCCTGTTTTGTCACCTCTTCCTCAAAACACAGTCTTAAAAGTGATATTCCACACTTTTTTGCTACATCATGTCTTAAGACAGTATGCGCTTCTTCAGTAGACCACTTAAAAACCATCCCTGCTGTGCCCAGCTAAGAAAAATATATTAGACTTGGATTGGAGTCCTCAAGAAATTCGACGTGCAAATCCTTTTTCAATTGTGATTAAACAGACAATAAAATGAACACTAACTCATAGAACACTGTTACGGGAATGAAACTTTTAATCAGGCTTTTACATTGTCTTTATTTGCATAAAAATATTGCTTCTTGTATATCTTTGTATATGTTTATGAGAGGGCTAGCCAACTCTGCAGTAAAGTAGCATGCCCAGTCAATCACACTTTACTGCTGCAAATCAAATAAAGAAAGGTTTCATGTTTATAACAGGGAAAATACACCAAATGCAAAGGTCAGAACCTAACAGAAAAGGAAAAAATTGAGAAGAGATGAAGTAATCATTTAGAAAGGAGTGTATGCGGTTATAAAACAGCTATTGCTCTTCTGTGAGACTGTATTATGAAGACATTTGTGAGGGTTCAAGTGGCCAATTACTATTAAGAAAAAGTCTTGAAACCCTGAAGAGCTGATTAATTTTAGTAGGCTAGATTCTTTTTCTGAAAACTCCAGAAATACATTTTTTATTATATGCTATCCATCATGAGTTCAGTTTAATGTTTTCCACTCATTCAATGGAAAGAAAATTATGTGGCTCTTGTTCCCTACCCATGAATCCCATCTGACAGTTGGGGAAGTTTGGGCATAATTAGTTTATGCTACAAACATCAAAAGAGCTCACAGAGGCAATGCTAGGACAGGCCAACAATGTATGTATGTATTGTCTCCCTGGCAGATATTTAGGGAGACACTGTAGGGAATAAGGCAACTGCAGGTGGTCCTTCTTATGGAATATTGTTCCCAGTTGCTGGGAATCAGTGTTTTAAAAATCATTACTCATAAGTCCCCCAAAAGAATCAACACAGTTTTATTGCCAAACACATTTGTCTCAAAGTGCTGCCCTGGAAGAATCCAGGGTTAGAGGTGTGTTTATCAAACTGTCTTTTGACAAAACTGGGTTTCTTTGCTCATTTTTTTTTTTTTTAAACTGTCATGCGATTATTCACATTCTTATCACCATTCCTGCAGATGATCTTTGGAATAAAACTGTGTCTCAAATGGCCTCCTTTCATTAACTGTCTCCAGACAAATCAATATATGGGGTGAGAGGTATGGGCAGCATCTTTCAAGAGAAACAAATTGCCATTGTAACTTACAACACGCAATTAGTCATGCAAAAATGAAATGCTCTGGAAATACAGTCTGTTTTATAAATGCTTCATTGTGAAGAGTAGATGGTACTTCAAAATGCTGGTGGAGCAATGTGTTCTCGTTTGTCAACATAATATTCCCATATGCAATTACAAAACTGCTTGCAAGTTGACCACTTTGCTCCATTAGGGAAATGGACCACTAGCATTAAGAATACCATGACAAAACATTTATTTTTTGGCTATGGAATGAAAAATAATTCCAATCAGTAAGTTACTTTCACTGCTTTTCTCTGACATATTTAATCTGTGCCCTTTACCCAAACTCAAACTTTTTCCCAAGCCTTCCAGGAAAAAATAAACATTAAAAAACCCACAGAGGGTCAATTATCCAATTATCTGTGTGTTTACTAGGATAAAAAAGAAGAATCAGCTTAATTGCATCTAAAACACTCCATCTGAGGTCTAAGAAAAACTTTCTACCACTACAGCTGGTGACACACTAGAATAAGGCTGCCCAGAGAGGTCATACAAACTCTGAAACCGTCCCCCTACATGTGCCTGAAGGTTTTTAACAGCTGCAGGGGAGATCCATACTGTGTCAGTGCAGAACATTGGACTCAGATACTTCTCAAGGTCCTTTCCAGCCTGATATATCTATTATTCTCTGCTTATATGCACCCTGGTGCTATAAGCACATTGCTGGACTGTTGCACTCATACAGCTGAAGCTGAAAGAGCTTGGCGTAAGTATAGGGTGCTGTCAAAATACTAATATGTGCAGGAGCTTTTCTTTAACACTCCATGATTTTTCACTATTAAGACATGCGTGAGGTCTCTACACGCTTCAGTTTCCTGAGGTCGCTGCAGCATCTTTTTGATTAATTCATCAGCACTGCTTACTTTTCTGCAACTGCAAGTAAAGACCTTCCTGAGTAATACCAAATGCAGTTTTCATTCCTGGTGAACACAGTTGCATAGGAAAGCGTGCTTAAAACAAGTTAGCTAGCTAGCTAAAACAATTAAGTGTTAGTTATCTGTGTTAGCTGTCATTTAACAGCAAATGAGAGCAAATATTAGGCAATAAGAAATGAAAAAAATAATTCTTGACATAGTTAATAAAAATAAACCAAATTTATAGTGTAATCTAGACTCAAAAGACAGTTAAGACTAAGTATCATGTTAATTACTATTTTGTTATCCTCTCTCAAAAATATGCATCTTTCCACAGCAAAACATGATCCAATCTGAAGATAATAGATAAAAACACAGAGAAATTGTATGTGGTAGAGAAGCGATCAAATTTTTAGCCATATTCTGGATCTCCACAAATTGATGCAAGTATCCAGTTTGCCTGTTGTTTTATTTTTAACTACAGTCATAAACTAGGCTGATGCCCTCAGGGTGATTTCTATTGCTGGCCCACCAAATACTATTCCTGGTCAGCATAGCATGACTGTTCCCTTCAATACATACTCCCTAGTTTGCTCCATTAACCAATAAAACACGTTTTTCCACTAGCCTGAGATAAAAATTGTGTAGCAGTCATGAGATCTGATGGAAAAATATACTTTATGAAACCAGTCTTTTACGTTCAACGAATAAAAGATACTGCTTTTCTAATGAGTACACAAAGTGTAAAGGGTTATTGCAAGCAAATTAAGGAGTTTCCAAGGGGCACTGAAATGGAAAAAGTTTTAAGAATTTTAGAAGCTGCAGGGTGAGTACTGGGAGCATAATCTTCCCATCTGAAACTAAAACATTTTAATTTTGAAAGGTTACAGTGGTTTGGGGTTTTTTTTTCCCTCTGGACCAAAGTCTGCTGGGTGGAGAAGTGTGAGTGGGTAACGGGTGCCATCAGGGAGACTGTTACTGGTGTAACCAATCAGTTCTTTCATTGCTACCAAAACACTGGTACTGAGCACATCAAACTACTGTTCTGAGGTTGTTTTGTTTTACTCTATCAACAGCTAACATAGGCAGGATTTCACCTGACTAGAAATCCTGTCTCTTTTAATCATGCTAAAGGAGTGAGGCAAGCTTGACAGGCATTAGAAAGAAAACATAATTTCTTCAAACGTTTTACAATCAGATTAGTTTTCATAGACTAAGCCATAACATCCATGAAACTGCTGGTTTAGTGAAGACTAAACACAAGGTAGATAGTCTGAAACTGAGTTTATCTATGTCTCTGCCTCGCAGGGTGGTACTTGTTCCTTCTCACGCTCATGACATGTCTTGTACTTACTACCTCATATACGTTAAACAAGGTGAACTCTGGTGGTTGCTGTTTGCTATACATACACACAAAGGATTACAAATCCTCTTAGACCAGGAATGAGGCTGCTGTGGCCTGCACACATAAGAATAAGCAGCATCTCACACTTTACTTTTTCCTGAATCATGCAAGAGAAAAGCAGAGACTGGTCAAAGCTTTATCCCTGCAAACATAGAGGTACATACAGACTCTTTAGTCAATAAGGACGAAGACTCAAGAACTTTCAAAGGGAAAAATATTAAATTATTTCCTAAAAAAAGTGTTGCAATGTGCTCTGCTCCTCACTCAGGACAGAAAACCGTTTCTGTATAAAATTTAAATTCAATGTTTTTCATTGCTTTTCTAAGCTTAGAAAACAGAAATATACTAACCTGACTTGGCTAAAGACTTCATCTGTTGCCTTTTCTTCCCGTAATACTGAGAGATTTCTCCTCCCCTCTCCCCAGCTCTGAACAGTACCTTATTTTTGATGAGCATGTCCCCTGCTGTTTTATTTACTTGTCTTAGCTTGTCCCTTCAAATTTTACCAAATTCACCCATCTCCTTGACAGAGCCACATTTCTTCTCTTCTTCAGAGAGAGACACGAAAACAAATAAGCAAGTTTTGTTATGCTTTTTCAGATAAAACAAATGTCAGCTGCTGCTTCATTGGATGTGGTACTTAAGGACATGGTTTCGTGGGTAATAGGTGGTGGGGGGACGGCTGGACTAGATGATCCTTTAGGTCTCTTCCAACCTTAATGATTCTATGATTCTCTGTCTTCAGCTCCATCTTCAGCTCCTCAGGGAACCAGTTCTCCACATACCTACATGCCACTGTCAGTATATTTGGAAAACCCTTGACCTCAGGTTAGAATGTACTGCGTGACTTTCCATGTTTAGTACTCACATTTATTCTTAATTGTCTTTAAAACAGATCTGTTTATACAGTCGGCTCTATGTTGAAAGCTGCACACTTGTTGCTTACATCCTGCCTTGAGCTGTTTTCCCACAATGGTTTCTGCTGCCCTTTTGCCCACACGCTTATTCAGTGCGATTGGGATGAACGTCAGCTGCAATCCCTCCAACTGCCGTTCCTCTCTTGTGCTGTAAACTGATGAATTCTAATCAAAATACCTCAGGGCATTTTACAGTCTCTCAAAGTCACTTTCGTGTTGCTTCATCTAGTGCACTCTCTTAACAAGTATTTCAAATTGGATGATAGCACTAGAAGGTTTTACTCAAATACAAGTAGTACCCATTTTCCAGCCTTATTAAATAATAAAGCACTTGATTCATTTCCAAGGATTAGGTCCAAAATATCCTCTGGCTATATTGACCATTCAACAAATCGCATTATGAAAGCAGTGCTACACTAGAGTAGCTCTAAAAGCCTGCCTTCCTCGGATTTTGCATGGTTATTATTCCAATCAATATCGGAGTGATCAAATCCTTCATGATCTGTCTCCAAGGCTTCTTTTAGGTGCTTTTCTTATCAGTACAAACATTTCACAAATAATTTTTGTGAACCATCCTCATGGTCTATAACAACAACCAGCCTTTTCATCTTCAACTTCTGTCCATAACATCCCTGGTTTATGGGACAAAATACATGTCTCTTGGGAAATTATTTGCTGTCCTTCAGTATTAATGCTTGCCATCAGACCCAGTTTCATATTTTAAATCTCAAAACTCTTGAACTTTCCTGGTTGATTGGCTGGATATCACACGCCTTAAAATGTTTATTCATACAAAAATGATAGGCTGCTGAAGATGAGCAAGCCTCCTTACCAGTTGTCAGACATATGTGCGATTTGTGTTGGAGTAAATTCCCTTTTAAACATCAAAAGAAACAAAATCCAGTGCTATATTAAATATTTCAGTCAGAATATTTTGTTTGTGAAAATAAAATGCTTTTTCCCCCTCCAAAAAGATGTGTAGTCTGACTCTAGCAAGGAGTATGGTTTTTTCTTTTCCCTTATTTTGATAAATTCAGACTTCTAATAGGAAGAAAATCTATGGTCTCTATAGCCCACAGTCGAAGAGAAAAACTCTATCCCTTTTCCTCCCTCACTTGCAGAAATGCTTCTTTTAACATGTGTTTCTAGAACACAAAGCCGTGGAAATACATTGTCATTCAAATCTGTACCTTGATGCAGGTCTACAGTACGACCTCCACCACATCCCCCAAATTGAGGTTCATTATAACCTGTCAACTGCAGGGGTTAAATCAGTTAAAATCCAATGGAATTTCTATTCAATGCTCTCAACAGTGTGACAAATCAAGAGAAAAGGCAGGGGCACATGAAGGGTGCACTAATTTCAATCAACTGTTTCCAAGTGTGTGAATGCCAGAGAATGATTGGTTCTCAGATTTCATCATATGTGTGAGCATTGCTTTATTGTGAACATTTACATTAGCAGTTTAATCCCTTTAGGAAAAGAATACTGAAAATTGGTTTCAAAATGTTCCCGTCATTAAATCTGTTGCAATTTCTCTTGAAATAAAAGGCACAGTCTGAGGTAGTGAGAACCTATCAGATGAACTGTTAGAAACATTAGATAAGGACCTCTCAACCCTTAAAAGGCAAGAAATTGTACTGTACATTTCCCAGCTGAATTGTTGCAACATTTTAACATCATTTGGGGAAATAGAATTTTAAGTAAAGGCTGGCAACATGTATCACATGTTTAAAGAAAATCAGCCACAAAATCAAGAACTTAAAATGTGCAAGGAAAACCACATTCATACACAGCCACTTACGTTTTTTTTCTACCCTCTCTTTTATGCTCTTTAGAATCACAGAATGGTTTGGGTTGGAAGGGACCTTAAAGCTCATCTGGTTCCAACCCCCCTGCCATGGGCAGGGACACCCTACACTAGACCAGGCTGCTCAAAGTCCCGTCCAACCTGACCTTGAACACTGCCAGGGATGGGGCAGCCACAACTTCTCTGGGCAATCTGTTCCAGTGCCTCACCACCCTCACAGTGAAGAATTCCCTTCTAGTATCTAATTGAAATCTCCCCTCTTTCAGTTTAGACCCATTACCCCGTGTTCTATCACTACAAGCCCTTGTAAACAGTCCCTCTTCAGCTTTGTTACAGGCCCCCTTTAGGTACTAGAAGGCTGTCCTTCCCAAAGAGCCTGTGTCCTTCCATCCCAACACTCCAGTCATAGGAGCCATCCCACCATGTCTCCAAGATGCCAATGCACATCCTGCAGGTGTGCACACATGTAACTCCTCTTGTTTATTCCCCACGACACATGTGTTCGCATAGAGACATTCAAGTTGGCCCCTGATGAAGCTTACTGACTGGAGCGGTTGGAATTCATTAGTGCTGCACTCCAGATGCTCTCCTACTGACCTGTGATCTTTCTCCCACCTCTGGGCATCTGTTGCTGGCACTGGCATCAAACTGGTAGGAGTGGGACGGGTTGAGGTTCCCATCAACCAGCAACTTTAGTTGCTACTTTATGGTAGCTTGCTCACAGTGCTTCACTGTGTTGGGAAACAGAATGATGTTATACCACCATGGGAAATCTATCTCAATTCTGTGCTTCTGCAAGTTTCCATCCACTCAGTGTTCCCCACATTGGTAAGAGAAGTGTATTGCACTTTTCACTATTGTATAAACATCAACCACCCACCCATGCAACACAGGCACTTGCACTGGCTACAAGACCAGCAATCAAGTGCAGAGTTTCCTTCTGGAAACAGTGCTTTTGAGAAAACTCTTGCAGAAAGTGGAATTTAGTCTAGTAGCATTTGTTTTAATTATGTTTTTCATGCTTACCTCAGTCCTGGGGCATGTTAATGTGGCCTGCTGTATGCTCAGTAACATGTGTTTATGTCCTCAGTCTTCCCCAAACCACACAAGCAGCCAACTATTAGCTTATTAGAAATATCTACAAATTCAACCTTAGGGTTAAGCAAATTCAAATTATCTGAGATCTGCTGTACACAAACACATGTGTAGGGACTGCTGTAAATTAGGTGAGGTACTTGTTACTCCATCACAGTTTATGGGGCTGATAGGGCTCTAGTCCCTTTCCTGAAATTACTGTATTCCTAAACTTGATTCTCCCAGATGCCAGGACATTTTGGGGTGGCTCACACCCGATCCCGTTCTCATAGATACTAAACCAGGCAAAGTTTCGCTAAAGTTAGTCTATTTCACAAAATATATTGATGAATTCACACTTTCTAATCATAGAATACTTCACTTAAAATTTCCAAACACACTTAAACGCAAAACTTTTCAAGCACTTTAAAAAGCTTCTTCTCTAAGTACAAGTTAAGGATAAACACATCACAGAAATGCTTAGCTTTTGTATGCAGCAACCCAACACGCTGAATTAAAAGCATGATGATACTGAAAGAATGGCATTGGTAAAGCATATTTTATTGATGAAATGTACTTTTGTCTTCTCTACTCAAATTTCCAATAATCTATCACTTGTCTTTCTGTGCAAACCACTTATGCATTATTAGAACATCAGAATTATTTTTAAAAAAAATGTATTTCCAAAAATGCTTATCTGACCCACACAGAAAAGTTACGGGAAAGACTTAAGCACTAATCTATGAATGAGATTATATTGGGCAGTAGAAGATTAATGTACAAAGGAGGAGTATTTGGTAGTTCTATCTTCAAAAACAGAATCTTACAGAAGCAAGATTGAAAGGAGCAGCACACAGGCAGCCTTACCTCCCTCCAGTTTCACCGCTGTGATAATGTTTTGGAAATACGAAAGTAGGAGCGTACTTACCCTAGTAACTGCCACCATACTGGTGGCCTGATAAACCCCAAATGAGAGGGAATAAATAACTTGTTGAAAACTCCCCATGCCATGCACCTCTATTGCCTCTAGACTAAGAGCAAATAGGGCATGTTATCATTGCTCACAACACCCACCCATGACTTTAAATCCAGGAAGGTTAAAAACTTCTGCTGACCCATTTTATTGTATGACACAGAAGCTGAGCTATATTGATAGCAAAACCAGAGAGGGTACTATTAAAACTAAATGAGGTTTTCCATAAGCTCACTCTTGATCTGCCCTCTGGCATCAGTTGTTTAAAGAGACAGTCACAGAGAGAAAGTCAGCTTATGTGGGTGGAACTGCACAGAAACAGAAGCACATGCTATTATACTCTCCTTCATGCGTGATTTTTCCACATTTTACATTCAGAAAAGGAACTTTCTAGACTGTCTTCACCTGCAAAGATGCAATGACTGTGACAAAGCCCAGAAAACATTCCCCAGGACCAAGTTCCCATTAGGAGGGAGCTGCACAAAACAATATGCAGAAATCCCATTTAGCTTGGAAGAGCATAAAAGCATCGACACAACCTAATTCTGGAAAGTACACAGGGAAGCATTTGAACATTTTCTTATGTTCTAGCGAAGCATGTGGTCGAAGTTAAGCATTTGCTTTTGTTCTTTCCTAAACTACAAAGCAATGAATGGAACAGAAATAGATACGCTCCTTAGTCTTCATATGTATTCTGTCTTAGTAAGGAACACCAAACCATGCCCTCTATGACTGCTGAGTCTGTATACATCAAATACCTCTACGCAGGTATGCCGAAGGAAGACTGCCACTCTTTGAAACGGTAATCCTAAAATCTGCAACATACCATTAGCTGGGGAGCTGTACTAGTTGCGACCCACAGGAAACAAATTGAAAATCACGCAGAAAATTCACAGCAGAGAAGGCATTATTAAAGAAGTGCTTCATATAAATTGATTGTACTTTATCTATTCAGTATTGCTTTTTAGTGCCAGAAGTCCAACATTAACTCCAAAATGGCTGGGACTGTGCTTACACAGACACCCAGTCGAACAATTAGGAATCATTAAAGACTTTAAGACAGAAAACAGATGTTCCAGCCAATTTTGTTAGAGCTGGGAGCCTCTGAAGAGAGATGTCTGGATTGTTTAGCTTGCTGGTTTCTGCAGCACCAGAGATCATTCTCGTTACTGTGTTTTGAAGCGGTAATTTCTGAATGATGATGCTGGCAGAACTACAAACAAAGAATTACACTAATCCAATCTGGATGTTACAAACACATATAAGACTGTCTTCAGATTTTTCACAGGTCAAGCAGGATTTAAACCCTGCTCCATTAATAAAACGGAAAGACACTGTTCTAGGTCTTTTTAAAGTGTCTTTGCCTACAAAGGCATAGGAGTGCAGAGTGGGTAACAGTGTTTTGTCCTACAACAGGAGCTCAAGGCAATAACTTATATAGATTGGACTGCCAACAATCAATTTGCTTTAAGCAGATAAAGTTCATCGTATTCTAAATATTTGCAAAACAACACCCTTTCTAACACAGAACTGCCTCTCCAGGACCTGTCCATGTACATAAACTTTCACTGTAACTGATAATCAACTGTCAAAGAACAATAAGCATTACATTAGTCACAGACTACGACTTTGCACTAACATCAACCCTCCTCTGCAAGAGATGGACAAGAGGACTGAATCTTGGTTCAAATCCGTGTATCCAAAACACAGACCTTTAGGGTTTGGTTGTAGGTCCAAGCTGGAAACCAAAGAAAAAAAAATTATACCTTCAGTTTTGGTATCACCTAGAGCAGCTTCAGGAACTCAAAGTTTTCTCTAGTAACAGCTGTCACAAAGAGGAGCTTACAAGACACTCCTTTGGCAGTGGAGAACACTTCACGAAAGAGAGTTTAGATCAAACCCAAAGGTCAGAACTCAATTCAGCATCTTAACCAGATGCTGGTAAAACTTCAACCTAAAGAGCAGCTTTAGGCCCCTACCCTAACATTTGCTTACGTAACTTAGTATTCACCACACTGCCTACAAAAAAATAAAATAGGTTGGAAATTAAGACACAAGTTGTCAAAATTAACACATAAGAGACAGTGATTAAATAAGACTCCACAACAAACTGTGGTTGCCACCATTCTGAGAGTCAACCAAGCTAGTGATGGAGCATTAGCCTTACCTTCGAAACAACAAAGCCAATAACTGTTATTTATTCTAAGACTTCTCCTACAGTTCAGAATGCATTTCATAAAGGTTGGATTGACAGCACTTTATTTTGTTAGTATGAAAAAAGGATTCTAATTGCAAGAAAAGTATTTTCTTGAGAAATAGCAAAACACCCACTCGGCTTTCTTAAATTTGCTGGTCCTTTCAATAAACAAAGGAAATAAGTATCTATATTGCCTGTGCTTTCCCCCAGTAGATTAAAATCTAAAGTGGTCACCAATTCAGTACAGCTCTTTTAGATAAAACCAAGCTGCAAGTCATAAGGAAATGAACAAGGTTTTTCCTTTCTATGATGTTTCTGTCTCATTAGAACAATCACTTCATAAGTGCAACTCTGTGATCACCAGCATGGTAAATTAATGGTGATATTCATGGGCAGCAAACATCAAATGGCCAAGGACAGGTCTGCATCTTAGGAATTAAGTATTTTCTTTCCAATTACTTAGGTTGATCATTCAAGGTACAACTAAACTGGCTTTAGAGGCTGCATTTCTCACATTTGAACTATTCAAAATTCTGGACTAATACTATCCTCCTATGCATTACAAGGATGACATTTACTGTAAAGCCTCTAACATTCTTCAGTGCACACACACAAAGAAAAAAAAGGGAAGCAACATGAAGAGCAAAGTAGGAAACTGTCCCATTCATGTAACTTCCTCAGTGCTCTTGTCCAGTGGACAGCAATGGCTAGGGACTTGAGGCAGATGGAGCCAGAGAATATATCCATAGAGGGAAGTAATAATAAATAATAAAGCTCTCTTACAGCCCTTGATACAGTCCCCAGATCTTGAAACCCAGTGGAAAGGGCAATTATTGCTAAAAACACATGTATGGAAAACAGGCGAAACTGATTGTTAATAAGCAAATCCACAGAGAAGTCACAGATGGACCTTCACATACAGCCCTCCCTGAAGCTAGTCATGGCCTGCTGCATTTGATATATCATCCCTTGACAAAGCTAACTTAGTCTCTCCAACAGCAGGAAAGCTCCTGCCATTGAGTGCAGCTAGGTAGGCCTGCACATCTTCTGCTCCCTTAGTCTCCACTCTCTGTCTAGCCAAAATAAGTTGGCATCAGTTGAGAGAAAAGGCTTCCTAGCACAACATCTCACTTAGACAGCTATACTTGTTCACATCTGGCTTACATCTGGCCAAATAAAACCACAAGCAGAGTAAGCATATTGTCATCTGCTCTCCTGCATAGGTGTACCAGTAATCCTGGCTAAAGACAGCTCCTTCTCTGCCTACCTAATCAGGTTATAAGCCATTTTAGGGCTCAGGATGAAATTAAATAGGAAGTTGGTGGCTTTAGTCACTTCTGGTTTTGCATCCATACAACAGTCATGAAAACAAGAAACCTTTGAAGGTACTTTAAAAGAAGCCTTTAAAGATTTCCAATTTTTTGTCACCAGATTTCCCTACCAGCACAACCATAGGCTGTGTAATTAGGAGATTATTAAAGACCTGGAAACAAATGAGAAAATAGAAGACAGAAAAAGTAAAAGATGACATTGAAATATGGCCAGGAATCTAACCTCAGGATTCCCATTAGCCACAACCACCTCAAAAAAAACCAACTGGAAATAAGTAGTTATACAATAGTATAGCATTAAACTAGAATTCAGTGGGCAACTGAAAAAACCACACCAAAAATCCCACTCCAGCAGAAGAGGCAGAGTTCTCCCTGATCAGCAGGAAACTTTTCCCTCAAGCTTAGTAGCAGGTGGATGAAATTTGATTAAAAGAAGATAATATTCATAATCTGCTTAGAAGCTGTGTATGCAAGGTTATCAGAAATAGTCAAATTGCTTTTCACCACAGTAGAAAAAAAAAAAAACAAACCTTCCTGGTATATCCTTTACCAGATCCTGAAGAAACATAGCTGCACCTGACCTAAGCCCAGAAGCCCGCAAATCAAAGATGACGATAAGCGTAGAAAAACTCATGAAGGATGGTTTTCACCGAGCGCACAAAGTGGCCAACCAAAAACATTATTATACACCCCCAAAGTTCTGGATCTAGCATCCAAATCAAGTCCACCTAAAAGAGTTAAAGCATACAGATCTGCTATAGTTTACACTAAAGGTACCGTAGAAGACACAGTACTGAAGTGACTGGAATGGGTGAAGGAAAAAAAAAAACCCACACAATACACCACCACACATCACATGATACCTTCAAAAGTCTAAAAAGTCTGAAATAATATTAAGACTGGGAAAAGGTCAGATTAGGGGACACTGAGGAAGAGGTGGGGTAGAAGGGGATATTTAGAGAAGGCAGCATTGTAAAAAGCAAGGAGGGTGCATGACACCTTTCTACAATAAGCTGCATGCATTTAACTTTCAGTGTATCATTTCGATACACCGTTGATTGCATGAGCCTACACATGCTGGTCAGAGGGCACCCAATGCCTGAGCTGAGAACAAGCAGCTTCCCATTTCTCCTCCCACACCTCCATCCCAGAAATAAAAGCTCACATGTGCTCCAGTCTCACTGAAAGAAGCTAGAAGTATTAAAAAAACACAAAAAAATGCAGCAGAGGAAAAAAAAATGTGTAAGAGAAACCAGAAGACATCAAAGTCCTCTGCTGCTTATGCCAGAAAAGCAGTGGCCCATGGAACATGCTACACATCATGCCTACACGGACAAAGAAGTTCACATGCACACATTCAAAATGCTTTCAGGTCAAGCTATCCAGATGTTTCTGCACAGCTGCATGTGAGTAATGTTCTGTGGGCAGAACGCAATCATCCCTTCTTGCTGTGCAGAACATCTGCAGGAAAATGAAAGGCACAACCATAACTCGCAAAAACTAAAATTAAGTTCTCTTGTGTATGCTTTAGAAAACTCAGACAATGTGCCTGAAAGAAAAGGGAAAGGTAACCCAGATGAAGACAGCTAAAGAAAGAAGAAAATATATCCTTGCACTGGTTTTCAATTTGGATTGTAATTATGATTTTTTTTTTCATTGCTCTCAGCAACCCATTTACACTTTCTCTCTCCTCCTCTTTTTATTCTGTATATTGCTGATTTATGCTCCTTCGCAGAGGAACTTAATCATTTGGAAAACTTCAAACTATAAAAATTCTAAAAAAAACCAAAATACATAGGCTGGAACAGTAATGAATGGCTCTGTTCAGAAAAGTTCTGACCACGAAATTTCTGTCAAAAGATGCTGTTCCACAGAAAGTTACTGACTTCAATGACATTTTTAATGGTAAATTTGGTGAGGCCCATGATGGTATTTTCACTTGTTTTCAGAGCCTCAGAGGTAAAGCAGGGCTTTTCCAGGAAACTGAAACTTCAATCCAACTTCAGCTCACATAAGAAAAGATGTATTTTTCTCTGCTGTAAAGCAAAAAAAGCTTTAAAACATCAGAATATTTTGCTTACCAAGATCTGTTTCTATTATCTGATTCAAAAGGAACTTTTTGAAAAGCAGAGACTTGGGTGCTTGCGCATGACAGGACTCTGCTGAATCTTAGAAGAAAATCCAGAAACCTGCATTACTAAGAGTAATTGCTCAGACAGCTCCTCAGCTTGTAGGCATTTATGTTTATGAAAAAAGCATCAGCGATTACATCTTTGATTATTTGAAGCAATTAAATGAACAGAGTTGAATCCTTGCCTGATATTCCATGAACTTGAACAAATGTGTGCTGCTGCACCTCTGCTAAATATCTGTACATCAGACTGCATGCTCCTCTTCAGATCTTCCTTGACTGTAGGCATTTTCAACAAAAACCTCCCCAAGCCACTATAATCTTCACAGCTCAACTAGTGATAGCAACAGAGAAAATCCGAGCATATGCAACACAAGCATTAACTCGAGCAGGTTTTCCAGGCATATTTTGTGTAGAAACCAGCTCCGTGGCCAGAGGTAAGGAAAGCAATTCACTCTAGGAGAAAAGCCTACAAACTTATTCCAACTTATCAGAGGGAACATGAGTGTTGTTGCTACACTTGTTCTTTGGATAAACAGAATCCTCCTGGGCTGCCAGTTGCTATCAGAGTTAAAATGGTACTCTGCTTTAACAACACAGGATTTGCCTTAAGTGGCTTAGAAACAAACTCTTCTCAGCAGGGAATTTTGCAAAGGGAGCTCCAGACTTGAGAGACCAGCCCAAACCATATCTCATTTTCACTTAATCTTGAGCCTAAATCTGCTCAGGAAAGAAAGTGCCAACTTTACCTGAACTCTATGTATTTGAGGTGAGACTGGTTATTTAAAAAAGCTAATGATGCTCATGTAAATTAGACACCCCAACAAGGGCACGTGGTTCAATAAATGCAACAACATAGGAGCAACAACAAGACTATTAATCACTTCAGTACCATGAAAACTAACTGATGACAGGTCTTTTAACTTCATTATCTCTCAAAAAAAAAATAAATTAAATGAAACCCCAGAAGCTTCAAGACTTGAGATAAAGCCTATCCAAAAACTCCAACTATCATTACTTTTGTATTGCCAGGTCTTCGAACTAGAGTTTTTGTCTTCTGCTGTACATCCTTAGTATCTAGAACAAACATCTCCTCCAGCCATCATACCTCCCTTCTCATAGGAACTTGTTAAAATCAATCCTCACCTGCAGCTCGTTTTCCATTCACACAAATGTTTCTTGGCTTCCTGATTTTCAGCCCATTGCTTCCTCAGTAAATTCCCATCTCTCACACTCATTTTGCTTCATTTTCCCCCTTATGAGTGTCTCTCCCTTTGACAGTCTTTCTCCTGAGTTACAAGTATTTTAAGCTCTTGGTCTTTACAAAATTCACTCTTCACTGCAGTTTACTATCCAGATAACAGCTATTTTCCTTTTTTCTGTTCCCCCCTTTCTAAAACCTCAAAACATTAACTATGGTATCTAGTCTGCCTGGAGTAGAACAGGATGTAAATCAGTTTTCCTATGCCATAAAAGGTCCTGAGCTTTAATTGCACTTTTTTGCTGTTTCATAAAGAGATAAAACTGAGATTGTTTGATATTTTTATTAAAACCAGAGACAGATGTCTATCTCAGACTAGACAGTTAGCCTTGCAAAGGTACTCATATGGGAAAAATCTGCCTAGCTGGTTAATGGGAGACTTTTTTTAAAACATCACCCACATTAATGTTTTTCATGTTGCACTAAGGGCTATAATAGAAACCACTTTAACTCCTTCCTCCCAAAATTTAAACTAAAGCTGGGAAAAACCTTCCAGATCAAGCATCTCATTCAGAATGAGTACAGCTTCACAAACAGAATATGGTTTCAACAGAAACCTGTGCTAAGAAACATTTATCCGCTTTAGCTTGGACTTCTCCCCTACAGCTTCTCTCCACTCAAAGAGGTCTCCAGTAATTTTCCCTAGCTAAAGCTGGCTTAAAAATCGGCTGTCAGGCCTAACACCTCCACCTTGAACCTGGTTCTCAGACAGGATCTTTGTATCCAAATTATGCTTGTGTTCTTCGTAATCATACCCCATGATACCCTCTGGAAGATCTTCACTGTGTGGGAGCCACAGGACTGGCTTTGGTGGACCTTGAATGATTGCCAGACGTTGCTTCAATTAGTTAGCCCAAGACAGATACTTTCTGATGAATCTTGCTTTTAGCCATTTAAGATGTTGTCACCGTCTGTCCCAGTCTTCCGGGCATGAGCAAACGGAGACTGGTACATCTCAGGCACCAGCCCTTGGCCCAGTGTAGTATCTTCAACAGATTTATACATATATATATAAAGATTACTCTGAAATAGATCAAAGTATACCAAGACAAGTAAATCTATCTCAGGTGATGGCTAGCAGTAGATGTCACAGGAAAAGCATTACACCTGAGTAAATCTACAGACAAAATTCTCCAATTTTACTTCACTGTTTCCTGAACCATATGGGATTTTTTTCTGGTTTAACAGTTCTTATTAGATATTTCCCATTAATTTACCTAAACATTATTATTTTGAAGCTCCAAGAAGTCATTTCTCACCTGACTTCTATCTGCAATCAGCCCATGAGTCAATCTAACACTCATTAGTAAGCTCTCAAATATACATCTTTGCTTTCCTTATGAAGCTCTTCATGGCTGACACACACTTCCTTTATTTTTTGTTACCATGTTGGTATGTGGTGCTTGATGATAGCCTGTAGCTACAGCTGGTCTGCCTGGAGCTGCATCATCATTTTGTTTGCCACTGTCTGTTGCCATCTTATAGTTAACATAGATTAGTTGGAGCAAGGACACCCTGTTCTGTGTTTGTATAGAATCCAAAACAGTAGGATCTTGGCCCATGACTAGTCAGTGTGGCAACAAAAAATTACAATGCAGGCATGGTGTCAATAAGGCTTTCAGTACAGTCACCTCTATGGTTAGCCAAGCTGTAGGACTTTGGGAGTGGGAGCCATTGCTTGCAAAGCAATTTGCACATGTCCTGGCATGACGCTGCCTCTTAAACCAATTTGCCTTTGGGGAAGGAAACTGTGGGTCCTTCCAAGGAAAGGCCAGGCACATTTATCTGCCAAAAGTCAGTCTCTCAGCACCAACAAAATGGCAACTATCCACACAGTAAATGTAGTCTGAAGGAGTTCCACAAGTAATATTGACAGCTGGAGTGAATATGACCTCAAGCCTGCCCTGCAGGCCATTTGAGAAGGGCAGGTAATTGAACAATGAAAATCTGATCACATTAACACAGGGAGGAGGGAGGAATCAAAATAAATGCACTAACCTAAAATCATTTTTATATATCTGCTTCTACCAGATCTTTGCCTTTGACTATTATGACAACATTGCCAAATCTTGTTATTTTAGTGTGTTTCATGATTTGGGGGATTATTTTTTAAGTCATATCACCTAGAGAAGTGTTATTGACATCACTCCTTAGTTTTTTACATAGAAAAAAGCATTTCAGCAAAATCTTGAGGACATGAAAATAGAGAAAACAGAAAATAAATTGTATATACATTTATTTACTCAGAAGAGGGTGACAGGCACAGTGATTTGTAAGGCCTCTCAACAGTTCAGATTTCTGACTCTGTCAGATCAAACCTTATCGGGNTTTCAGCAAAATCTTGAGGACATGAAAATAGAGAAAACAGAAAATAAATTGTATATACATTTATTTACTCAGAAGAGGGTGACAGGCACCTTTCATTAAAAACAGACCTGAATATTAAAGCTTGAAGAAAAATAAAGTTCAAGTTTGGGAGCGGGGATGATCTGGGAGGAATCCAGGGAAGGGCTTTAGGTAAGTTGAATATATAAACAAACACTTAGTCAGAATTATCCTGAAGGATGCCGAATTCCCACAATTCCCATCTCATCACTTGCCTGTGTTTCTTCTCCAGGAAACTTTGTAATTTTCCCTGGTTTAATTATACCCGTAACTGGACTAGTTTGTCAGTATGCAGAGGGCATAAATAAAACTAGTCATGGGCAATAAAGCCTTGCAAACCTTCTATTGTACTGCTCCAACTCCCTGTCATCCCTCCCAATTTTTAATTGAATGTTGCCATTAAGCGGTTCCCTTTAATATGCAGCCAGTGAGGTTTCTTTAGCATGCGAACTCCTGTACTCCCAGAATAAGCATTACTGACATGACATTTCTAATTCTAATTATTTTAGATTATTTTGTAACAGTCATTAAAAATGGAGGGATTTTCAATATTCAATTAAGAAATAGGCCAACAGCCTAAGAAAGAGCCTTAGCAAATACACTGAAGGTATTCTCAAATATTTAAAAAAAAAAAAATAAAAAGAGGACTGCTGCCAGAGAAAATGAGCATGATTTCTAAAGCTGCTTTCCAAAACTGCTGCTAGAGATAGCAGGATAAGCTGTTGTAATCCTAGGTCTGGAAGTAGGGATACCACATCTTTCAAACTGCTGCAGGCAGTAACCAGGAGACCTTTCCCCGCCTCCTTCCCCATGCTTTAAACCTGTTTCAGCCCACTGGAGTGGGAAATACAAGCAGCGATACCAAGGCCAGTTTCTGCCACCAAACAGATGGTGACTGCTGGAAGCCAGCAACACAGATCCTACTCACTGAAACTTTATTGGGAGCACCCACCAGTGTGAATAAATGTCTTTAGACGGACTAATTAGAAGTACTCTTTTCATTAGTTAGGACCATCTGTTAGGCCAAAGACCTGGTGGAATTGCATACAGGTGGACATTCCTAGATGGGAATCAGCAGAAGAGCATCTCATGGCTTGTAAAGCTATTGTGTCCCAGAAACAGTTTAATTAGGTTTCACACAGCATATACCTTCAGTCTGTGTCCTCAAAAAGATTTTTACCCCTCTCCCCACCTCAGCTGGATAGATGAGGTATTGAGCACCAAGCTCAAAAGCAGCTTCGATTTCCTGCCCAAATGTACCAAGTGTTTCTGGATGTGTCACAAGGGTCTATACCTTCCCACAATTATCCTGGTGTTTTCATCCAGCAGCAAAAGGGAAAGAAACAATTATATTTTTTCATTTTTTCCAAAAGTGACAAAAGATCAGCTTGTAAAAGCTCAGAAAAGTCTACAAGAATGAACATGGAATCCCTGATAATGAGCTTGGGAGCAGAGAGGATAGCAGTACAAAACACTTCCAAGCTTTTGCTTGAAATCAAATCCTTCCCATAGTAGAAGGTAACTCATAAGAGACTCAGCACTAAAGCCCTGTACACTGTGATTCAACCTTCCTTTGAAACGCATGTACACATGACAGATACAGTGCAATGGGCCAGACTTGCAGTTCTACACTTGTTCTTGTTTGCCTCTCAGGCCAGGACACCCAGCTCCTTGACACTTCTGGGTTGCCTACATTTGACAGCCATGCTTTTGAACAAAAGGGGTAAAGCTCAGCCCCAGGCAGCTTCTAATTCTGGATGTCAGCATTTTCTATGCATTTCTTCACAAGAGAAGAGGCTTGCCTTGTTGAAAAATACCTGAATAATATGGTAGAAAAATCACACTCAAGGCATGTCTTCAGCTACTCTACAGCAAAACAACTGTGTTGGTTAGGAAGATGGTTGGAGGTAGTAACCAAGGTAGCAAATGAAACGTCTTTAGATCTTAGAGATGATTTGGTTTAGTGGGTAATAGGTGGGGGGGGGCGGGTTCGGTTGGACTGGATGATCCTTGAGGTCTCTTCCAACCTTAATGATTCTATTCTATTCAGGAAACTGCTCCTTATCTCTGAGCCGAGATGGCACGCTTTGGTTTGGCATTCACTAACATGCCAAACATACTGACCATACATGTTATAAGGTCCAGGAAGGTAACAAGAGAAAGGCCCTTGAGTTGTTCTACACTAGTTCATCTAAAGATGAAATTTTGATCTCTGGATCAACACCTCAGTGCTCACACTTACGATCTTTTATTCAGCGTCATTTGTAATGGAATTCCTGCTGAAGCCCTATTCAGGGCTTTAAGAAATCCAAGCTACACATTTACCCCTGTAAAGCAAGAAACTCACGTGTAAACACCAAGTCAGGGCTGTGAATCACTTCTGTTAATCGCTGACATTTTCTGCAATGGCAGTTTCTAAGAAGTAACTAAATATTTAATATTTGCTTTTCTGAGGCACTTGGAATTCTCCAGTGGGCCAGAAGATATACAGAAATAGAAGGGTTAAAAATCCTATACTAAACATGTGAATAGGAGTACTGGTCATTGTAATTCTTCTGTACTATCCTATATGCTACCAAGATTTCTGTGGTTGAGGGCTGGAAGGAGGAGACTTCATTGCTGCAAGAAGATAAATGTCTAAAAGGAAATATTTTTAAAAAAGTCGTTTCAGGCCTTAGTATACACAAAAGGTCACCAACAGTTTATTACCCCCCCGCCCTTATACATCACCTTTAGACAGCCAAACAGTTAAGGGAACACAGACATCCAGGAAGCTGGCTAGCCAACATAGAAAGAGCTTTAAAAACAGCAGAAAGGCCAATATGTTCCTATTTACAATATTTTGTGACCCTAACCTAATCATCATGTTTTATTATTTCCTCATTTTATAGCTCTGCTCTTTCAAGAGAGCCAGCAGCCAACGTTTCTTCTCTTGGCCAAAGGAGCAGCCAAGTATCTGCTTCACAGCCAGTATCAGTCACTGAGCCATAAGCAGCTAATATGAGGTTGTAAATGCACAAGGTAGCAGCTGATGCCCTTCTACTGGAAAATTAGACTTGGGTTTTGGGTACCCAAGGATTATTATTTTTTTTTAATATAGACTTAACTCATTCTGTGACCCATTTTGAAATTATTTGATCAAATTTGGATTTAAATCAGGGCAGCCAATGGAGCTACACTGATTTATGCCAGCTGAGGAACTGAGTATATTTTAATACTACATCCCCTTGGTTTTGTGCAAGAATTCAAGCCCAAAGAAAGCAAAATACCACTGGGTAATTTCAAGACCAAATAGAAGCATATGCACTGAAATCTGAAACCTCTAATTTAAAAAACCTTGACAAAACAGAGAAGATTTTCCCAGTGTTGGGGTCCCAGTAGAAGGTCTTCAAAACCCAGAAGAATCACTTATATCTAAACCTAGTCAAAATCATTCACATGGTGTATACACTTCAACTCTGCCTAAACAGCAGTCACGACTCTTGGATTCCTTCCATTGATATCAGTACAGGCAGCCAACCCATTTGTAGCTAAGCTGTAGAAGATTGTAATGGTTCATTCCCATTATCTGAGACTGGTATATTGCTTCAAAGAAACATGGTTCCTTTACAAGACTTTCAGCCTTAGCAGTGACTGGCAAACTTCTCCTTCTAACACTGTTCCTGAGCATAGCTGTCATGCAAACAGTAATTCCTCAAAGAGAAAGCCATTCCCAAGCACGTTTTAGAGAGAAAAATTAAATTAATATTTGCAAGGAAAAGTGAACATTCAAAATACAAACACACTATTTCTGGAATATCAGTCTTCCCCTAGATAGAACCCAAGTGGAGCCTGATACACAAGCAATGCAGAATTCTTAAATGGGAACAGTGAAGAAGTGGAAAAAAAACTAAAACAACAAAATAACTTTTCAAACTTTTTCTAGACGAATATGAAGTAAATTTCAGGGAGAAGTTGAAGCAATTAAGATGTATATAAAGCAGGAAGATGCTTCAGCAAACAAAAAATCAGTCAATTGGTTTAATAGCATATTTTTAAGTCTGTGCAGATAAAATTAACCTTATAGTGCACCTAGAATTCCATGTTAGCCTAAACGTGGGAAAGGAGTAGCAACTAAGATCAGTACCACAATTTCCTCTTCAAGGGACATTCTTTTTCCAGTATACAAGAGAAAGGCCAGTCAACACACCTGATTGGCAAGTTCTATTCCAGTGCACTGCTTACAATAGTATTTGTCAGAAAACAACCCTAAGAAAGTTTCTGCCTACGTTGATTTATAAGGTGCTATAAAATATTTAAGCTATCTGATCCTACATCAAGAGTAAAAAAATCCCACATAATTTCACCTTTACCCAGTGGGTTATCTGTTGAGGATACTTTTAAATCTATAATTTGGCATTCTTAAAGTAGCAGCTCCATTTTGGGACTCAGCAAGGAACACAAAGAGAAGCCACGAGGCCACAGAGTTAATTTTTCCTCACTTGCCATTAGCAGTTCAGAAAGGAAACATTACACAAGACAAGTAGTTGAACTTTCTATCCACACCGGATGTATCCCTACAAGATCCATATTTTGGTTTTGTTTTGAGAGAAGTTTTAGGGACAGCACCCTTAGGGGAATTATTGGTATTTTAATGCTTTTCTAGTTCACCATTAGAATACAACTTCACGCAGAAACATGTATTTTTAACAGCCTCTGACTCTGCCAGTCTCAGCCCAAAGAGGAAATCAAATAGCTCTTCAGTCCATCTGATAAAAATTGGGATGATACTGAAAGTCTAGAGTATCTACCTTTTTTTTTTGACATATTCCTAAAAACGATTAAAATAAAACCTGAATTTGGAGTCAAATAAAGATCTATAGACATTCTTTCACTTATTTATGTGAAAAGCAATTGTTAATGGACTTTTACTAGCACATCAGCATGACATTCTGCAAAATTAAAATTAAGCTTTCTGCTTTGAATCCCTGCTTCATCAGCTTTCTCCTTAACCCATAAGGAACACAAATCTCCCGGACTGAACTGCTAAAAGCATAGGTTAAAATCTACTCTACAAGTTACTAAGATCACATTTTACCTGCTATACTTCTAACAAGTCTCCTTTTCTCTCTCATTTACATTTCATTCTTGTTTTAGTCAAAAAGAAGAGCTGTTAACAGCTCATTCCTAACCAGTACCGGATACACACACTCAGTAGTGGGCCAGCTTTATCCCTAGAGACTGAATATGCTGCCTCTGACATTTAAAACCTCCACTGGCCCAAAGACCAAAAATTTCATTTTTCAACTAGCAAATCCTTGAGTATAAGTAGTGCTGAGTCTCTGGCATTTTAGGGGAGCTACAGTTGAACATCTGCAAAGTTCATAATTATGCACAGAGAAAAATAGGAGAGGACAAGAGGGGGGGATTAAGGTGCAGAGCTAAGATGCAGCAACAAATTGAGGAAAGGCAAGTTTAGAATAGAAATTAAATAGGAATGTGAAATATTTAGAGCAACTAATCATATATATAGTACCACAACTTGTCATCCCAATCCAACAGAAAGGCTGGCAGTAGAGATGGGGGCCTGGGAACAGGCATAATTCATGTACTGGCTGATGTATATTGTAATAGCATCCTGAAACTACTGGCAACAGCAGAAGCACAACAAAACGAGCAAGACCGCTCGGCTAAATATGCCATTACAATGCATGCACAGTTGTTTTATTATACACAGGCCAGCAGATTAGTACTTATCACCTAACAACGCATGATTAGGTTCACTTCAGAACCAGATACAGACGGGCAATGTGGATGTCCACAGAAACTACGCAAGCAATGAAAAGCTATGTGCATGGGAAAACTGGACAAACTTTGCCCTCTGACAGATGATGTGCATAGATAAAGGCAGACTGATATTTTCCCTCACCACATGTCAGGGGATAAAAAGGTGTTATAAAATTTTCCACTTCTTGATTACACACAGCCATAAATGCCAGCTTGTTTTAATTAAAAGGATGGAACATCAGCATTTAACAAGGTTTAGAAAAACTGCTTTTTAGCAAAACTTCCATTTACCCTTCTGCAATATGCCACTTGTAACAATGTACATTCCCCGACACCACATGTGAAGCTCACGTTTGTCAGCACTGCTGTTTGGGGCTCCCAGCATATTTTATAAGTTCCACACAAATTAAAGCAATGGGAAAGATGATACAACGCCTACCTCGGATACCTAGCCGCGGACTGATTGCACTCCATTTGCTTCCATGGTGCTGCAGGCACTGCCTCTGAGCAATTTCATCTGAAATGGTTCCTCTACAACAGAATAAAAGATAAATTTCCTGATGTCTTAAGGAGGCTGTTGCTAGCCACCAGCCTGACTGTAAATATTTGTTGTGCATTATATCACATCATTGCTGATCATTTCCTACTGTAATGGTCATCATTACATGAGCCTGTTTTCAGGCCTTCAGTCTACCATTAAAGTTTCCCATTAGCTCAGATTTTATACACTTTTTTACTTTTTTTGTTCTTCTCATAATGGTTTTGGATGTTTAACAATGGTAATAAATGTAAACAGCTTAATTTTATGGTATAATTTTGTGCTCACACTATTCAAAAGCAACTTTTACATAAATAATAGAAGCAGACAGACACCACATAAAATAGCTAATTATTTTAATATTTTTTTTTTAAACCCAAATCAAAATAAGACAATCTTCACAAATTAACCAAAGGCTGTGAGCCAGGTCTTCTGTCTTCTGCAGCTGGTACAGTAAGTACAGTGTCATTCACCTTCAAACAACCAGACCCTATGAGTCATGATTCCAACAATCAGGTAGTAGTCAGGAATGCCATCATGGTTCACATGAGTCTGGAGATGGTTTTTGGAGAGGTTGAACTGCTTTTTCAAACCTCATACCAAAAAGCTAACCCAACAGTCTCAGGTACTAGCTTGAAATGAGGTGACGGGACATTAATAATAATATCAAATATTAAGATTCAAGATGAAGGCTGAAAAGCTGGAAATACCAGTGCTCCCAGATAAGAGCGAGAATGCTGACTCCACTGAAAACATACCCCACGTTACCATTTCTGCAGTCAACAAATAACATGCTTTCATTTGACACTCTGAAGATGCGAGTAGGAGGCAAATCAAGCATTAACTCCCACTCTACTCTTCATTTCAGGCAATTCATGTGAGTGCATACAGAAAGTAAAAACAGGGTAACAAAATACCCAAACCTGGCAGGCAGCAAGTAGACCATCACCATCACCAAGTGCGCAAAGCCTTGCTTTTTCCCTAATGTCAACTCATACACAATTGTGACTTAACCATGACAGTATAATTATTTCAGGAATCGAAGCCCTTAACCTCAGTGCTTATGGCAATGAGTTCTGCAAATTAGCAGCAGCAGTGAGGTAAATCAATTACCTACTATATATAGTTAGTCTTGCTTATGTGTACATAAATATGTGCATATATATATACAGAAATACATTGGCACAGCTTTAATCATAAGCCGCAAATTACCACAAACTCAGTACAGAGAGGGTAGTCGTGATGCTGTAGCACATTAGAACAGCCCCAAGATTCCCGTAGCACATCAGCCTGTAACGACACCCTGACCATGACATCCTAGGCCAGGTGCATCGGTACAAAGTACGTACCATCTCCTTGTCCGTAAAAACTCCCTTTGGCTCCTGAGATTCAACGACTTCTCTGCAGAGCCCAGAGGGCAGTTGCAGTTATACTCACTGACTTAAGCACCTGTTGAATTTATTCTTCTCCAATACATTTTTAAATTAGAAAAACAAGAACAAATAAATTTAAAAGCATACATACATTTGAATAATGTTAAAAACAAACATTAAAGCAACAGGCGGGAAATCATCAGCTAAGACTGTTACTTGGTTCTTTCTGCAACTCACATCAGCAGCACTCCTTCCTGTCCTCTCTAAATCAGACGCATGGTTATTTAAATGCATTTCCTTAATTTAGCTGTGCACTGCTCCTTCCTCTGGCAAAGCAGATAAAAATCAAGCAGATAGTGATCAAAGCCTTTAAAAGATCAGCAGTCAGAAGGACATGGCTGTTTTATCCTCCCATCTCTCCACCCCTTCTAGAATAAATTGTAGAGGTTTACTGCGAACCAAAGGGAACTGGGAGCCTACAGTTGCTTCTGAACCTTTAATTAGAGCAGTAGGATAGAAATACATAAACCCTGCCTTCTACCTTTATGACCTTCGATTTCTGACACTGCAAGACACACTGAAGAAACACCTTAATAACGAAATTCCTCATCCAGGGGAGGAGGAAAGAATCTGATCTTCCCCTTTTGGTACAGTAGTTTGAGAATGAGATGAGAACATGGCTCATTTCTGTTCAACAGTTAGCGTGCCTTTCATTTGAAATGGGTATTGGGTACTTCAGATTACACTGCTGCTCTTCAGTTAATAAAGTGTGTCTTCTGAGCCTGAAAGTTCTTCCTGAATGTTACTGTGACAGACATACTAGATGTAGTGAGCAGCTGATTCTCAATTTCATCATGAAAAAAACAGGATAAATAATATTAGAGGAAGAACAAGTTAAAAAAATTACTTAAGGTTCAATTTCAAAGCAAACTCTTCTACTTAATTTGGATGTAACACTGTAAAGTTTTTATTTGATACTTTTGTTAATTTTTCAACTGAAAACTCCGATTTTAGACAAATTGAAAAATCTTTCAAAAATTTTCAGCTAGATGAAATCACCCAACATGATCCAAATTTGTGACAGTTGCAGGTAATTTGCTTGGATTTCCAGTAGATTCAGTGGTTTTCAAAAGCAAAAGCAAATCAGTCCACTTAATACAGCTCTTCATAGAGTTGTTTGCAGACTCTGCCTCAACCTGCAGCCACCTTTATTGGTCTCTGTTCTTCTCACATAAAATCTCTGTCAGAACAATGAAAACTTTGAGACAGATGCTCAAGCTGGTATAAACAAAAGGAACTTTTCTGGCTGGTAGATATACACTAGACAGATCCTGGTGCTTCATTTCAGCAGCAACCCTTGCTGTTATGATTGGTTCAGAAAGGGTATTTTGCAGACAAGTATACCACTCTGGTTTAAAAAATACAACTATAATTATCTGGTATAGTTCTTCAAATGTGCTCATAAAGTTTATTTTCATCAGCAGGTCCATGGTCCTTGTTATATACTAGATACTCAAACATAAACAGTGACAAATAACAACAGTAATTTCAGGACCCCCCCTCACCAATTTGGATCAGATAATAACTTGGTCCAATAATCTTATTCTTCCCTCTTTTCCTCTATGCAACTCCTGACCAATGACACATTTTAAGAGTCTAACTTTTCCGAGACTTTTCAAAATTATTTGGGCATCTTTGTTGGCAGTATACTGGAGGAATAACAGTAAAGCTTCACTTCTCATAGGGCTGTCTAAGAAAGGGCCTTTCTCAAAGGAAAGTGTCCTTTGTTTCTCTCAGCATCACAAGAAAGCCTCCCTGAAGAGCTTCCTGTATTCTGCAGGGTGTCTGAAAAGAAGGGGAATTGCTGTTAACCATGCCTTTCAGGCTCGACTGTTACCACCATCCAAGTTCATTCTTTGCCCATTTCTCCCTCACCTTTTGCTGTTCATGTTTCCTCAGGCATGAATTTCTTGCTTTATGAAAATGGAGGCCTACCTGTCTCATGAGAAGATTTTGAGGTAGAAAAAACAATTTCAGAGAAAAAAGTCATCTCAAGTTTTACATGTGTTAGTGTAACCTGAAGACAGAACAGGTTCACTTCTATATATCTACACATTCATTTTACAATAGACAGACCCACAGTACAGGAATAAGGCTACATGTAATCCCTCTCCCTACTGGCTAGCTCCCCATGAAGAGTTGAGACACACATTTAGTCTGTCATATACAACATATTCCAACATATCCAACATAAAAATAACTAAGCTTTCTGGCACCTTGGGAGTTATTAACATCCACTCTCCATCCACTCAAATGCTAAAATGAAGAGGGACAAAAAAACACAGGTAAATTCCAGTGGTCTTAGTTTTCACTGGTTAAAACTGAGGCTTATACCTCCATTATAATTCTTTGGATACATCTTAATTATTCCCATTCCAAAATCACAAATGTGTTAACATTGCTTTTATATGAAAGAGTAAAATAAAACAAGTCACAAATCCTTTAATTTTTCTATGCATTAAGTTAAAATCCAGGTATAATGGGATTTAATGTAGATTGAATATCTCTGCTCTACTTCTAATATCACTAAACTCACCCAAGTTACTGGCTGCTGCAAAGTATCTGCATAGTCTAGATGTTCAAAGAAAGGACCAATAGGTGCCAAAAAAAATTCTCCTCCATGAAAGAAATGCTTCTGCCATCTGAACAACCAATTTCTTTGCAAGTCCAAAACAAAGATACTCTAGATGTACTTCCTAGCTAGCATCTGACATGTACTACGTTTTCACCACTGTAAAAATACAAGATCAAAAGAGCATAGCCAAGGGGTATAATTTTCTTCTCCTTTGTCACATCCAAAATGTTAAGTACACGTTCCTTTCCAGCAATCCCCACACAAAAGGATAAAATGAACAGCAGTGAACTTCAGTCTATTAAATGTCACCCCAAAATAGGTAATTACCACAGGAACATTAAACTGATGCACACCTCTCCTTATGAGGTTCCTTTTTACTAGCTAAAGATATTACCAGATCTTAATTGGTGTGGAAATGAAATCTCTCGGAGCTGCAATTGAAAGACCTCCAGAACTTTACCTACCAGCTTATTCTAAACAGCACTGATAAAGCTAGACGAAAATAAACCTTAAAAAAAGGAATTACTGAGCACATGTACATGAAGCATGTGTTAGAGCAAGAATTACATGCAGAAATTTAATTAATGTCTATGCATATAATCTACATGGGTCACTTCTCAGCCAGTAATTGCTGGTCTGTTCCTCTATGGAAAGGTTTACTGCACCCCCGTGTGCTTACCCATGAGCTTCATGGTGAAATGCAGATACATGAGCATCAGTATGTTGTAGACTATAGGAAAACAGGGTATCAGCAACAGGCATCAACTGAGTAGTTCAAATCAAGAGCTACAGGCAAAGTTAGACTGCATATGAATCTAGCACTCACTTCATTCACTGAGGGGAAGAGAGAAAACACATGCATTTCAGGTTCTTTAAAAGATTTATCTCTAAAATCGAGACCTCTTTGGAGACAATCTAATTTAGCTTCACTCAAAAAAGAAAACCAAACTTAACAGGGAATCTCTTTTCTATGATAGCTCCTTCACTAGCTCTTTCCTAAAATACAGGAAAGGGAGAAAAAACCCTGCGAAGTTGACAGGGATCATGAGAATGGCTGCATTCATTTTACATCAAGAGCAGCCATGAAAGAAACCTTAAAATTAGGTATCAAAGGAGAAAGGGTGGGAAGCACTCTAGTTCAGACAAGCCAAAGCACAAAGCCATGGTACATCCCATTGTTTTAGTTCAGGATGTCCTAGCCAGCTTTGTTCCTGTATGCACTGACACGAAGTTGATTTTTCTGCTCATATAGTACTTAAAGTAGAGGGTATGTATAAAAATACACTGATGCTGAAAGGCTGAACAAACCCTGGCATGTTTGAGAGGATGATCTATCTACATTAATTTGGGAATGATAGAATAGAATAGAATAGAATCATTAAGGTTGGAAGTGACCTCAAGGATCATCTAGTCCAACCATACCCCCACCACCTATTACCCACTAAACCACATCCCTAAGTACCACATATAACCTTTCCTTAAACACCCTCAGGGATGGTGACTCCACCACCTCCCTGGGCAACCTGTTCCAGTGCCCGACCACCCTTTCCGAGAAGAATTTTCTCCTCATCTTCAACCTGAACCTCCCCTGGCGCAACTTGCAGCCGTTCCCCCTTGTCCTGTCACTAGTTATCTGCAAGAAGAGGCCGACACCCAGCTCGCCACAACTTCCTTTCAGGTAGTTGTAGAGGGCAAATAAGGTCTGCCCTGAGCCTCCTCTTCTCCAGACTAAACAAGCCCAGTTCATATATTCATCTACAGCCTTCCAAAAGTAAAGCAGTTGAAATTTACCATGAAGAATTTTCTTTCTTTAGAGAAGTTGAAGAATCTGAAGAGTTACTTCAAAAGAAACAAAACATCTGTGATTTTAAGGGTACATCATATCATTGGTCAGTCTATGTAATCTCAAAGTCAACATGGAGAGGTCACATGAAAATATGCTACCATCTTTCCAACAAGGTCTCTAATAAATCCCACATCCTTCCATGTATTCAGCACTTTCTTCAATACTCAATAGCTTGTAAAATTATTCTCCCAAGCCCACAGCTTTCTTCTTAACTACAAATTTTCTTTAACAAGTGCCTGTGAGCACCTGTGTGCTCGTAGCAATAAACACATTTCTTTGCTTCCTCGCTGCAGATTCCCACATAGGAAACATCACCACAGCCTGAAAACTGGGGAAAACACGGAAGGAGGCATGTCACAAATCTGCAAAAGCTTTCAACACAGAAATGAGCATTCATGTTTCTATTCCAATTTGACAGTTATTTTCTCCATTTGTGTCAAAAGATGAGTCTCATCCACAGCCTCACAGCAGACCCAGTCCAACTGGCACTGCTGAGATCACACAGGCTTGACGCACTAAGCTACCAACTCTGACACGTGTTACTGTCCCTGCTCCACAGACCCACTTTCTGCCAGAGCAGCAGCAGAAAAAAAAAACAGGGCACCAGTGTGATTTTAAGGGGTTTATTTTTCATTCCCTAGTATTCATCACCTAGGCATTTATTTGATGGGACAGTCACTGTCATCATTGTCATGCTAAATTGACAGAAAACTCGGATTGCTGAAAGATTCAAAAGCAGCAAGCAGCACAACATACGATTCAATAGCAGCACGTAACTTCTGCACCCAAAACTTCATGGAGAGAGCTGTCTCATCTTACTTCCCCCCCAGCTGCCACAGCCCTCCCCTCTCCAATCTCTCTGTGGGCTCCCGGGCCTCCACTCCCTTCCATCTGCTTGAGTCCGTGTGAAGCTTGGAAGTCAACCCTGGACCAACACAGATCTCAAGCAGCAGTTCCGTATAGACTGTTTCACAGCTGCTCTTCAGCATCTAAGCCACAGCTCACGGACTGATCCATCTGAGAATACTGTGCCAGTTCCTGCACTTGATTCCGCTCAAGGAGAGCAGCAGCAGCAATAAAAAAGGGTCATGACTGTCACTGTTCAGCACACACATTTTACATGCTGAAAGAGTTTTTGCAAGAGTTAGCACAGATAGAAAAAAATTCCTTGCCCCAGGATGCTGGCAAGGAAAATTATTCTCTTTACCAACACATTTGCAAGGAAAGGGGATTTTTTTCCCTCCCCGTGCATTCAGACTGGAAGTTTTCCTTGCATCAGGGTGCTGGCCAGTCTAACACAGTCCACAAGCATCTTAAACCTGACATTAAGCATCTTAAACCTGCCCAACAGTAACACTGAAATCTTTCAACATCAGCTTTGTTAATGGAGTTAGACATCAGTAAGAATTACTTTCAATACACATATTTTCAGCTCCCTCACTAGCACTTTCATACAGATTTTTGGGTATATGAGCCATTCTACCATGAGGTTAAGAGATAGCTAAGAGGACACAGGTTTTGCTTTGTGCTCGAGCAGAGACATTAATTGTGTACAGGACCTGCCACTGACACATGCTGTCTGTTCAGATCAACTTTCTTCTCCAATCCATACCACAACCTTAACTTTGAAGCAAGAACATTCTCAGTTTTGCTACTAACATGCTACAAAGCCACTAGGTTCAAGGAAAAAACAACTTCTACCTCACGTTGCTCTTTAAATAAAGGAGGACTTGCAAGAGCTTACTCTGACACTCCTCAGACATCACCTGGCACAACAGGCACAGCTCCTAGTTTATAGTACGCACTTTCTGCAGCGCTAGATAAGCTGCAGTGGAAGAGGGAACTAGCCTACAATTTTCCTCATCTTAGACCCAGAAACTGAAGCCACTGGGACCTGTCTACATCTCCAAAAACTCCATAGCACATTACCACACCCCTTAAGTGTGCTGGATACTACTTCTCAGCAGGGGTTATTAGATCAGGTTTACTAACAAATGCATGGATTTAAAACCAGAGCTGGCTTGGGACATGGGTACAGAGCATTATGCATCTGACCATATTAATCGATATCTGTTTTTATAAGCCTTGCACATTGCAGGCTTATAAAGGGGTACTAAGGGCTACTTTTGGTTTCAGGCAGAACAGAGTCATGGCAAGATTAGCAGCAGCATTTCACAGTCAAGGTCTTCCATAAACAGTTATTTTCTGCAAGATGAAAGCAGTCTCCCTGGACAGCAAGTAACTGGCTCCCTGCAAAGTTAGTGCTCTATGCCCTTCAGATTAGGGAAATTGCAATTTGTTTTCATTATGAGAAATAAACTGATTAGCAGATGGCTATTCATTTTTCCCCTCTCTGTCAACTCTAATATAATATAAATGGAAATCTTACTTCAATGAACATTCAAAGAGCTCTCAGAAAAATCAAAATTCCTGTACATTAAGTGTATGGGTTTTGCAAATGAAGTAAATTAATCTTTGAAAAAGGAAGTTTGTTTTTACGTTTGACTGATAGCACGCAATATGATTAAAATACATTGATCTGCAAGCTTTAAACAGATGATTGAGGATTAACTTAGACATTAGACCCACTCATCTAGGTTTTACCCACTGAGTGGATATTCTTCAGGCTGCGTAAGTGCCATTTTTCGTCTTTATTTTGGTTCAGTATCTTTATCAACATGGCAAACCATACCAGGATGTGGTTAAAGGACAAAAACTCAAGCAAGAAAAATCCCACTTTCAGCTTGCCACACTCTCTTCCAGGCCAGCAAGTTTGAAACATTTGCCTAGACTTTGGTTTCACATTTATGCAGCGTGCAGTGGAAAGTGCATTTGAAATACAGAGAAGTTCATGCAGGAGGCACACAGGTGTGTGCAGGGAGGCCTGAGCCCATGGGTGGAAGAGGAGGTAGAGATGACCTGTCACCCTGGCTATGTCGTTCCACATGACTGTGTCCCACCATTTCCCTGCCCGCTCTATTCTGATTATAAACCCTTAGCTGTGACTGCTCACGATAGCCCAGGGAGGCCTTGGCCACAAGGGGCTTCCCACGCAGGGCATGATATGAAAACAAACAGCTCTGGAGCAGATTTACAGGACTATAAAAGTACAGGAGAATGCTTTATTTCCTCTGTAAGCTGTTGTTCAGGAATCACTGGAAGAGGACAACATCGTTACACTGGTGCCCTCCTCTACCCATTCAGCAGATGCTACTTTAACAAGAACATGATCCAGCCTTGCTATAAAGTTGTGTAAAAAAATACCACAGCATTGCATTTCAGTGTATTGCTACCACGTTTTCACATATTTTATGCCTTCTTGATAACCAGCTATCATCTGTCCAAGGAACTGCCATCAGCAAATACATTCTCCCAGACCCAGGGAGATTAGGGACAGTGCCGGTGCATTGGTTATGATAGCTTCCTTCTCTTACCCAAACCCAGCAGTCAGAGCAGCAGCACACCAGGCTCCATCACACCACCAATCAAAAATTATGAAAAGTTACTGTATTATAGTAGCAAATACAAATCTGGATCAGAGAGGAGACCTGTGGAGCAAGGCACATAGTCATCGAGTGCTTGCCTCTCACTGGGAATATACCCAGAGTCAATAAAGCACTTAAACATATGTGTAAGTCACATTGCAGTCAGTGAGCCTTAAAATGATTAAGTGCTTTCCTGAACAACAGCTTAAAGAGGAAATAAAGTATTCTCCTGATTTTTATAGTTTATTTCAGAAGAAGGTCCCTTGATTGAAATAATACTATGTGTTGTAACTGTTTGACTCATGGCTTGAATTTCCTGCCATATAGAGTTTCCCCAAAAAACACCTGGAAATTATGAAATAAGGATTTGTCTTAACAGCCATTTCCAGTCTTGCAGTAAGGACATCCATTATCTGTTTCCTCCTAGACAATGAATGATAAACTGTTATCTAAAAAAAAATAATATATCAGTCAGATAATAAAACACATTCTGTAAAGCAGAATAAGATCTAAAGCTGTCATCCTAAGCCCAGGTCTGGAAAAGAATGGGACATGAAATCTTCAGGGGCTCTGAGGTTGCAGAGAGGACTGCAGGGGCTCCAACTTCCCTTCATTCCCAGTATATTCATGGTCTTCCTCCTCCGATTTCTGGGTGGTAATACCAACTGCTGTATCTCAGCTGATAAATCCACAGGTCTAGACCTTTTTTAAAGCCAGGTTGACTTGCCATCCTCAAAGTATTCAACTCCTACCTCAGCTTGAGCTCCAGAGCTCTCCAAAAGTCACAGAAGAAAGGCTTGCCACCTTAACTCAACTGCCATCCTTTGGGTAACTGTTTAAGGTAGGCAGGAATGAACATGCCTCAGACCAGTCCATCAGCAACAGCACTCAATCCTTCCTAAGGAGAGTGAGAGTTCAGAGCCCGGATCAGTCAACCACTGGAAGGAGTGTTGGGTTATGGGACCTGGCTCACAGTACACATTGCAAAGCCTTTTCTTTGTTATGTGATGCAGACCCTTCAGTGTTACTTTATCACCAGGGATCCTTACAACCTTCTGCAATTTGCATGGCTTCAAAACTTTAAGAAATTCCTTGTTATTTCACCTCAAGAGAAAGAGTTAAAGAACTTTAAAGCCAAGAGACCGGATTTTTACTGTGTGAAATGAATTCAGCTGAACACAACAACCCAGTAGAATCCCCAGACCTCTTTAAATGAGCCCTACAGCAGATAATCTCTTCTTAATCAGTTTGCTGCTCTGATAAATCAGCTCCGATTTCCTAGCACGGGGAGAAAGGAGCAACTGAGTCAATGCTTGTTTTAAACAGAATATTTAGAGAGAGAAGCTATTTGTACATGTAAATGCCAGAAAGCCTCTAATTTAGGAACATAAGCAATTCGTTTCTATTTCAACTCTGCCAGTCTGTTTGTCTAATCCTGTGATATTTTGAGGGATTTTATGTCAGCCCATGTGCATATCATTCCACTTGCCTGCACAGCAAAATTTGCTTGAGTACACAAAACATATAGCAACTTGTTGGGCTGAGTAATAGTAATAATCCATCTAATCACAGTCAATTCAGCTGCCGGTTGCTTATGGGCATCTTTTACACATTAATTTAAAGACTGAATAAGCAAGATCAGAGCAGCTATTTAACAAAAGCATGCTCATAAAGCTCCTCTAAGCACCCAACACTCATTTTCAGAAGCTTGTGATCTGGGAGCTTGCTTTTAAAATAAGTTTACCAGCTTTAACCTTTCTGCCTGTCAGAAAAAAAACACTCAAATCAGGGAATTTTACTTCATTTGTTACTAAATAACAGACATGTCTGATTGCTAATTTGGGCATTGAGAGAAAGGACAGATATACAAACAAAATGTGGTGGGTTTTTTTTTGGTTGTGTGGGTTTGGGTTTTTTTTTAATAAAACCTCTATTGTGTGCATTCCCCAGTCTCAACTTGCCTTCTTTTCAGTGAGTTACACTCAGTCAGTCAAAATTACCCCAGTGAGGTGATGGGCAGCACAGGAAGCAACCTAAGTGGCACAAGCAGTTTCTTTGTTAGGAAATATTTTTTGTTTAAATATGCGTGAGCAGGGGTACCACGCACACTGGCTGAGGTTGAGGCCCATAATGGGTTGCCACTGCTGTTTCCAGTTGCCTCAGAGCTGGCTGGCAGTGGTGTCCAGCATGGAGCAGCTTATGGCCTACTACCACTACAAGCCCACACCGCTTAAACCTGGTGACCTGTGTCCCTTACACTGTCAGAACAGGGAAATGAAGTAGTCTACTAGCTTGTAATTTCAGGGATGGATGTAGAAGAACTAAGGGTCAAATTTTCCCAGACTGGATGGACATTCTCACGTGGAACAAGCATTCCCTGGTCAGGGTGTCAGGAGGTGTAGTGTAAAGCACACAGTTAAAAAGCATGACTACAGACTTCTGTCCAAACTTGTGCCAAAAATTGTTCTGCTCCATGGCACTGTAAACAGGATCCGGTCACTTGGACCATAATTCAAAGTTGGCTAGAGATGATCCCTTTGTATCACTGCTAAGTGTGCTGCAGGAGTAACTGTGCCTCAACCACAGCAACCAGGTGATCATCACAGGGACATCTATTTCCTGCACATGTGTTGTTACAGGCAAAGGTATTGGAGATCAATTAATTCCTCCCCCAGGACAACAGCACAGCAGTCTGATTGCAGGAGAAGGTGCGGTCATTGCTTAAACTCAACAGTAAAGGTCCTAGAAGTCAAGAATCAAGAGGATATAATCTTCTGCCTTTTCAGGAAGATCAACTTGGATGAATATATGAGAGTCTAAGAAGCACTAGTATCCACCAGGAAAGAAATCTCAACATGTGAGAACTAAGAACAGCTCTTCCTCAGAAGTTTTTTTCTGGCTTCTTGCTTTAAAGCCTGAGACACTGAATGCAGACAGAAATTCCACATATAAAACCAGTTACACAGCAAAAAAGCAAGTAGTGAAAGTGTCAGTGACCACAGATGTCTCTGCCTCTGCATAGCAGTAGTTCTTTTGCAGCGTGTCTGGAACACTCCCTGCAAAGTGCCATTCAAGAATCAGGCCTTTTTGTAATAAAACTGTACTGATCAGCGATATGCTTCCCTGCAGGCCACAATAACCATCACAGCAGGTGGTTCAGGGAAAGCATAGATCAATGGAAGCCAGTGTTAAAGAAATTAACGTATGGAGCAGGGTGGTTGTTTTTTTTCTTTTTAGTGGGCATTTGACATGACAGGTAGGTATGCATGGAGAGGTTACTAGTTCAGGTCCAATATTACATACAGAACCTAGATTTCACCTTTCTCTTTTCTTCCAACTAGAAAAGGGATACTAAAAAGATCTCTAGTTTTATAGAAGACCACTTTTCTTTTAAAAGCATTTATTTACACATCACTAAGGATGTGCTAAGTCCTTGACTATACATCTCATTAATAGAAATTTGACTTGTCAGTATAGCATTTGAATTGTTGGTTTATAAAGCAGCAAGGTCTCTGAGCAATCAACTCTGCTAGTACTGTCCACAAAACTTTTGTAGACAGACTTCTCTAAAAGTAATCATTTTTGATCAGAGAAGATACCATTGTTACATCATTCTATGGTATATTACATCCAGGTTTCTCAAGGAAAAACTAATCAACTTTGTTACTAATCAACATAAACTTCATAATATTCCAGTTAGACACATTTACTATACCATACCTTGCAGAAGTAAACAGAGATTGAGAAGCTGTCTTGCCCTCAGATCCCTTAAATAGTCTGTGGCAGCTTCAAAGTGTTCTTTATGGTAATGAAAAGAAAGGCTGCTGAATAGCTAAGCACCAGATTGATACTTGGGAGATCTGAAGTCACTTCTTCCCCATATATCTTTTGTTTTGTGGCTGGCATGCTTCCTAATATCTCCAGGTTCATCCCTAGTACAAGTGGGTGAAACTAACTAGACAGGAGCAAGATCTGGGACTCCTTAGATAAGGACAGAAAGTGTCACCACAGCACAAGCAAGTACTGCTTGTCCAGTAATGTTGTTTTCCGTATGAAAGAGAAAAAACTCCTCTCTAAATTGCCAACTGCTTGGTCTTAGACAATAGGAGCTAAAGCACAAGTTAATCCAAGGGGTTACACACCACCCCCAGTGCAGAGATACCTTACATAAAGCAGCTTGTTCCACCTTTCCTTTCAAAATACAAAATGATTTCACATCAAGGCAGTCTTGGAGCCCCAAGAACGTGTGTGAGTTGATGCTAGTGCACTGTAACTTCACATGACAATTGGCTGCTCATGCCTATCAACACCATGTAGACTACCCTACGATCCTTTGTGATTGTGCAGCTTCTGTTTCATGGCATCTGAGGCATCCAGAAACACAAGTAACAAAGAGAAGACTTTGGGGAAAAAACTTGTAAATGCTCGTGGGACTCAACTAACCTCTCCCAGTGAGGAGGAGAGGAGCTATATGCTAAGTAGGCCAGCAGGTTGAGGGAGTTTATCCTCCCCTCTCTACTCTGCCCTGGCAAGGCCATAGCCTGAGTTCTGTGTCCAGTTCTGGGCTCCCCAGGTCAAAAAAAGACAGGAAGCTACTGGAGAGAGTCCAGCAGAAGGCTACAAGGATGATTAGGGGACTGGAACATCTCTCACATAAGGAAAGGCTGAGAGAGCTGAGGCTGTTTAGCCTGGGGAAGAGTAGACAGAGGGGATCGGATCAGTGCTTACAAATAGCTAATGGGCAGGTGTCAAGTGGATGGGGGCAGACTCATTACAGTGATGCCCAGTGACAGGACAAGGGGCAACAGGCACAAACTGGAACACAGGAAGGAACATGAGGAAAAACTTCACTTTGAGGGCGAGAGCGCACTGGAACATGCTGCCCAAAGAGGTTGTGGAGTCTCCTTCTCTGGAGATGTTCAAAACCTGCCTGGACACAATCCTGTGCAACCTGCTCTAGGTGATCCTTCTTTAGCAGGGCATTGGACTAGATCGTATCCAGAGGTCCCTTCCAACCCCCATCATTCTGTGATTCTTGGAAGAATTTGTTCCTCTGCTTCAGCACCAGTGCCACCACTCCATCTCACACTAACTGGGGGGACACAGTGCAATTTACAGAAACAGCAATATGGATCACAGAATTAAAGATGTGAAAGCAGACACATAATGGAGTGATGTTGGCTTTGACTTGGTAATTCCTCATTCAAAAACTTGCCTAATAAGACACCACACCTCATGCATGTGGGCTTCTAATAAATTATGCTGATTTCAACCTTTCTTTGATATGTTCCCAATGCCACTGCAGTACAATTCATACCACACATTATCTTCAACTTTTTGATTCAATCAGCTGTCGAATACATCCTATACATTGAAATATCTTTCCAAGGCAGCAAAATTTTAGATTAACTGGAAAAGACCCCTGGGTCAGGCTTCGAAAAAAGGTACAGAAGAGATCTGACTTTTCAAGCTTTCCTCTATAGCCTGTATGTGTTCTTCTACAGCTCTCCCGATATCAGTAAGTCTGTTCATCTCAGAGGAATTACATTTGATAGCATATTTAGTTCACAGGACTAGCACAGTTACATTAAACAGAGGCTGCTAATAAAACATTACATCTCCCTCCCCCCGGCACTCCATTTGCCATGATGTAAAAGGCAGACACCCCATAGAGAAATTAATCAGAAAGAAGGGGAATGAATCTAAGGAGGGAAAATTAAAGACCCCATGACATCTACATCCATCTACTACAACCAGATGAAACAGCGTCCCAAAACTCAAGGATGTGTTAAGATCCTTCTGAGATGGAAGTGGTTATAGAATTTAGCATATTATCGTCAATATAAATTATAGTTATTTAAATGGAAAGATTTCTCTCTGCTCATCACTGAAGCTCCACAGAGAACACAATGTCCTTTAGAGGAAAGCACACCTGTTTTGCTCTGTAAAATGATGAAAAAGACTTAAAGACAGATCCTGTAGAGGCAGAATCTGTCTGACTTAAGTAAAGCCATGCTGTTTTAGCCCCACTAAGGATAAAGCCTAAAAATGTACATTTCTGCCATAAAGGGAAATCTGAAGAAGTGTCTGTATTCAAATGGACATAATTGGGTATCCCCAAATCCCAATTCTTCCCCAGCTGGTTTAATTGCTCTCAAAGCTTTTCAGCACCAGAACTACTCCAATGTAAGAGTGCCTAAAACTACCTTAAGGACATGATTTCCATTTAGCCATTAACCGGATACTCATCTGTCAGCTTCCCTACAAAAAGATGCTTGCAGAATCTATTGATGTTGTATATGGGAAGGATCTCAAATGCCTGGGCTAACAAATTTGGCCAAAACTGATTAATCTGGATAGAATGCAAGAGGGGCCATCTTGGCTTTAAGCACACATGCACTACTCTAACCTTTATAGACTTGAACTTGGGGCCCAGAGGATAGCTTTAACCAGAAAGGGAAACAGTAAGATGTGGGCAAAAGTGCACGCATTCTGCAGCATGTTTTAAACAACCACGCAGGTATGCAGGTGTTGCAACACTAACTAAATGCCAGGATTTAGATTTATGACATGTGAGCAAAAGTATATGCAAGAAAAACCTCATGAACCCTAGCTCTTACCAACAGTGCTAGATTTATGAAGCAATACTCAGATTAGAGCTTACTCAAAAAGGAATTTAGTAGAGCAGGGTGTGAAATGTTGGATTCAAATCTGTTATGTCTGATTCAGGTAGAAAACCTGAACTTGGAGTGAGGAGCAGGAAGAGAAAGACCCTTAAGTAAATCACATCGCTCTGCAACACAGGATACAGGGAAAACACAGCATCCTTGCTGCATAAGTTAAGTTACATTACTTCAGGTGTTTGCAGATGAGTAAGGCCAAATTAATCATGCAAGCCTGTTTTTTTTTAACCAGAGGCTTTATTTATTTTTCACAAAAATAAAAGTTTGGCTTTGTTTTAAATTTAAGCTCACCTCTTCTAGACACACGTAGCCACCTTAAGTCACTTTAAGTGAGACTACAGAAATCCCAACAGGACAAGAATTTTAAGTATAAAGCTGCTTTTCTTCTCAAACACCAAGATTATTCCAATCTTGGCAGCTCTGGGTCAGAGATCACAACTGGGCCTTGAGAGATTATTAAACAAGTATTAATGTAGGATGAGTACTATATTACATGTTCTTACTAGACAGTCTCATACTTCCTGTGTTACTTTTCAGCAAGCGGCTGCACACCAGAAGATAGATAAGAAATGGCAAATTTAGTTAGAGCTGACTCAAGACACACATCATAATTTATTCAGAGTGAAAAAAGCTTCTTACATCATGCTTTTGCTGAGTTGAGGAAAATACAATGATCTCTCTGCCTCTGCAGGAAGGTTGGTAGTATCAGACTATCTGAGGGTGGAAAGTGTTTTCTCATGCATTTGAAAGTCCTGTTCATACCCACACACCAGTAAAAAAGAAATCACGGTAGAGACTGCAGCCAAACAACAAGACAGATAGCAGCTAATGGCAGCACTATCAGTGCAAGTCCACTACTTGTCAGGAACAGCTTTGGTACAGTCCTGCCTAGTGACAGAAAACACACACCAAGTCCTGCCACCAAAGCACCTGAGGGGCAAACGGCAGCAGGCAAATACAGGCTACAAAATACAAGTCTGCCTCACTTTGTCTCCACAAATGCTCCTTCTGTTTCCTCCCTTTCTGCCACTGCATGCGCAAAAGAAAGCCAACAACTAACCAGGCGTCCAGGCCCTGTGGTTTTCAGAAAAGCCCCTCTGAGCCTCTCAGCTGATAAGGAGACCCCTGCCTAAATCTACCAAAGAGCCCAGTGCTCAAGCAGCCTCCTATCATTTCAGCTCCAGTAACAGAATGCTACAGACATTTCATTTAGCAAATTCCACTAGATCATAGAACCATTTATGTTGGAAAAGACCTTCAAGATCATTGAGTCCAACCATAAACCTAACACTGCCAAGTCCATCACTAAACCATAAACCTAAGCACCATATCTACACGTCTTTTAAATACCTCCAGGGATGGTGACTCAACCACTCTCCTGGGCAGCCTGTTCCAATGCCTGACAACCCTCTCAGTGAAGAATTTTTCATAATATCCAATGTAAACTTCCTCTGGCACAACCTGAGGCCATTTTCTCTTGTACATCGCTTGTTACTTGGGAGAAGAGACCTACCCTCACCTGGCTACAAGCTCCTTCCAGGTAGTTGTAGAGCCTCCTTTTTCTCCAGGCTAAACAACCCCAGTTCCCTCAGCCACTCCTCATAAGACTTGTGCTCCAGACCCTTCATCAGCTTCGTTGCCCTTCTCTGGACACGCTCCAGGGCCTCGATGTTTTTCTTGTAGTGAGGGGCCCAAAACTGAACACAGTACTCAAGGTGCAGCCTCACCAGTGCCAAGTACAGGGGGACAATCACTTCCCTATTCCAGCTGGCCACATTATTTTTGATATAAGCTAGGAAGCCATTGACCACCTTGGCCCCCTGGGCACACTGCTGGCTCACATTCAGCCAGCTGTTTAGTAGCACCCTCAGGTCCTTTTCCACCAGGCAGCTTTCCAGCTACCCTTCCCAAGCCTGTAGCGCTGCCTGGGGTTGTTGTCACCCAAGTGCAGGACCTGGCACTCAGCCTTGTTAAGCCTCATACAGTTGGCCTGAGCCCATCAACCAAGTCTATCCAGATGCCTCTGTAGAGCCTTCCTACCCTCAAGCAGATCAACACTCCCACCCAACTTGGCGTTGTCTGGAAAATTCCTGAAGCTGCTCTCAATCCCCTCAGCCAGATCATTGATAAAAATATTAAATAGAACTGGATCACTACTTGTTAGCATCAAGTGTCTGATGTATAAGCAATCCCTCCAAGTTTACATTACACCAGACTTCCAACACCACCATCAAAAGAACAGCAGCAAACCACATGAAAGCACCATGGCCATGTCCAGGACCGTCCCAGTATTTGATTTTTCTAAGTGATGAAATTTATCTTGGGCTGTGGCAACATCTACAATGCCAAGTTATCGCATTCTACCACTGCAGTGATAGCACGGTTCTATCCTGGTTACACAATAGGAAAGAACAAGTACAAAGGCAGTGTTCAAGTAACATCATTTAGTAAAATTATTTATGCTACAATGTCCTCTAGGAGTTAAGAAACATCCCAAATGCATCCTACAAATTTACGGTGCTGTCCTTGTAAGAGTCAGGAGGGGAAAAGATGAGAACATTTGTAAGAAAAGTTCAATGACAAATTAAGTCAAGATGACTATGCTTAAATGTTACTTGGAGGATGTTGGTTTATTTACCTGGTGAAAGGCTTAGGTGGACTAGATCTTAGCACTGATCAGCACTATACACGCAAACACTCTGCAAAATGTTACCTAAGGGAAATAAAGTGAGTTGGAAGTTGTTGTGTTTCTGACTTTGTGTAAGGCCAGATTTTTGTAAGTTAACTGTCACAGGCTTACTCTTGCCATTTCCCTTGTTATTTTTCCACTACATCCTTATAAAATAATAAGTATTATTTCATTACTAAGCTCAATACTACAGTTTCCTCTCTTCTTATGTTCATGTCACAAAAACATCAGAAGTAGGGCTATTGCTTATACCTTTTAAGGAAAAGGTCTGACCCTAAAGGCACTTTCTGAATAAAAACGCAGAGAGTATTTTTGCCCTTGGCACCTTAAACAGCACACGAATTATGATAAAGGCTTAGGTGTATGAGTAACTTTCAATTCATGTTACTGAAATCAAGGGTGACTTCATTCAAGGGTTAACAATCTGCCCAGGGTCGAGGCCTGTGTGAAATGTCAGGGTTTATCTGAAGTTGTAAGGAAGACTTGTTCTAGTTTTCTACACCAGCAAATAAAACACCTTATTTTAGCAAATCCACTGAGCAAAGGAATGCAGTTTGGTTGCTACCACAGTTTTCTGCCTGAATGTGTGTCTGTGCATATAATAAAATGAATCATTTAGTCCACATCCACTTTTCCCCAGAAATGTGACAATATCCAATTGTAAAAATATCAGTGGATTCCTACCTGAGGCAAGTTTGACAGAATCCAGGTTTGCTAGTTTTACAGTGACAGGATGAGCATCCTTTTCTCAGAACAGTAGATTCACATTTTTGTGAATACATTCACGGTGTATTTTCCAACAGCCGGAGCGAGGAACAAGGGGCCAAGTCTGCTACCTACTAGCCTCATTTGTGTGCCTTTGCTCTTCCTCAGTTTACCCTCAATAACACTCTTCTAATGATAGCTTGCTTCAGCGTTTGCAAAATATACTGAGTGCTAGGCACTGCACACCTAAATACGTATACTAATGATTTCTCTTCACAGCCGGATGCTCAGCTCTGGAGACAAACTACTTTGGCATGCCATATAAGTGTGAGAAAAGGCTTAACCTCTGAGAACACCTCTTCTCAGACTAAATTCTTTAGTTCAGGCTGACAATTTATACTAGAAGAATTCACATGTACTTCAGACTAAGCTATATTTCAAACTAAGATAACTTTTTTTCACTACAAGACTTCGAGAACTCTGGTAGGAAATACACGCATCAGCACTTTCCTCTCCCTTTAAGCACAGTGCAGACTTTGAAGTAGCAACAAATGAGAACAGGTGTATTTTGTAAACAAATTTCTACATTAACTTTCAAGATTACCATGTAAAGTGATTAAAAGACTCATCTTCCTTAATTGTAAAGGGTAACATAAATAAACACTTATTCACTTTTTTTTGCAAAGATATTAGGTTGATCAATTAGGCCTATTGCAGAAAGACTTGTATTAGTCTGATTAGTCTCAGCTACTTAAACTCAGAAACAGATGCCTCACTTTGCAAGACTGGTGATTAAAGGCTGCATTCACAAAAAAAAATTGGATTACGCACACTTAAAACAATACCTGCCATTTTTCACCCTCCCCCCCACAACAGATGGCCCATACAATTAGTGACTTCAAAAAATTCTCACTAGAACTCCTTCAAAGCTGAGACACGACTGCCCTCACTTCTAGAGACAAAAGTATGTGCAAGCCAAAACTATTTTCAAATGTTCCCATATTAGGGCCAATCACACAGGTCAAGAAAACCATTCAAAGCATTTACACAAGGGTGCAAGTCAATATACACTGTTTGCTTGTTCCCAAAAGAGTCACCCATATGGCTCCTAGCAGCACAGGAGAGGCAGAATAATAACATAGGAGGCTCAGTAGCGAATAAAATCCACATCTCACCCTTCATAATGCTCCACCCAGCATGAGAAAGCCAGAAGCACAAAATGGCTCATTATCTACGCCAGAAGGCCCAGCACTGCCAACACTGCTCTTTATCAAGTCCTTAACAGGTGTAAAATTAGCACTCGTTATTGAAGACAATGGAGTTACATGTATTGCCAGCAGCTGAAGAAATGTGTTAGAATTGTTTTCACCTCCAGTTAATGCGCTACCATTCAATAAGGCACACCAAGCCCGTAAATTAGCGAAGTGCTTTCTGAAGCATAGCCGTGAGTTAAGCCAGTGTGCAAGCATCCCTCCTAAACAGAGGTGCTTTCCTGAATGAAGGCCTAAGGACCAAACCCTCTTTTCATCAAGACTGCTTTAAGTTCAAACGAACTAAATTTACCTGAGCGTACGCTCAGGTAAAGCTGCGCTGAGGTAACCTGTAACCAGAATCTGGAGCTGTAAAAAATCCTCGTAAGCAAATTCCAGGACAGAGTTATTTTCAGCTTTTCCAACCCCGTTGAACACAGACTGACCAGCTGCACCAACACCCTCTTTTCCCAACTACTTACAATTCATTCCCAGAAAGGCATTGTTTACTGAGGGAAGAAAAACCCCATTTCAGAGGTATCTCATTACAGGAGGTGACCTCAGGTTTAGGCTTAGAAGTCACTGAATCACTCAAGAGTGTGTAGCTTCATTGCATATTTTTCTGTTTTAATACCATACTCGGCTTTGAAAGCAAATTATTTAGATTCATACAGCACATAGGAACCCCTCTAACTGCTGAGCCATTTTTATTCAATAGCACCGTACATCTCACCACTCTCCCCCTTATCCCCAGTACCTGGGAGGAGGGTTGGCCAACATCAAACAAATCTGACCAAGGGCAGAAATCTCAGTGATAATTACATTCCCACAGGGTTTCATGAAAACTGGCAGCGAGATAGAGGAGGAAATTAACTCTCCACCAAGGGAAGGGCAGACGCAAGGCAGGCATCATGCAGACCCTGTGGCAGCAATTGGCCAGGCAAGCGGCACGCCAATTGCTCTGCACTAGCCGCAGCACGTGCTGCCTTTTGTCTGCTGGGGTTGTCTCTGGGAATGTGTCAGGAGCTCGACTTTAGTGGGAGGGGATGGAGGGGAGATGCTCATAAGTGTGTAAGAAACCATGCTTCTCTGCTTCTCCTGCCAGATACACGCACAGCCTGAAGTGTGAGCCATGGGGCAAAGCTCCCTTGCATTCACATAGTCTATTACTGATGTGTGGGAATGGTACTGGTCTAAGGGAGAACAATAAACTCAGAGATAGTTACTAATAACTGCAGGTTCTCTTCTATTGTGGTTGTTCTGCAGTTTTCATATTGTCATTTTATGATGCAGTCAGAACATGTCTGAAACACCCAATATAAAAAGCAAACTATGTTTCTCTTCAAGGCCTCTGGACAAGTTCAAGTTTGGACAAAATGGGGGAAAAAAAACCTGTTTGCTAAGTTACAAAACATCTTACCACTGTCCTTGGTTCATCACGCATCTCAGAAAATGCAAAAATCAACATAAAGCAAATAAAAAGATCAATTTATCTTTATACAAAGCAAATCTCCAGCTCTTGTTGGATTGCTAGGTGTGGTGAATCACCAGCACACTGCCAGGGCTGTCAAGTCTTGCCTTAAACTGGCTCCAGTACAAAGCACAGTCCTTCCATTGATTCATTGCTCCCCTCTCTGTGAGCAGAAGAGCTGTAAAAAAAAAAAAAAAAAGACTACAGCCTTTTCACTCCTTCTTCCAAAGGCGGTGAAATCTGTTATTTCTTCATCACCCTCACATTCCTCTGGGCAATGGGAGTGATCATCATCTGATGCATGTAAATGCTAACAGAACTCCTGCCTTGACATTAACTGGTTTAAAACATAAGGTACAAGAGACGGTAACTCCAGTGCAGTACAAAAACTGGGCAGGTTCCAGGTGGCCCACAGGGTCCTGCCGTGTTGTCCCTGACCTCTGTCACACTGCTAGAACTAGACCTAGGACATTTCACAGACTGGGAACTGGCTGGAGAACTTGAATTATGTAGTCTGGTTGCCACAGATACCTCTGTCAAACAGGAGCTGCTCAGTCGTGCACTGACCCTCTCCCCAGCCTACTCGGGTGCGCTCCAGAAACAAGAGGCAGCAACAGGTCCCTTCGAAGAGCATGTGCCAATGCGCTGCAGGCTGGCAAAACACATCAGTCACTCACTCCGATAAGATGATAGCACAACAAAGGCGAGGCTGATGCAACACATTTGTAAACACAGAGCCACGCTGGCTTTCTTGAAGTATTGCCACATTTTAAACTTATACACAAATAGCAAAACTACTGCCTGTGCAGCTTGTTGCTGTGGGAGATTACAGTTAAATCACCCCTTGCAAAGCATCAGGAGCTCTGTGTAAATAGCAGCACAGTGGAAGCCACTTGAAACACATGCAACAACTTGCACAGGTCCTACAGTGCTGGGAGCAGCCCTACACCTTCTCAGCTACCGTCAGCTGGAAAATTATTAACCAGCTGTGTGCATGCAGGGGGAAGAGAGAGGCTTTTGCCAGAGAAGGGAAGGCAGGGCACTAGCGTTTCCAAAGGTTTGCAGCTAGTTTGCATATGGTGCTGTCAGACTGCTGTGCTCATTTCCAGCCTGATTATTAACCCTGCTAATGGTGAAAGGCCGTGGAGGGCAAGGACTGCACAGCTGCATGCCTGGTGCATATGGAGCCGAAATTCCTGGCCATATTCCCAGTATATACAGACCTATCTATTATATTGACTGATCTTATAACATCAGTGACTCAAATATCCCATCCATACAATGACCATCATGGAGGGGTAAATTTTATGAAGCTTTCAAACCTGCAATTACAATTTACGCACCCGAAACAGGATATTTAGTCCCCATAGCAAACCGGTCAGTGCATTGTCAGTACGTCTAGAAGTCCCTCCTGACATAGTTAATCAGAACAGCTTCCCTAGTTTATGACTTTAAAGAAAAAGTAATGAGATGTGTCACTGAAATTTAATGCTTTGATGCTATTTCAGAGCTTGTGTTGGGTCGGCTGTGTATCAAGGACAATCCCATCAAGTAACTTCAACATCCAGACTGGAGAAGGGAATTTTTCCCAGCTCTCAGGCTCTTTGAAGAGAGCTTCAGGGCACCCCAAGACTATCCAGACCTTAGATTGCTGATCCACTGCATTTTGTTTTTTCCAAACAGTAGATTAATAAGGTAACACAGTAAGCTCTGAATGCGTAAACCAAAAATACACTTCCCTCAGCAGCCTACTGGATATTTTATAGACACATCCCACACAAGCGGTAGCTGTGTTGATGGAGTTCTTTAAGGTATGGGTGCATATGCATTATTTCAGTAGTTGCCTAAAAAATAATCTTAAAAAATACTAGCACTGTGAAATTCTCTTTTGAACTTGGATTTAGTCATTATCATGGCTTAATGTCTATACCCAACAATGTCATGAAAGTATGACATGAAACTGAGCAGTTCTCCAATGCATTTCAAATACAGACATAGCTCCGTGAACTGCAGGCAGAAGAAATTCTGACCTAGTGTATATGAAGATGACTAATAAACATCTCTGCTGTGCATGCTGATCCAATTCTAAACATAACCTCACTGGCCCCAACACAGCTGAGTGTTTGAGTTCTAGACACCCATTCCCAGTTTTTCCACAAGGCAGCTTTCCTTTACCAGCCCTTCTTGCCTTACGCTGTACCTTTCCCTGGCAGAGGCCAGCTCCCATTGCACAACACCTAATGGCAAACTGCATTTACAACAGGAATACTAGTAAAGAAGAGCTGGAAGAAAAGGTGGAGATACTTTAGGTACCAAAAAGCAAATCAGAGACTGAGCAAGGCATCCGCAAAGGCAGCAGCAAGAATAGATTATGCCCTACAGAACACTAAGAACTGGGACAATAAGAAAACAGGGAAACCTTGCGTTTGCAAAAGTGTTGTGTAAAATTGCTACATCAAACCCATACATAGGGGTTTTGCAAATTATTTGGTTGGTAGGAGATTGAGCAGAATTGTGACCAAGGATATAAAAGGGAGAGGGGAAGGAGCAGCACGTGGCTGCTCTGAGTCTTCTCCATCCCTTTGTGCCCGCCCAGAATGCACAGACTGTGTGAAGAAGTGTGCAGCCCAGGTGCTGCCATTTTCTACCATTATGGATGTATTTGCATACATCATTAAATTTTCCTCCTTCTATTTCTCTCCCCAAAAAGCTGAAGGGGAAGTTTTGCTTTCCCTCATTTCCTGTCACACAAGTAAATAACACGTCTTCACTTTGCAAACCGAGCAGTTTGAAAACGACATCCCGTCGGAGCCTGTCTGCAGTCTTTCAGCGGCCACGGCCCAAGGTTTTGCGCTGTTCTCAGCAAAGGATGTTGTAAGAGGCGTATTTTTAAGAACTGTTGTATGCTCAGTTTGGAGGGAAACACAGTAGTCCACTTTGTCCTTCCCCTTCATACCCTGTCTATTTAGGCTAAAAAATTGTGTTTGTACAGCACTTAGCCCCGTGAGACTGAAGCCTCTAGGTACAAATGTAACTCATTTAAATGGTAATGCACAACAAAATGAGTGGCACCCTTCAAACCAAGCAGCATTTGTAAGTATCTGTGCCAGGTACTGACAAACGGAGGGTCGTTGTTACAGGCGCAGGGAAAGGTCTCCGTGAGTCAATGTTTAAAAGTCAGTTTTTCCACTCAAAGGCCAAACTCTAAAACGTCTGCTTATTTCTCTACTGCCTGGAGCACCATGCCTGCCTCCCAGAGAGCAGCGCATTAGGACTCCAAAGGTGTTTCCCACACAAGGTCAGATCAATTAAAATGTGCTTTAAATATAGTCACGTGAGCTGTGGCAGGAGCTCTGCAGCCCTGGTTCGGTCCCTGTCACTCTTAAGGGCAGAATTTAAGGCAACCTCCTGACCCAGGGTGGGAGAGCCAGATAACAAGGAGGCATGAACCTGCCTTGTCACTACCCTGCGACTGCAGGCTTTGCTCCTTCCGGCCGTGTCGTATTGCTGTAACACCAGCGATGCCAGAAGCTAACAAATGACCTGGTTCTTTTCCTGCTCAAGCTCACAGCAAAGTTCCAAAACCAAGTCTTTCAAAAGTCAGGACAAGCTCTTTCAGCCATCCCAGGCAGGCCAGGCAGCACAGTGTGCGCTGCTGCCTTGCTTTGCCAGACCCGATAGGAAGCTCCCACAGAAATGTTTACGTTAAAAAAATAAATAAAGCGAAACCTTTGCAGAATGAATCTGCGTTGGCTCACACCAGGACCTGGGCTGTCCACTTGGAAGACAAATCAATCAAACAAAAGCTGTCTCAGGGAGACCTCCTTACCACCAAGATGCAGACAAGCTCCTAATCTCTGTAGAATATATTAATATAAAAGTACAGCAAGTGAATCATGCTACTGAATAAATGTTAGCGCAGCGGAGAGAAGGCAGAAACGTTATTTGTATCTGCTGTAAGAGCATCTCTTTGCCGTCCGTCCCCCAGTGAGATGTAGCCAAGTGACAGCTGCCCTTCCTCTCACCCTGGCGCCGCAGGACTATATCCGAGAAAGACCTGTCTCGAGCTGAATGCAGGAGTCAGAAGCAAAAAACATATAAAAAAGGTAAACCCAGGCCACCGAGGAAGCATGCATCACCCAGAGTGCCCGTGTGGGTTGCTCTGGAAGGTTCCCCTCCTTTTGCAACCATGCTCCTGCTGTCCCCCCTCCCCCCAGCTTGTGGGAAGAGTCTTAGGAAGGGAATGAATGAAGTAATGGGCTCCGATGTAGGCTGTTGCAAGGTTCCTGTTGTGCCAAACACACCCCAGCATCAGGCGGTTCCCCTGCAGGTCTGATAATAAATCCCTCTGAACATCTACACTGTCAAGAGTTATGTCTATGTTTTCCACAAACAGACTTCTGCAAGTCAAATTCTGCGCGAGGCCATGAAGTGCTACGTACGGGGGCAGCCTGGGAGGCAGTTCCTGCTTTCTAATTTGCACTTCTGGTACCATTGCACATGGACAGAATTATTCTTTCCTTTCTCCCAAATATCATCGGGAAGTAAAATATTTTCAGCAGGATCTTCATCTGGTGAAAGTCAGTGTAGCTCCACTGAACCACTGCTAAAGCAATTTACACCATCTAAAGCCCTGGAGCAAAAAAAATCCAAGTCAGTGGGATATACGCCAAAATTGGAGTGTTTTGCTGGATCCAAACCAGATTTACTTGCTTGCTTAAACAGGTGCCTAAGTGCTCCAGCGAATTGGGGCCCAAATACAGCACCATTATTTATTTGTGTCCGCTTCTGCCAGCTTGGATATCTGATACAGAGGTCATCTTATAGCTAACACTTTTGCCTTAAACCCTGCCTATAGCCACAGTATAGAACAGCTGCCTGTGGAGTTATGTTCCACACATAACTTTAAAAATAAAATGCAAGTGACTGGAAAACGTTGGTTTATAACTAGAAAGAGAATACATGGATACCTTGAAATAGAAATAAATGAAACACTTTCTGCGTGCTGAGAAAAGAACAAATAATCTCATCTTTCTGTTGCGTTCTCTTTTAGTACTGATGATTCAATACTGCAGTTGGAGTGCCCTAGAAATGCCTTAGCTGGAACTGGTTAGACCAGACTGTAAGGATAAAGGGTTTACACATACATTAAATAAGTTTTTTGCCTATACATCATCTGATTTCTCTATAGGAATCTATGTTTGCAATCACTGCATTTCCAAACACTTCTAGCAACGTAGCAATGTCCCGTAGACGTACACTGCTTAGTACGAGGTTAGCAACAGCACACCTTACAGGAGTGGCTACTGACTCCTCCAACTCATCCATCCAACTTGCAAATTCTGATAAGAGAGTTGAAATCCCACCTCGTAGGAGTAGTTTTGTATATTGGACCACAACCATTGGATGGGAAACTGCAAAAGTAAGCTTGGAGGCCATGTCCAGAATGCAAGGTTGCATTCCTTTCCTGAGTCCCTGGTGACCAGGTAAGAGCCCTGGTTTCTCACTTGATTTCTGCTCCAATCCATACTTCATCTCTTCCTGAAAGATGCCTGACCATGTGCCCGAGGCGGTGGGGACCCCTCCTCTCCCTGCCCCTCACACAGAGGCAAGCTCACCTCCAGCCTCTTAGTGAAATCTGGTGAAATGTGGGGTTTGAGGAAAAGGGAAATTATGTCCCCCTTTCTGAAATTTAATCTTTGGACATTATTGAGAGTCACCATTGCACTGGTTCAAAATAACCAGCAGCTGCCAATACTTTTTTTCACCCCATTGCCAAGAAATAAGTGTGATGCGAGCTGCTTGGTAAACTGGGCCGCCAAGGGACCTAGTTTACAGTTGCCCCAGCAAGGAGGAGGTCAGGGATTTCATGGGGAGATCTGCAACGAACAGAGAAAGAATTCTAGTGTGAATTAGCCCTGCCAAAAGTAACTCAGGCAGCTCTCCAGCACCACTGGGCTTCTAAGGTTTTATTTGATACCATAACAAACTCAACAAGATCATGTTTTTAAGTGTGCGATTTAATGGCTCTTTTAAATCATTAAACCTCAATAGAAAATTAATGAAATAAAACATCCAGCTTAATTTTTCAATTATCATTTGCAACCTTACATAATTCAGCCTTTTGCAAATTAGGCTTGAATTGTAAACTAAGCATATATTTGTATAAATTTTAACTGGACAGAATTGCAAAAGTAACCAAAAAGAAAGGAAGATGACAGATTCTGGGGTCTTGAGATATTACAAATAATTCACTATCCACAACTACCAATAAAGAACAGCATTTGCATAGGGAAAAGCCTGCTATTTCATCCATCAGTGCCTCGCCTTATTTAGCATCTCAGGCTTGTTTTGTGTCACCAAGCCAGAGGCTAAATGCATTTAATATGCATGCTGTTGACATGGAACTAAGCAGCCCTGAAATGCCTCTTTTGCTACTTTGTGGCAAACATAAGCATAGTTAGAAATTAAGGAGAAGGTACCAAAGGATGCTGTCCTGATCAGCAAACGCTAAACGAATTGTCAGGTTTATAAAACTTAGGGATGGGTGATTAGGGGCTTAATTTTTATTTCAGAGGATTATAATATTGCCCAGGTGGGGGAGAAACAAGACTTCTGAGAGGATGAAGCAACTGACAAATAAAAGAAACAAAAACTCCTGTCCATTCAAGAGGGGGTTACAGGCTATCTTGAAAGATGGTGAGCCCAGCTCTGCTGCGCCCAGGGCTCAGAGGCTTAACACAAGTCAGCTCATCTTGTAGTAGCACCATTAAGATGTGCATCTCCAGAGGACAGTGTAATGGCACCAGCACAAAACCTAACACCACAGTGCAGGGCTCCCCATCAGCTCCCCATGTTCTCCTTCAGCCCTCTTGTTTGGAGGTTTTACCCTTCACTAAGAAATTCTTGTCCCTCAGCATGCTGCTACCTTTTTTATTTTGATTTATCTGATCCTTGCTCTGAAAAAAAAAAACCCCACAATGTATTGAATCACTACATGGCTTTGATTCCATCTTTGTAAGAACTATGACATGTACAGAAAGTAAATATAGCAGGAGTTTACAGCTTAATAAATATACCTGGTATTCAAGGATATCAGCAAGGGGATCCTCTAGAAATTTTAAATGCCACACTCCCCCACATACAACCCAACGCAGTGCCAAATTTCAGTAAGCAAACACTGTGCACCCTTTTCCGGGGATAAATCACAGAGAGGTAGATAAGAGCAGGGCGCCCTTTGTGACCTACGCAAAGTCACAAAGATATTTAAGCATCAAACTCCTGCTCTCCCTCTCCCACTTCTCCAGCTGCAGAATGAGCAGGAAAGCATTTACCCCCTCCCACAGGCCTCTTTTAAGGGCGAGAGAACTTGGTGCTTGGATGCCATGCTGTTAGGGCTACATCAGGAGAGAAAAAGGTGAAAATTTCACACATTACAGGCTGTTTGGCCAAATAGCTGGAAAATACTTGAGACAGTGTCATTAGGAGCATTAGCTTTACATTAAATCTGTCCAGAGTTCCTCCAGCCAACATCAGTGGGAGACGAGAACCAGGCATAGCTACTGTCTAACCAGAGAGCAAGCGCAGCAGTGTTGGAGACAAATGAAGGTAGTCGTTTGCTATGATGGACCTACGGGGCCCAGGGCTTGATTCCGGTTCCTAAAGTTTTCTTGTGTTTTTAGATCGATTTTTAATTGCTTTGTCTCATCAGGGAAAACAAGTATGTGAGCAGCAGGTCCTCGTTCTGTAAACTATGAAGTGCTAAGAGAATATAAGTATTATCATCACTATTTATTTTACCCTTTGGTGTTTCGTTTCTTTTTCCCAATTGGTTTATGATGACTAATGTCAAAACTCTGCAGTTACCTCTCTTGGGCAAAGAGATAATATAATATGACATTTAATACCGTGTACCACAGGCCATCCTCTCTCTTCCGAACGTTTGAATCATGTACATAGCAAGAAGCAATCGTAACAATAGATGTATCTTTTATTCACAGATAAAAACTGAAGCAAGCTGTTATAATACATATTTGTACAAAGGATTTGAAAAAACCATAAAAAGGAAGATGATTAGAAAATATGATTCATTATGAAATGTGGTATTACATACACTATTAAACCTTTTCAAAAGTATTTGTTTGGCAACAATTTATCAATAGTTTCCACACTTAAGTGGCCTCCTTCAAAAAAGCACAAATCTCATGCAGCATGTATAAACTTGATCCTGAGGGTTTGCCTTCCTTAGAAAAACTGTAAAAAGATATACTATTTGTCTTAAAAGTTCAAAATGCAAATGCTATATTTATAGTCAAAACTATATAAAAATATGGGCCTAACTTAACATTTACAAAAACTTTTTGCTCCTTTTTTTTTGTTTGTTTTATGGTTTTGATAATAAACATAATTCTCAATTCCTGCAGTCAGAGAGGAAAAAAGAAAACCAAAACAAACCACAGTGCCCTTTGTAGACTTCCTCACATTAAGTTTACGACTCCAAAAAAGACCAGGTCTGTGATAAGTGAGGTTAGTAACCAAGGAAGTAGGTAAGCAGTTCATATATATCTATATATGTATATATAAAATGGAAAACAAACATTTATTTTGATCTGAAAAAGTAATAATACAAAACTGGAAGGTAAAACAATCATCTCAAAATGCCATAATACACCTTTTCAATAGATAAATGTTCATAAAAATATCTTGAACCCTAACCAAGAAAACAATTATAATACAATTTTAATTCTGCTACATAAAACAGCTTTTCTATGAAACAAGAAGGCAAGTTCAGGTATGAAAACATAATTTACTTATTGCTTTTGCTACAATGTTGTTTGTTTTTTTACATATAGTCATAAATACACTATACAGTATAAAATATTTCGTAGGAATACATTTTGTGGTCTGCTTAGGTTTGCTGGCTTTAATTCTAGCACCGAATACAAAAATGAAAATCAAATTAACTTTAAAGGCACTTCCATTGTATGTTTGTTTGTTTGTCAATTAACATCTTGGTTTGTACTAAATTTCTTCGCTTCCCTCTGGTAGAAGCAATACTTGATCCTACTTTTGTCTTTGTACAGTTCAGGTCACGTTGAGGCACCAAATGATTTATGAACATTCCCATCCCTCAGCTGTTTCTTTCTCTCACAACATTCATTGTTGCTTTTTAGTCTTCGCCCTTCCTCCTTCACTTCCCAGCTACTTAATCCCTTTACTTCTTCATGTCGTATGATCCAGCTTCACTTCCTTCAGTCCTTTGAAACACCTATCTTCAAACCTCCACTTCCCTCACTCCATCTTGTGCATCTGTTATTCCAATATCAAAACAGGTCACTATCATGATATGTGACTTGCACAGATTAACACACTGCTCCAGTTCCTCTGTCACTTGTTCCAGTGCCTCCAGGTACTCCTGTGATTCCTTATCGAGATCAGGATCCACTTCAACTGCCAGATAAAAAATTAGCAAGTAAGAGAAACAGCTCATAGCAAAACATTATTCTATCACAAGGCAGCCAATAATGCAGAGTACAATTTTATTGCTCTTGAACTAAGAAAGTTTTTTCTCCTTTTTCAGTAGATCCAAAACATTTTTTTTCCTTCTTTGGAAAGAAGGATAATCAAAGGCTATATAAGTATTTAATATTAACAAGCATCACAGTGAGTCTCTACATTGTTTTGATGTTCTCTTCTGGTTGGTTTGGAGGGGTTCTTTTTGTTCATTTCCAGTACTACTCTGCACCGAACAAATTCCATATCACAGAAATATGAATGGAGTCACAGAGTATTTTAGGGCTCAGTTCAGCAAAATATCTTAGCAAGTGTTTAACTTTTACACAGAATCATAGAATGGCTGGGGTTGGAAGGGACCTGAAAGACCATCTCATTCCAACTCCCCTGCCATGGGCAGGGACCCCCTCCACTAGACCAGGTTGCCCAAAGCCTCATCCAACCTGGCCTTGAACTCTTCCAGGGATGGGCCCTCCACAGCTTCTCTGGGCAACCTGTTTTCAGCATGTGAGCAGCCCCATCTGTTTTCAGCGAGGCTGCCCACATGCTGAAAATTGTTACATGCTGATCATACTCATGTTTTTTGCAAAATACTTACAGTCTTCTTTCCACTTATTTGGATCCATCATCAACCTGCACTTTGTCTCTTCCAACTCTTCCTTCAAAAATTCATGCTTTGCCTTTACTTCTCTGATACGCTGCTGGCGCCTTTCTAGTATCTTCAGCTTGGTATGGAAATACATCAGACCCTTGTAAGACACAGAAAGACCATTTCATGAGTTTTCCTACTATGAGCTGACCTCCAAGAGTTTGACACAAACTGCTCCCAGCTCATTACTTAAGAGTTAGCAGGTGGGTTGTTTTGTTTGGTTGTGGGGTTGGTGGGGTGGTTTTATTATTTTTTATTTGAAGTTTACATTAAGGAATTCTAATCTAAAGAAACAGCATGCTACATCACTTGAGTATTTGTTGTACTTCTCTGAATTAGCAAATATCTCTAACACATTCTAAAATTACTCCTGTTTGTAGAGTTTGGTTTTTTCCAGCAGTGCAAATGGTAAACACAGCCTAATAATAATGTAAGAGTTCTGTTTAATCCTGACACATATGAATTCTTATTTTCTTAAAAGCATTCCTACCTTCTCAACATCCTGGAAAGGCTATTATGAAAAAAATGGGAAAAAGGCATCAGAAGAATATAGAATTGTGGTCCCAAAATAGAATTAGCTAAAGTGTTTTCCAATTACAAGTAAATTAAACTCAATGTATCCCTGATTTAATAGAAACCTATCATTTACATAAAGAGTTAATGACCCTATAGTTGAGGGAGGCTGTAATGTTTCATCAGCCAGTCTAAGATTTATAAAGTCATCTCATAATGTATTCATTGGTAACTTCCATTTACACCATCAGTCATGTTAGACACAATTAATTTTAGACAGTAATCATTTTCATTTTCTGTGTTAAGGGTACCCCAACATATGAGTTGTAAAATTAATAATTATAGTGCTTTAATTGCAATCAATTTCCTGAACACCATTCCAGCATTCAAGCAAGGATTCTGCCTGTATACTGTAATTTGTCTACAGTTGTTGTAAAATGTGTGCTGACCTCAGTTTCCTCTTGTCTGTGTCGCTGTAATCGTTCCACATCATCAATCTCATAAACTTTGATTTCAAATGGCTCTTTTAAAGTGCCTGGCAAAGGTGGTAGATCGACCCATTGGCCAGTAACACTGGGTTTTCTTCCTAGGGAGGCAGCATCTGGCAACGGAGCAGGAATCAGTCTACGACGCTGGAGACCTAGAATACAAAAGACAAGCATTCCTTAGACTCTAAGAAATGAACAGAGTGCTGAACATACTACAGTAAATTAAAGAAAGAACTAGGTTCTCATGATACTTAGGAAGAAATGCTTTTCTTGATCTTTTCCTTTTAGTAAAATACCCTCAGGCTGCTAATTGAGTTACTGCCTTGACAAATTATGTTCCACTCGGTTCATGGTTGGGAGTAACAGCAGTTCCTCTCCCAAAGCAGATGCCTGAGCATCAGTTCTTTATTCTCTCCTTGCAAAAATATTTCACCTGGACTGATTTTTCTTTGGTGGGCTACAAAGTTATTCATTACCTTGCAATGTCAATGAGCTGGTGAGTAATTTCAAACCAATACTGATAATGGCAGATGAGTCTGGAAATCTGGTCCTCCAGTTAAAGCCAAGCAAGGCTATATAAGACTCCTCTCATTGTATTATCTTTCTGCAAAGACCAAACAATTCCCTCCAGATCTACTACCAATGCTTTAAGGTGTGTACTGGGTTAGCATAGCCAGGTTTTGGTAGCAGGGCGGGGAGGGAGGGGAATGGGACGACAGATACAACGTGTGATGAACTCACCACAACCCCCATTCCCTGTCCCCCTGTGCTGCTGCGGGTGAGGAGGTAGAGAAAATTGGGAGGAAAATTGAGCCCAGGAAGAAGAGAGGGGTGGGAGGAGGTGTTTTAAAATTTCATTTTCATTTCTCATTACCCTACTCTAATTTGATTGGTAATAAATTAATTTCCCCCAGGTAAAGTCCGTTTTGCCTGTGACAGTAATTGCTGAGTGAGGGGTCAAGATAAGGACAGGGAAAGATGAGTCTTCCGTTACATTTTTCTCTCCCCTGTCCTGTTGAGGCAGCATGAGTGATAGAGTAGCTTTGGTGGGCACCTGGTCTCCACCCTGGGGATTAGGAGGCATTCTGAAGGCAGCAACCAACCAAGCTGCAACTGGAGCCTCTTCTAACATCGAGGCCTATCATCACCCATTTGCACCACCTCTCAGAAGCTCAGAGCAGACAACCCTCACCAATTCCTCAACAAGAGGACTCCCAGATTTACTAGCAAACAGCATATTGTCACCTTGACGCATCTGTTAGGGCTTGAGTTTCATGAAGCAGAGACTTATGTTCTTCAAAAATGCTGGTACTTTTGTGTACAAGAATTGGTATTTTGGTGTCCAGCTTTTTTTGTGAATATAAGTCTCTCTTCATCATCTAAAAGGCTGACCATTACACTACATGTGTCAAGGAAGAGGACATGCATAGATCTGGTCAGGCAATGTTAACAAGGCTGCAGTCTAATCCCTAGGTAGATAGGTGGACTGAAGGCCATCAGAAACAAGCTGAAATGTCACACGGTAGCAGGAAGTATGAGCAGCTTTTGGGTGACTGGTAACAATAAATTTAGTGCCTAATTTCCTCCTCTTCTCAAAAACCAACTCAGAGGTAAGGACCTCTATTTCTTACGGTCTTCTTACAAAAGGGAACACATCAAACAGAGGAGACCATGCTGCTCGGAGGACAGTGCTGCCAAAATATCTTCTGGGCTGAGACCTCCACAGGAGATTTAAGTGCAAGTCTGTCAGGTAAGCCCTGTCACAAACTTCAACATGAAATGGATACAAAATCCCAGCAGGTACCCCCAATGTGACACACCTCCATAGATACCTCAAGAGTTACCTGCTTTACATATTCTTAATAAAATCATCCCTAATTCTTAATTGCATCCTTGCTAATTTCTAAGTAACAAGAACAATAACAATGGGAATGTTTTGGAAAGGGGAAGACTTGATTATACTTCTCCAACACCTGTTCATCGTTCTCACAACCCCAATTCATTCAGACTCAATCACCACTATAGTCCTGCCTGCTGAAATCACCCCCTGCAACTCTGATCCTGTAACCACTTTGGTGACAGCACGATCCTTCTGAAGAGGGCACCGAACAGATGCAAACACATATACTAAGCAGAAATATATGGCAGTAGGATCTGTCCTTAAATCCAGAGTCTGCATGACTCCAGCAAAGTTTGGTGCAATGTAAGTTACTCCAAGAATCTCTAACACTTTGCAAAGATTACAACGTATTTTAGGCCAATAATGGGTCTGCACCAAATAATTCTTGTAAGAAATATTTCATGATCTTCCTAGGAAACCTCATTTCGTGTATACAACACATTATTGTTTTGAAGTCTACAGCACTCAAAAAAAATAATACATAATTTACTGGTATAGAGCAATTTCAATTGGAAAAAGAAATAGTTTGTCATTTTTAAAGACCTTCTAAGCATTTCCTGGGGCAAAAACAAATACAAATCCATCAGTGGGTAATGCCTTCTCAATATGTGTGCAACTTATACAGCTGTTAATATTGATTTGTAGGAAAGGTTTAAGAGGTTGATAAGCTGTGGAAAGAGAACCGCAGCAAAATGTTGCACTAAGTTTCCAAAATGATTTATCACCTGGTGAAGCAACTCAGTTGCTTTGACCAGAAAGCACCATGAGATCTACATCAGTTTAACTCATTTGGTTGTACTGCCAGAATCGAGCATCATGGGTATCTACAGGGATTGCAATAATTACCTCTTTCCAACCAAAAGCTCAGATTCAGCGCAATGCTGATATCATTTCCTGCTATATTTCCAACAGTCAGAACGCTTAGGTTGCTGAATGAGGCTGGTGGTCATTAGCTACATGGCATCAGTTGCCACCAATTCCTTACGATACTACAGGACTTCAACCTAGATCACTAAAAACGAATACTGTAACAGCAGTCCTATGAGCCTGATTTTGAAGCTGGCTACAACTAGTGGCGCTTATATGAGCACCACCTGCGAAAGCAGTAAGAAAGGCACTGGAGAGCAGGAAAGGGATCTGGCTCTCGTACACCCAACCTTTTGCACAGCGTGGTCAGACACATCTGCCTCTGCACAGCGAGCGAGCCAGAACCGCCCCTTCTGAGCAACTCCCCAGTTGCTTTCCTATTGCATACAGTACCCACACGTACACTCTAAAATTTCTTTATAAAAACACTATTACAATGCAAAACAATAATTTTGCAATTAGCAGGTATCATTAACGTAAGAGTCACTGCGTGTTACATATGCACTTTACTGCTCTGCCCCTAAGCCTTACCTTTGGGTAATCTAACACACATTCAGCAATCCTCATTAATTCACAAACGCTCTTCTCCCCTCCAGGCGTATTCTCATTTCCAAACTACAGCCCCAGCCCATCTCACTGAAATTCCCTCACAGATGCCTGACAGCAGAGTTCTTCCTCTCGTCACTGCCCTTCTCTCACCAGTCTTCCACAACACTCACTAAAATTCATCAGCACCCTCCCAGCACCCTCATCCTTCCAAACACATCCGTAACACCCTCCTATTTTGGGCCATGCTCACTGCCGACCCTGCTGTGGGAAGAAGGAACGTCACCCCGTCTGCCAGGAGCCATCTGTTGCCTCCTCCCTCGCAGGGAGGTTGCGGGCGCCCCGGGGCACCCAGCCTCTCCTGCCCTCTCCACCACAGCACCTGTGTCACACACCTGCAGCTTTGAAGTGAAATAAATGACAAGTAGCTGCTGTCACAGTGATACGTGCGCACACGCAAGCGCATGCAGGCAGTCCACCCCACCCTGACCCCGTTTCCCAAAAACCTCCTCTCTACACCCTCAGAGGTGCCATGAAAACGCCCCATCCTCACGGATGCAGCAGTGCGCTGGCAGATGCCTGGCTGCCTTCCCCTTCGTTCCTTACCTGTCGACCGTTTCTTGGGGGACTTGAGGCTCCTCATCCGGCCCGGTGATGACATCCCACTTTCGCTCATGGAGTCATGTGCCGAGGAGGCACTGCCGGTAGCCTCGCTGTCCCTAATCATGCTCTCATAGCCGCTGCTGCCTCCGCTGTGGTAAAACAGAGCCGTCCTCCCCATGGCTGGTGGCAGCTCCCCACTTAGGACACTGCTGTTGTCACTGCCATGCCCGCTGCTGTACCGCTGAGGCCGCCGGGGTGCCGTTATCTTGCTGTATGGAGACGGTAGCACTGGGATTTGTGACTTCTCATCGCTGAGGTTAATACCACTGTCATTGCCGCTGTCGGAGTCAGTGGAGCCTCGGAAGTGGCCCACCTTGGCAGAGCTGCCTGACACCAGCTCGTTCACGCGGCTGTTGGCTGCTCTCATGGCCTGCTTGGTCCCCATGATGGTCCCTCGGCCAGGTTTGCTGCCGACGGGCTGCATGGAGCGGGGCGCTGCCTTCCCACTGGGGGCCATGCCAGAGCCCTTACCCGCAGGCTGCGCCAGAGACTTCACAGAGGAACTGAGAGACTTTGACCCACTGGCAGAGAGGCCCCGGGTTTTATTCCCATTCGCTTGCAACTTCTGGTTAGCTGTGGGCTTTGCCTGGCTGTTTTTACCAGGCACAGGGGTAGTGAACGATGGTGGTAAACCTACACCGGAGGTGACAGGTGGGACCCCCAGCCTGGGGACAGAGCGCCCTGCCCGGCTGTTGCTGGCACTCCCGTTCTCCCTCACCACGCTTGCTTTGGATCCGACTGATGTCAGGCTGTCACACCTCTCCAGGGACATGTGGCTCCCATAACGATGCACAGCTTCGCTCTTTGATGCCTTTGCCTTTAAGCTTGATGTCATCTTAGGCAAAGAGTGGTCGCCCTTCAGGTTCATTTTACTGCCGGCACTTTCACTGAAGTAAGACCCAGCTTTCAAACGCAAATCTGCTTCATCTTCAGCCTTTGGCATGGCAGCTCTGGCAAAGTCCAGGCCAGAAGCTTTTCCCCCACCGTTACCCAGACCAACAGGTTTCTGCTCCAGGCTCGATTTGCGTACAGGTGGTGTTGGCGGTGTTGGCCCACCTGCCCTGGGCAACATGGTTGACTTCTGTGGTGCACTCTTCTTTCCCAGTGATGATTTCAAGCTGCCAGTGGTCAAGAGAGCATCCGGATTCCCTCGGGTCACAGCCTCCGTCAAAGTACTGTTAGCATGTGACACTGGCATCACTCCCAGCGTGGTGGCTCCTCTCTTGAGCTGTGGCATCTTCATCACAACTTCTGCCTTCTTTGCAGCTCCACTGGAGGATTTGCAGGCCATTTCACAACCATCCACAACCCTCTGTGAACAGGTGAGCATAGTCTGCGACTTTGTTGGCCTGGATGCTGCAACGAAATACTGAGCAGCTTTTCCTGGCTGTTTCTCAGTACCAAATGCATGAGATTTTGGAGACAGCAGTGAGTCTCCAGGTTTTGCTTCCAACTGATAATCAGTGCGCAACAGCCAGGGATCTTCAAATATACCATGTGGATTCTGCAGCTCTTTATAGCTGAGGACAGTATTATTGTGGATTGGAGACGAGGTAGTTTTTGTTTTCCTAGGAAGACTAGAATGTATTGTTTCTATCACAGGTGTATCGTGAGAATTACTAAATTTTATTTTTATGGGCTGATCAGTAACACAAAAAGCACTTTTTAACTGAGATGCTTTGGTAGTTTCAGAGGTTTGAGGGCTTTTGCTGATGCCTGAGGACAGCTTGCTGGAACTCAAGCTCTCATTCTCCAGTTCAGAGAAGCAAAATCCACTATCGTTCAGGGCGCTTTTCAGGGGGACGGATAAATGGGACGAATCCAAGTTGAAGGGTTCCTCAGACTTATTACAGCTGTAAGATGACTGTGCGACAAAACTGTCACTAGATTGGGCTCCATCACTTTCGATGGTACAGATGCTGACTTCACTAAGCCACGAACTGATGGAGGAACGTCTGCTGCTGGTAAAGGGATCCTTAGCAAAGGGCACAACAATATCAATATTTACACCAGTAGCACCAGCAGCAGTCTCCTGTGAGGTATAAGCATCAAACTCATCATTTATGCTGCTGATAATACTGACTGGCCTCGAACCTGATGCAAGGGCCTGAAGGGAGCAGTCACTGTTAAAGCTAATGATACTGGAAGGTCTTCCATTATCCATAATTCCACTAATGGATAGTTCTTCCACCACAGTGAAAACAAGCTCATCCTCTCCATTCAGCTCAACAGGCTGCTGCAAAGTCACCGTGGTGGTGAGTATATCCCGATCAAAACATTTCCCTCTGAATGCTGACCTGAAGCTATGTACCTCTATTGCACCTGCCTGATTCTGGGCATTGCTGCCAACCAGGAATGCGCTTCCTATGGTGTTTTGCTCAGGTTTGTTTCCCATCTGCTTGCTCATTCCCACAGGAGGAGTCCGAACTGCATTGCTATTGTCCAGCTCCGAATTCTCAGCTTTGGAGCTCGGCACCTGCTCTTTCTGCTGCGGAGGTGGAGGTGCAGGGCTTGGCAAGGGTCTCTTCATGTACAAGGACTTTTCGTTAATGACACATTCAGCTGTGGCCTTATTCTGCTCTGGATTCCTTGAAGGGCTACATACTGAGGACTGCAGGGAATCAGTGATTGTCTCTCTCTCTCCCTCCAGTATAGAGTCCATTATTTTGTTGTCTGCTCTGCTCTGTGGCTTGGAAAGCTCTGTTTTCAAGTGAGGTGTGCTCTTTTCATGACAATTGCCATTGCCACCCCTTGGTGCAACAGCCTGGAAAGGAAAGTTATGTCCTTTTTTGGGAGATGCAGTTTCTTGTGGAACTGGTTTCTTAAATCCTCCAGAAGGAGAAGATATTTTTTCTTTTATCAGCTTAGACTGTGCATTTTCTGGACCTCCAGGGACTGGGCTACAATTGGACGCAACAGAGATTTCTCCACAAGCAAATTTGATGGGTTCCTCACTTCCATCAATGCACTCTAACCTTTCTTGCAGTTCAGCAAAAGTGTTGCATTTAAAATGGTCCTTGTCAGAACTCCTACCAAGAGCAGAATTGTCTTTACTTCTCTTCTTGTTTAGGGATGGGATTATGGGAACAAACTCTGGAGGACCTTCATTATCCGTCAATTCCCTGTCAGACAAAGCTGCACCATTGGGACCAACATAGATGACAGTATCACAAGACTGTTCACTGCTGGAGGAATAATCAGGATCACTAGATATACTCAGGACAGGAAGGTCAGGGTCAAGGGCAACAGTTCGTGGGTGGAACGGTCGCAAATGGGGTGGTCTTCGAACATGTCCTTCTTCACATGAACTCTCTCCTCCAGACGAGCTCGAAGCATACTGCAAATGATCAGTAAGGGAAAAGTTATCAATATTAATTGATATATATACAGAAGCATATATATATATATGTGTACATATAATTGATTTAAAGTGTCAGGTTTGCTATATACTCTCTGCTTCGTGTACACTATCACAACTACATCTACTGGAAAAATGTCAGCATGTGAATTAAAATAATGTGGTCACGCTACACAGATTTTACTGTATTAGGAGTAATATAACAATCACACCTTTTCAGATCATTTCCACTAAGTATCATGCATTATCTTTCTCCTCAAAAGTTTCCTGTTCCTTCCTTATTGGTTTGTAATTAATACAAATAGAAGCTTTTGAGATAGTTTCACATATCAGCAAAGAAGATGGGTTTGGAACAAAAAGAAGGAAATTTCAGGATTAAGGGCAGGCAGGATGATGGCTCAGTGCCAAGTCATTTGTCAGTTCCTCTCCTGAGCTTTTATGCATTTTATATTACTTCTTACTACCGAGAAATCCCATGTTCCCCCACCGAGAGGTTAGGAAAACTCATTTTCAAACAAATTAATTTCTGCTTGTTTGTGAACCAACCTTGGATTTCTTCTTTCTCATTCGGTGGATTCGCGATGCAAGCTGAATGGTGGTGAGAGTTTCTGCATAATTGGCTGGGGAGTCAGATATATGCGCAATCATAGTAGTTCTGCAGTTGATGTTCCCAAGTGATTCCCTCAACAACATTGTCAACTTGTTGTCCCTGTATAACAAATGAGAACACTAGGGTGGTTTAAAGAAATTACAATCTTCTTTTTTTGCAGATTTTTACACCACAAGCTGTGCTTTCACTTTCATAGGATACACGCATGTATGGTACATGTAGATAAGAAATATGCTTCTATTATTTGCCCACACTTAAAACATGTCTAAATGTACATTACAAAGATATCAATATTCTAATTATTTATCTGCCTGTGTATTTGTAGTACAGTAAGTCATTTTGTTACTTAGACAACTGTGAAACAATTGATTGGTAACCAATTTAGATATGTCAGGCCTAGCTCATATAACCCAAAGTGCTCATGAGTGCTGTATTTTTAGCTGAGCAGACTTAGTACCTGGATAGCTAAGCTCTGTGAGCTCCACACAAACAATTTTGATAATAAGAAAAAGTCAACGGAAATGGTAAGAAATCTCTAAATTAATATAACAATGTTAGATACCAGAAATATATTATCAGTGCCACCCCAACTAATCTAGTTTCCACTATGCCTGCTGTGCTGTGCTCTGACATAGCAAATGGGAAGCAGAATTTCTCTCTGAAGGCTTTCCTGGTGATATGAGTCCTCCATCATGGACAGTAAAGCTGACACAACAGGTGACATTTTGTCCTTCACTGGTCTCCAAGATATCTCTCCCCAGGGCTCCCAGGAGGCTGCTTTCTATCCCCCCTGAACTGGCCCAACATGTGGGAACTCTAAACCATAGCAGGTGACAAAGTTGAGGATCTGCCCTTTCCTATCCTAACCCATCCATCCTCTACTCCATCCAAAAACCTAGCAACTAGCCTGAGGAAACTATCTTTCTACCTAACAAATAAAGAATGAACACCTGTTTGAGAGGTAGCACTAGATAAATATGTGAAATGACATGATTGATAACAACAACACAAAGTTATAACGCACAAAGACAAGCAGCAATTAAATTTAAGGACCGAAGGCCAAGTTCTGTTGAGGATATTTACAATGTGGCTGTTGTCTTTAAGCTGGGCTCCCCACAGGTGTGTTTGACATAATATTATTGTCAAAGGTGACACTCCACAAAAGGAACACACCTAAATGTTCACTTCTGCTAAACAAATGTGCAACAGGGTGGTCTTCTTTTTTTATTGAAAAGATGTATCATTCAAAAAGGCATACAGAAATAACAACCTTTGATGACCACACTTTATAAACTCTCTAGTATTTTCTGAAATTCCAACACAGTTTTTAAAATTGGAAAAAGGAGCAAAAATCCTAAGAAATTTTGATTAACTTGTTCACTAATGTCCAGTTGGCTGAGATCGGTCTAAATTCCAAACCCAGGAAACAAAGAGGAGCTAGAAGGAAAGAAAACATTTGGCCATTTTCCTCTGTTTGGTTTTTTTTTTTCCAAACAATCAAACCCTCCCCAACATTTCACCCAACTTAATTATAGACCAATATGCATATAATTTTCAGCCATGTAATTGAGAATTTCATGTTACTACATGAAGAATTTGCGTGTATGTATATATATGCATAGACAGGTAGAAGAATAGCTATATGTACCTGTAAAATAGAAGTGACCTTAAAAGAAGACAGACCCCTCTCTGAAAGAACTTCCCTTAACTTCATCTTAGGGAAAGAGTAAATTGATGCAATTGATTGCCAACACCAGCCACAAATTTAACATAATGTAGGCAATAATTCACTTACTTATATGGCACATGCTTAGCACCATTTATTAAGGCCAAAATTACATTGCCCAGGGCAGAGAGAGACAGACACAGAGAGCCTCCTCCATCTCGGCTCTTGCTCAGCACTTTTTCACAGCTCCCTAGATCAATGAGATGCAAACGGCTGCGTCCTCCAGACACTAAAACAAAAAGGGGAAAAACAGTTGTATATATATTCTTGCATGGACTCAAGCCAAAGTTGGTACTCAAAATGTATTCAGATGAGGAAAATAATGAATACAGCATGGGATAATGACCAAAATAAATATTAATAGCAAGGAAATCAGATATTAGCCACAGCTCCCAAAGTTAAAGGTGACTTGACCGGCTTGAAAGTCCACTTCATTTTTTCTTTTCAAGTTTATTGCAAATTATTGTTTAAAGAATGCCAAAACCACATCATTAAAAAATAAACAATATGGTAAAAATATTCATACTTCCTCCTTTGCCACTCTTCTCCATGCGATACTGGTATATGTGAAGAGTAAAGAGCATATGTGAATTCCTCCTATCTTCTTCCTCGCATTCAGGTTTGCTGGTACTTCTGGCAGCAATTGCAGCATCAAGGAAAAAGGCGGCTTTCTCCGCTGTTGGGGCCCTTAGCTCACTTTGGTTTTGAAGCTTGAATATAAACAAGAAAATTACTAATTAGCACAGGGGCAAGGGTTTTTATTATTATTTGCTGAACTGGCTAAATCTCTAGAGCAGTAAAAGAAACAAAGATTTTCACCATAGGAAAAAAGCTTATAAATTAAAAGCAATACATTTTTTTACTGTCTTAAAAGTTGTCATTAATTGTTGTCAGATAAAAGGAAATAAAAAGCAGAAGAAAGTCAGACTCAGAAAAATCTATGTTGTGATATCCATTATACCTGGGTTCCACATATTGGATCTTCTCTCAGATAAACCCCAGGAGACTGGCCATCCTGAAGGCTGCCAGTGGCTACTTCGGCTAACAAATCCTTAAGGTTTTCATCTTTCCCACTGATCTCCACAGCAGATACTCTAATAGAGAAACGAGTCCCCGTTTTTTCTTTACGTTCATTGATTAATTTGAAGAGCCAAGAAATTGCACAGGGGATGATACCAAGGCTTTGTGTAGAGTTATCTTTCCCAATCATGGTAAAAGATTTTCCTAGAAAAGACAAACATGAACTTAATGCACCTTTCTTGTACAAGACAGTGTCTCTTCAAATCACCATTGTACATTACATGCAATGCCATGTGCTGCACAGATAATGGGAACGAACAGATGCAAAAATGCAAACTATTTAATTATTAATCCATTACTATTTATTCAATTAGTTTTGCAATTTTTGTAACTCAGACCCACAGCAAATTAATATTAAAAACATCACTGATCTTTTCATTTTCATCACAATGCACCTATATATACTTGCTCTTGAATAAGCTAATTTGATGCTACATTTTACCTTTTCAAATTAAAACTTACAATCCCAGTGTAGAAATAAACCATGATAAGTTTGCAAAGCTAATTAAAAAGAAATTCTAATCTATTCATATACTCCAGGTTTATTGTTCCAGGAGCTGACAGCATGTAATTACCAGACTGACATAGTAATTAACGGTAACGAATTTGGGAGCTCACCAAGCTTGACATGACCAAAGCAAAATATGCAACCATCTGCACCATTCACAACAGACTGGATTACTTCTGCTACTGTTCCAGAGCATACCTCAGCCTGAAAGAAAGATTGGAGACAAATAAGTAAAAGAGCATATACTGCTATGGTTTGTACCATTCTTCTGTAATGAAATGAATGACTCAATATTTTTGAGGCGCAATATTCTCCCCATTTTTATGGCATCAGTCCTATTATTTTAGTAACTGTGCTATCTTAAAAAATAATAAAATATGCTACTACAGCCTAAAATAGTTCTCAATTCTATTAAAGCAATTCTCCTGGAATATTGATTCTATGACTAATGTAGCAAACTGAATGCTATCCAACCAGGCTTCCTGCTGGTATAATAGCTTAGCCAAGGCTATTCAGCAATAGTAGCAACTCCACTGAAATTAAGCTACTCAAGAGTGCTCACAGGAATTAGAAAGACATTTATACTGCAGAAAATGCATTAAGATCCCTGAATAAGATTTCATAGCATCACATTTTCTTCCAGGGGAAACATCATCACCAATAAAGAGAACTTGCTAAAATATTTGAGTGTACTAAAACCAGTTTATCCACGTCAGTGAAGGTTTCAAATATACAATAAGATGATCTATTAAGTACAGCAACTGGGGGCAGGGGAGAGGGTTGGTGTAAATATGTAACTACAGTGAAACGATAAGGCTCTGTTTGCAGGTGCACGGCAGCAAGCTTGCCTCAAGCAACAACCACCACAAACAGGCCACCCAACAGGCCCACCACCAGGACCTGAACGATCCTAGCCCAAACCAGGGGTCAACAACCTGAAGGACTAGTGCCAAAACCAGCAGAAAGGCAGGCTGTGACTGGCCACCTTGCAGCAGGGCTGGCAACACAAGTGAAAAAGGCCACTTCCAGTTCTGGACAAATGTTGACATCACTGCTGCGTATTTCTGCACAAAGACGCCATTTGAGCTTATGCAGAATCTTAAAACCAGCCTCCTGGTGGGGTTACCATTGCTTTAGGCACCGATCTGTATGGAAGGCTTTGCCATCTTTAGCACTTGGCTAGAACTTGTACCTAATAGGTACTTTCATATCTCTAGTTTGGGACCCAAAAAATTAAACAAAATGCTAGGAGAAGATCTGAGGGTGGGATTCTGTACTAGACCTTTGTCATGTTTTCTCAACATTAATACACTATTTTCACCTTCAATGTTTTTCGAAACTAATTTTTATTTTAGGCAGCTCAAACCTCAAGTAGTTCTTCATACTCTGCTTCATATTTTTCCTCTTTCTAAAGTTGTTCTAGTAATTTTTTTATTAATCCAATATTTTTGCCAGAAAGAAATTTCAAGTGTCCAGTCTCACTGAATATACTGCAGCCCACAATCCTCTCAAATACCAGCCACCGTATCTGTGTATCAGAGTTCAGGTCTGGGGCTATTACTGTACAAATACACCTTCTTGCAGGGCAAGAGAAATGCGTGCACCATCAGCACCACCATTAAGATAAAATAGATAAAATAATCAGTCAAAACCAGAGTATGAACAAAGTGGAAAAGACAAGGAAAATATAAAAGTTCCCTAACTGTTTCAGTGTAGCAATCCCATAGGTTTAGCTGTATCTCTTCTCCTAACAACAGCATTTAGTTTAACATTAAGCACATGTTCTTTTCCCATTGAAAGCAGTGGGGAAGGACTTTATTTCAGTGACATCAGACAGGTTAAAACCTAACTAGATGGAAAAGTGAATTTCAAATTGGCTATGTGTCTTTCTCTAAGAAAAGAAAATGCAGGGAGGTAATTTAGTCAGCAAATCCATCTCCCCAGCTATTACACCTTAATTTTACATCTCAACTAAACTGAAAATGTGAGAATTTACCCACTTGTCTATTAATTACCATGTTTTTTTCCAGGCATTAAGGCAGCTCATTCAAATAAAATTCCCTAGAAACGGAAAGAACTCTAAGGCAATCAAATGCAGAAGACTGGGGAGGTTTATGTGAGTGACTCCAGTACCTGTGAAGCATCCTGGGGGAAAACCGCATCAAAGGCAAACATTTTTGGGACAGCAACAACTCCTCTCCTGTGACCTGCATTAGAAGGCCCACTTGCTGCTGGATCATAAAACGTGATTTGCTTTTTTCGCGGGTCTACCTTTAGGAAGGACATGGATTCAGATGTTTCATGTGCTCCTTGTGAGGGACAAATCCTTACCATCACTTTCACCTGCAAGAATTCAGAAGAAAGCGACAACTTGAGTTCTCAGCTAAACACATGCAAAACATTCCTCCCCAGCCCACTCCCCTGTCCCACAGCACATTCATTTATAATACTTTCGTGTGTCACAACAACCGTGGGACAGAGCCAGATTTTCCAGCCTGGTTTCCACCCCAGGGTCTTCACTGAACTAGCTTTTAAAGGTGCACTTTGTCTCTTCAGCTGACTGTTCCAGTTCTACTGTTTCAATTTATAAATGTCTGATCTGCAGGTATAATGCACTGCAGCTGTAATACCATGCTTAAGAAAAGGAAACTCTAGTCTCCTACCTTTCAAGTACTTAATGTGACCAAAAGCACAAACTGATCCTCTCTGAAAATCAGTCCGAATAACACAAGGCTCAAACAGCTAGTGCATTCAAACTGAACTAAATCTAGAAACTTTCTATTCCCGGTTCATGTTTTTATAATAAAAAGGTGCTTCTCGTATAGCCTCCCAGGCAGACCCTTTATGCTGCCATTGCTAGGCTCTTCAGTGGTTAGTTGCAGATTTAATGGGAAAGAAAGGAAGAAAAAGAAAAGCATTAAAAGGTCAAAAAGCTTGAAAAGAAACCACTCACAAAGTACATTTCTATTGCAGCATTGCAAATGTCGAATTCCTACATATGGCATTTTAAGACAGCGTTTTTGCAGCTCACACATGTTGGCTGTGATTTCCAAAGCAGCTGATGGGAGCCAAGTGACTGGGTCTCACTGAAGTTCAGCAAAGGCTGCACACCTGCAGCCAGGAAGCTTTTAAGCTTCCTGGAAGTCGTACTCTTACTTTGAAAAACTGTGAAATATTGCCTCACACCCACTTACAACCACTTATCCTTATGAAATGCTCCCAGGTCAGAACCAGCATGTTTTATATGCCTTGCACTGAAGGAAAATGACTATTACAGGCAGTGAATCACTTTGCCGATCTTCAATTCTGCCCTGCCCAGAACATCCGACTTAAGAAAAAAGCAACGCTCAGCCAGAGTGACCTTCCGTGGCCAATATGAAATGTTTCAATAACAAGCTTTACAACAGCATTATCTCCTTATCCAACCACCAGACAACTTTCACAGCACCAGTGTTAACCATCTAGCTTCACTGAGTGAAGAGCCTCCGTGGCTGTAATGCACCACAGCCAGCAGAGCTGGAACAATTTACACCTGTACTCTTCAGAGCACCCATCAGAAGCTTTGTCTTCTGCAATGCAACTACTGACTCACAAAACACCCAAATCAGGTGCAAGTGCTGTAAAAGGAGTGGTAGGGGAGTGACAAGTAGCAACCCTTGTGCTGCAAATCACCAGGTGAATCCTCCAAACACAGGGCATGCAGTCACTGGCTGATCCAAGTCAGGCCCACCTTCAGCCCTGAGCTAGATCTTGCATGGGGAAGCCAGGCTGGAAGGCATCTATCTCTGATGAAGAATGATCCTCCTTTTCAGTAATTTTTTGTTGCTAAATTTAACCTCAATCATGTCAGATCAATTTGACTCCTATTTACTATGCTCCGAGAACATTATTTCATTAAAATGGTCTGCACTTACCGCACTGACACATTCTTTGCGTCTTTACAAAAAAAAATGTATTTTGCAGTCAGCACTTCCCTGTCACTTCTCTACCCAGAGAAATAATGGCAAAGGAAGAACCAAAGCTGAAAAACTACTTCAGCAAAGCACAACATGGGAAACGCAGGCATTGAACAGAGACCAGAGCAGGCTGAGCCACCCTCTGGGACTGCCCTTCGTGCCACCAAGACAAGGTAATGGCGCACGCACCTGCACCCAGTGAGTGCAGCAAAAGGTAGTGCCCAAGCCAGGATGATCCACAGCAGACGGGTGGGTGCAGCAATAAGCACCATGCTGAACTGTCCCTGCTTTTATCACCTGGGGAGGGTGGGTGATTTGAAGATTTCATTTAAGTGCTCAACTGTTTTATTTTTCCAGCTCCTACTTTGTACAGGGACTAAGCTGTACACAGGCAACCCTGCACACTTACTCAAGCACCCTCCCAGAAAATATTTTCCAGAAAGCAGCTATTAAAGCTTTTTCCCAACATATTTTTCCATACAAAGAGTTAAGAAACAACTGACCCCTCCAGTAAACACTGCAGGAGACTCCAAGGTAGCAGCAAATTCTTCCACCTATTGACTCAAGCAGTCCCCCGATTTAAACACTTCCTTTTCTTTCCCCTTTCAGAGTGATATGAATATGAAAATACAGTCCCAGAAAATAAGTGAACCTTAGAATAAATGAAACAGCTGCTTCAATAGCAAAGTGCATCAGAGGTGACACACTCAAGGCTGTTTTCCCATAAAAGCTCCATGCAGCCATCTTTGTGTATTAGCCTGCTAGCTCAACCTTGACATGCTACTAAGACGCTCAGAAAAACAACCTCTCTAAGGGGAAAAAAAAAACCAACCCCAAACACTTGAGTATATATAGAAATATAAATGCCCACTTCAGGGTCACTTGATTAAAATGAATTTTAAAACATATGCTGTTTTTAAAGCACTTCTCTAAACAGTCCTTTCTGTTCTCTCTTCCACGTAGTATTAGATTATAGCAGCTACAGCTTGGATAAGAAGAAAATTGGTTTGCCCCCGACCTAAACAGCAAGTTACCTCCATCAGAGCGTTGCTCTCCCTAACACAAAGATGGCTTCACCCCCAGAAAAACCTTGTGTGTCAAATCAGCTTCTTGAAACCACCTCTCTGAAGCAAAAGATACTAACATAGCTTCCCATAACGGATCAGATCCCAAACTTTACAAGCCTCAAGTGTCATTTTTACGGTGGAAGTGAGCTTTCAAGACAAATGGGAGGGGGAAGAAAAAAGCAGCTCGAGGGAGTTCCTCTTTTAGTGTTTTGTGTATAAAAGCTGATTTGCAGAGTAGAAAAACCCTGATTTCAAGTTTAGTTTCTCTGTCCACTAAATCTGTCTATAAGTGATGCCGACCAACTCATTCATGGTGCTGAGCCAAACTGACTTCACTCGGAAATGAAGTGGAAATGCTCATAAAAGTACCAACAAGCACAAAGATTACTCAAACATATCCCTTCACTACAGCAGAACTAAGTGCAGGCAGATCCTGGGTGCACGCACACGCTTCTAAGTACGTAAAAGAACGGTTTGGTGTTATACTATTTATTATTCTTATGCTTCTTGCCCTCCTGTGTTTCAGGACAAATTTTAAGAGAGACATTTATATTCTCCGCTCTGAAGTTCATCCCAGTACTCTACTGGGATGAGTACTGCAGAAAAAGCAGCATACTATTGAGCCAGCATGGTTCCTGCCTGAAGGATCAACTTAACTGCATCTTCTCCTGGGTCTCTTTATCCAGTTCTCATACAAAAGGCACACTCGCCTGTAGAGACAGCAACAGGCAGTACAGGAAATCAGCCAGACACAAGGGCTTGCAGTGAGGGGAGGATTCAAAAAACCATGGGAACCTGCAAATTTTAAAGTAATTTTGGCCCATCACTGGGGAGCATAGCAGAAATACCTGCACTGCACTCTAACGCTTTTATTTACTTAGGAAAATGAACGACAAGAATTAAGTGCAATAACATTAACTTCAAGCCCACTCAGGATCACACCCTCTGTGGGCAGTGATTTGACAACATGGCCAGCTTTCTCGTGGTCACTTCCAACTGCAGCTGTACCAGCTGCTGGTAAGCCTTGCACAAAGCAAACACAAGATAGGGAATTTAGAGGATGATGAATGAAGAAATAGAAGAATAAGACAAGTCTGAAAGAATAAAAACAGGACTGGAGAAAAAAAAAAAAAAAGAACTCAAATGAATGTCAACAGGGCGGGTGAGGAAGAACACAAAAAATGAAAGACAATACAAATACAGTAATTCCCGAAAAGTAATCTCAGGCCCAGGGCATCTCTGCCCTGACCCCTTTTAGACTCCTTAAGGAGAGCTAAGATGGCACATCCTCCCTGTGATGACGGTGACCCTGCTTGCTAGAACTGGGGATTTTTAGTAACTCCTCTTTCCCTCTCCTGTGTATTTCTTCTTCGATGCCACAGAAAGATGCAGAGTAAGAAAAAGAATTACAAGTGGAAGTTTATCATTATCAAGGATACACGGATTTGTACACAGACATTCACACAGACATTGACTATTGGATAGAGGTTTCAGTTTAATGAGGATGTTGATAGAGATGATATGTTTGTATTTTAGTTCAATTTCTGCAAATAAAAATAAAAAACACATAAATCACAACACTTGCACATATTAACATTTTTCTCTGCCTGAAGACAGCCTAAATCATGCAAATCGCTGAAGGATCTCATTAATTAACTGACACTAATTTTGTAGGTTTTGTACACTGGGGGTTAACCCTCAGCTGCTAAAACTTCCAAATTTATGTTTCTGCAGGAACCAGGAGGTCAGTAGAATTGCTGAAGGAAATAAATCAGAAGTGTTTGGGAAAAGACATCCTGAATTTGCCATTAAAGGACTAATAATTTAACAAATAAATAATGAGCACATAATTTGGAAAAGCCCTAGAAATGGGTGGCACAGGGCCAGAGTCCCACTCATCCCACACAATAATGGGTATAATTTTAATCATCACTGGGAAGGATGGGAGAAAGAGTCACAGCAATCAAGGAACTTAATTTTATTTCTTTTTAAGTTTATACATCTGACAGCCTACAGTGCAAGTCAGGGAAAAGAAAAGCTACAAAAATCTGGAAGCTAGAATTCATTTGCTCCAGCAATGCAAAGGCAAAACAGTGGATGAATGCTGAAGCACAAAAACAAGTGTCATACCACAGTTTTATGCTCATTTATGCACAGAATTTTAAGGGAAACAACCTGTCAAAGGTCAGATTTCGGGGCGGGTGGGGGGAGGGGGAAGAAAAAAAAAAGGGGCAGGGGGAACGTCCCTTATGTGGAGGACTATGAAGCTAAACCCCATACAGTTTTAGAAACATCTGATGAGACCGCTAGAGAACTACAGATCCATACAGTACAGCCAAATATTGGTAATCTGTGGGAATCCTGAGCCAAAACTCTAGACCTTGACATCTTTGACCCTTATGAAAGTCAACAATTTTGATCTGAACAATGAAACATCTCAGAAACTGATGGTCATACGTCCTGGCTGGTACCTGTCCTTCCTCCTCTTACAGCCCTCTTCCTCCATTGCTACCATTTACCCCATTTCACACCTAAGGGTCACAAGGAAAGACCTTCTGCTGCATCACCATGTGGCAGTTGCTGTTCCCATGCTGTGACCTCCTTCAGGAGTTCCATCCCCACGTGCCCCATTGTGTGGGCTCATGATTTCCAGACTTCTTCCTGCATACCGAACCAGCTGGAGTTGAGGAGAACAGGACAGTGGAGTCACAGCAATCAAAATAATGGTCTGGCTGCAGGACTGGTCAAGACAGTGCAAAATATTAAGCATATGTCAGTGTCAGAAAGCAGGTTTGGAAAAAGTAAAAGACAGACCAAGAAGCCATGAAACTCAAATTTCTAAGCAACTCTTGGACATGAATGTAAGACTGATGGCCAGAAGTAAGTTAGCAGTTTTGACTAATACAGCCCATATATTCTGCGTATGCTGAATTAAACAGAGCTACGGCAAAGCCATGCATCAATGAACAAAAAACTCCTCCAAGAGCAGTGAGGCATGCGTTCTCCCAGAAGAAATCACATCCAAAGCTGAACTTGTAGAGAAAAGAGTCAGTGATAGCCCAGAGAATGACACAATCCTACACAATTTTAGACAGAAACAGTCAGGAGACAGACAGCCAGGTTCACATTGATTATTACCCTGTAATCAAAAGAGATGGAAGGCTATCAACTCTGAGACCAGATGAAGGGGAAGGACAGTCTCACATTTGAAGAACCAGACGGTTTAGATTCTGTTCCTAAGACACTCACGGACTTCTACTACATGTTTTAGACAATGAATACAGGAAATACTACATATATATCTCAGAAAGCTGGTCATTCATTTTTTCAGTAGAGCGAAAGGTACCAAGTACTCTTAGCTGTTTAATTTAGGGCAGGCATGTAGACAGAGGAGACTCCAGTAATTCACTAAGTAATGACTAGACTCCATGGCATTTTGAATACTGAGGAAATTAAGACCCTGACCCAGCCAAGTATGTTAGCAGAGTCATAACTGTAACATATGGTTCTTCCTTTGAAATCAATGGATGTGCAGTGTTTATTGTGATGCTTTGTTAGCATTTGATGCTTATATAGTTGTCCAGTTTCAAATTAGACAGAATGAGAAACAAATAGGAATGAATTAATTAAAAAGCATGTACAATTTTAAAATTCATGCACTCAAGCCTTTTTCACTAAAATAAATTCTGAGTTTATCTGTCTGTATTTTGGGAAAGTGCTGGCACTATACTGGAATCCATTCTAAAAATGCTGGTCATATTCTGCATTACAACAGTATCATAATCCCTAAATGAACAAGCAATTTGGTCTTTAGCAATAAATGTCATTATATCAAATTTGAATGGACACTAAATATTCCCTGGAAACACACATCCTTGACAGGCATCGTGCAGCCAGGAAGTTAATTTTTTCCAATGTTCACAAAATGGCGTATAACAGCAGGTTAATTAAATAACTATGTTTCAACATCCACCATTCTGAATTAAGATTTCTCAGCAAGAAATTACAAGGAATTCACATTCAGTTGAATAAAGACCATTTTCCAATGAAATCACTTATTTTTCAACTACAGTATAAACCAAATTACAAAAGTCCTAGTTCAGAGCCAATATTTTTCATGGATTTAATTGTAACTGACAGATATATAACCCTTGCTAAATTGGTTTACTGTGGGTAGTTCTTACAAGCCTTTCATATACTGCCACTACCAATGGACAGCAAATTTATATGCAAAATTGCGATGTTAGCATAGACCATCTAGCTCCCCTGGGAGAACCTTAAAAAAAAAAAATCACTTCTGTATTGTACTCTATTAAAGAAGAATTGATTCTGTAGTCCCAGAAGAGATGAAGAAAACTATTTCATTTTTAAAGGTGAAAACGAAGTAGAAGAAATTGTGTATTTTTATCTATTTTTTCCACATTTTTGCTTAAGTGGTTCAAGGCATTTCAGCAGGGATGTATGTGCCTTGGATGATACAGGACTACATACATGGACGTAAGAGTACTCTAGTATGATACATGATTTATACCAGAAATAACACTCTAGTCATTAGGAAACAAGCAGCGATAAAGATGACAAAATTAAGTACCTATTTGTTATCTGCCATCAAACTATCATAAGAACCAGTGAATGGGACATACAGCACACTTAAAGGCCTGCATGATCAGTAAATCATATCAGCAGTACCTTAGCTATGGCTTGGTAAAGCATAAAGCAAGGTAAATGTCTAAAACACATAAATGGAGACCGGTGTGTATACACCTGTCCAAGAAACATGCCTGACAATTCAGATTCTCTTTAAATGCTCCACTTCAATTGTCTCACATAGGAGGATTCTGTCATTCTAACATAAAAAAATTGACAGGATCCTTGGAAGAGACAAGCACTTAAAGTTTCTGTTGTAAGAGATGCAGTATTATAAAGAATGAGCTGAATAGAATCCCAGAAAAAAAAAACACCACATTTTGCATGAAAAAGGCTTCCTACCATGCTTAAGAAAAATAGCAAATTAGAATGCTGCACAGCAGCCACTGTAAAAAAGATGTCTTTTTTAATACCACAATATGATAAATTATCTTAAGTAGCACATTAAAGTCAGAAATTGAGCATAATCTAACTTCTTTCCAGTGACAATATTAAATGGCTTTCAGACGTCTTTCCTACTATTCTGACATTAAATTTAATAACACCCAGAGAGACCACAAAAATGATTCAGTTACAAGAATCATACTGTACTGGATCATTGCCTTTTAAGTAGGATTCAGCTAAATGATTTGGACTCTGATGGTTTTGGCACATTCAAGAGAAAGGTATGAAATCTGCTACATAACATTTATCAGTAGTGAGCAAAATTTCTTTTATTATCCAGTTCGCATTGGTAGTGAGATTTTCCTTTGTGAATGAGAGTTTTATTATTGTTGATTCTATGAAAAACCTGTCCCAGATAGACCTACAATACTTTTTTTTAAAAAAAAAAAAAACCAAAAAAAACAAACCCACAACTTTTCCCTGCCTGCTATTCCTGAGTATGGACTAAATCCGCAAGCACCTGTGTGTATAACATTTTTCACTCTTAGTAAAGAAAACAAGGCAAAAGGCTTAAAGATTTGTATCACAGGACAAGTCCACGCACTTCTGCTGAAATTATTATAAAGGGGAAAAAATTGTATTTGTGAAATGTGAAAGAAATTAATAAGACATTTATTTCCTACCTTCCAAGACAGTACTTAAAACAATGAGAAATTATAAACAGAAATTGCAGAAGATACAGATAGGGTCTCTGCTGTAGTAAGTCTCTAACAACACATGTATTCAACCATGAGAAGCCACATAGCATCTCCCCACAGCAGAACTGTATGATATGCACAGAGATGATGATGTGAGACTAAGAACAAATGTAGATCTTGGGCTCAAATAATAACTGAGTTCAAGTGCAATAACTGGCCAGCACAATCTTTTCACATTCCTGCCTCCTCCAGCAGTTCTGACAATGCACAGCTACTACTTTTGCTATAGCCATACAGCTTACAAAAAGCAAGAATTCAAGTCTCTTCTCTTCCCCAAATGTCCATCAAGCTCACCAGTTCAAGACAGTCCTACAACCAGTGATAGGACCTGTCAGTCAGACTGACTAATTCCAATTCTAGTTGCCACAGAAACATCCAAGATAGTCCTGATGCTGTCTATGCTCAGTTCAACCAGTTCCTTAGATTCAACTGTCCCTTACCCCAATTCAAAATAATTCTTACTCATGTGTTTAACTTCAAAAAGGACTTAGTGCACAGGGAAGCTCCCCACTGAATCAGTACTTTGGTCAAAGGGAGTTTCTTTGGCAGGAAAAGCCAATAGTCATGGTAAGGAAGCTTTTAAAGTGCACATTAAATAAAGAAGTTAAAATTCCAGGTAAGGGTGTTAATTTGTTTGGCGAGGTCTTTTTTCCAAAGGTTTAGGCTTACTGGGGACCAGGTCTGTACCAGCAGCAAAACACACACTGCTGCTGCTGCTTCTGCATGCTGAAGTCTTGGGATCCAGCCCTTCTCTCACTCAGACACAGCAATAGCTCCCCACTGAGAAAGTAATTTAGAGATAAATAAGATGGGGGAGGAGGGGAAATATTTACATTTTTTTAGTTGTTACAATCCTCTATTAAACTTCTTTAAAGATATTACCTCAAGGAAGACGACCAGGAAAGAAAAAAAAATCGCTGAGTGACTGTTATTGAAGCATTATGAGCCTGAAGAACATGTATTTATATCACACACTGTTACAGACCCCCTAAAACTAAAGATGCTTAATCTCCTTGCCTACTGAACAGTCAATAAAGCATTTCTTCAGAAGCTCAGACTCATGATAACAAACCTAACGCTGTAGCTTCCACGATGGCTGGTTAAATGGGTTATGGTCATGCCTGATTTCCTTACAGCTTATCGCTTGTGCATGCATAGTTAGAGCTCTTTTTCTTATCTATATTACCTTGTGTTAATCAATATGAAAGTTCATCTGCCTCTCTATCCACCCAGTAACTTCAGTGTCATGACATCCTTTTCCAGGTCTTTAGAGTCAGTTTTAGCTTTGGCTGCTCTGAATACTCAGCTTCACCACCTCATCCAAACCATTTAGGAAGACACCAAACAGCATGGACCTCTACTTGCCACCACTGCTAACTTTGCTCCAGTGTAAAATCTACCCTCTTTTTTCCTACCAGTTATATTAAGCCACTAGAGAATACATGACAACACAGAACTTTTTTTAAGACACCTATGTCAGGGCACTTGTCGAAAGCTTTTTCAAAATCCAGATACCCTCCATCAACCAGACCAACCCTATTCAAGTGCTCACTGACTCTTCCACGGAACACTAATGTATGTGTCCCACCTATAAAAGCTTCATCAACTGATCCCTTCTATATCACATTAAACTCTGATTGCTGATTTCTACCTTTATCATTGTTTCAACCACTTTGCCTGGTCTGAAAGTCAGCCTTATGACAATTCTAGATTCCCCCTGGAGCCCTTTTTCACCTTTTTGCCCCAAAGTGGCATCACATTTTTCACATTCTGTTCCTGTGTCTCTTATAACGTATTAAATATCAGCTAAAAGACCTTGAGCATCAGTGGGGGGGGAAATGTTAAGAATATAGAAATACAGAAAGCCAATTGCATTAGTCATTGTAAATGTATTATTCAGGCCTTCCTCACTTACAATAAATGGTATTTCTGCACAGCTGACATATCATTCACCTCTTAAGCTTTTCATAAAGAAAGCCACATTGCTCCCATTGATGTATCTTGGACACTTCACGGGTTTTCAGTTTGTTACTCTATTTTTCATTCTCACACAACTCATACTTAAAATTTTATCTCTTCAGCCTCTTCACCCCCTTCACAGTAAGAAAAGGCACATTTTTCTATGGAATCCTGTCCTGCTTTGAAAGAAAGCATTTGACAAGAAGGGAATTAAAACTTGTCAAGCTATCTGTGCTCAGAGAAATCACCCCCTTACGAATAATAGGGACGAGTCTTCAATGGGTCGTTCTCAGCTTAGTAAAGTGAAGTTAGGTGGGAATTAGGCAGCCCTTGTTTTGCTTTGCTTGCTGGCAGGCTTTTGCTTTACCTAGTAAACTGTCTTTATCTCAACCTATGAGTTTTCTCACTTTTTACTCCTGATTCTCTCCCTCATCCCACCAGGGAGGGGTGAGTGAGCAGCTGTGTGGTGCTGGGGTTAAACCACAACAGAGATGAGGAAGGAAAAGGCTGCCCCACCAGCTGCTTAACCCTCTTTAACCACACAGTAATAGTAGGGCGAGGGACACCGCTGACCCGGGAACGATCACACAAACTAACGAGAGCACCAGTCACAGCCACAGATGCTGCAGTAGGAAAAAGTAACTCCAGAACCCATCACTGGTTCTGTCCCTCATGTGCATCTTGTACTTATTATTGGACAGGCTGCAAGAAAAAGCTGAAGAAAAAGATAACCAAAAATGTAAAGTAAAAAGCTGTTAGAAGAGGAGGGACTGAAGTTAACAGAGGACCACAACACATCTGTCAGTGTTTGCTGATTGTTCTCTCAATTGCTCTCACTTAAAGCAGTGAAGAAGAAAGGTAATTACTTTATTCCCATCATCCTCATAATGAGATACTAACTGACTAAAATCTTGATCAGCAGAAGCTGGTGAAGAGGAAATTATAATGGAGAATGTTACTGCACAGTGAGCTAAATACTACCAAAAGCTACTTGGCACTGCTCAGAGAAGGTGAAACTATGAGTGTTTCGTATTAAAAGAACATCTACATAGACTGATACTTCTCCCTCACCCACAAGTTCTAGGAATTAGGATACCTGAGATTTCGTTTGTGCTGACTCATTTTTTTAACAAAAATCTGTATTTCTGGAGGGGTTTATTAATGGGCAAACACTAATTTCTAAGGTTGCAAAAGAGGAATGGGTTGAGACATTTAACACGTATTGCATATTTCAAACTGTGGATCAGGGATGATGCCTAGTTATTTTTTGAGAAGCATTAAAACTAGTAACTAGTACACCCCATCGCCATTTGGATGGTGTTGATCTTAACTCAAGAACTGAAGGGGTGACTCAATTAGCAGAGAGCTCTTATCCTCTCCAGCATAGCACAGGATTCTTCCAAATGGTAGTCACTGAGTATGCAGTGAGGAGGACACAGCTGGAACCCTGGGCTCAAACAGTATCTTCAATAATGTTTTCAGCTGAGAGCTAAACAACAGAGACCTTTGAGGGTCAACAGCAGTTTCTTGACCCATAAAGACTGAAAATTCTTGGTGTAGTGTGCCAGGCAGGAGAGATTTCTCTCCATCACCACATTGCCTGCATGCTACATATATATCTCACATTGGAGAAGCAGCTCACAAGCTGAGCAGCATAGCTGCTCAAGGTCCTGCCATGCCCCTTCGAATTCTGGTAGAGACCTTCCCTTTGAAAGCCCTCTGCTGTACTCACTAATGAAGAAAATAGGAAGACTACACAACCCAAGGCATATAGTCTGCCATCTGGGATCATGTGTCTTTATTAGACTTTGTTCATCTATTTGAAGACACCAGATAAACCAGAGCTTTTCACGAAGCACAAGTCACGCTGGTATGCTCCACCAGCCACCCTCAAAGCGTAGGAAAAAGGCTGAAGTCTCTTGGCTACACATAGCTGCAGGCACAAAAGTGCAGTGAGGTGCAAAGAGAGTTTTATTGAGCTGCAGGCACATGGAGATACAAAAATGCTTTCAAGATCTTGCCAAGGCCAGGAGCCTCAGAAATGCCCCGCTCCCTGTTATTCCTGGTGCTAAGCCTCACAGAGAAGAGGCAAGCATAACAAATTGGCTCTACTAAAACACACACATACAGAAAGGGCATTCCTTAGCAAACCTTCCTCCACCTGGGAATCTCTAAATTACTGTGCCAGGTTTGCTATAATCCACCATTTAATACTACATCCTCTTTTATAACACACTGGAAAAACAGGAGAAGAAACCACATTTTCATCTGAGTTTCCCCCTGCTCAAAATAGTCCAAATTACTCCTTTATTCTCCATTTAGCACAAACTGACTGACTTAAGAAATACAGAGTAGTCTCTGTGAGCAACAGGATCAACTATAGCTATTTAGGCTGACAATCTCTTTATGTTAAAGCTGATTTGTATGGTTGCTCAAGGTGCGTATTTTAGCTCTCCTGTGCACATTACATACTTCAATTCTATCTTCAAACACTAATCTCTTGTAACTTATGCAAATAGGTATTCAGACTCTGCTGTGTGGGTGATTAAACAGTTATAAATATGAATAAAGCTGTCAATAATTAGGTTGTATTTTAATTAATTTTAAATAAAATTACCACAAATTTTACAATTTGAAAGGTGCTGTATTTCCCAACCTGGAGAGCCATCTATTTCTCTCCTACTACTTCATTTCCAAACTCCTGATTTACAATGACATGTGAAGCAGAGGAAACAAAACCCCCTCAATATATCTCCTTAACCTCAAGAATCACAGAATCATAGAATCATGCAGACAGACAGCGCCAGCACCAGTGGCTGAGCCTTGCTGGCAACACAGAGACTACTTCTGCCAAAGGTGAAGCCTGTATGTGCGTTGGTTTTGGACTAACGATGTCAAAGGAAATTTTGTCTCTTACTTTAATAGAAGGAAGGACAAAACAACCTTTGCCAATGTGGTTGTCAGTGATTGGCTCCAAAAAAGCCAATGCTCTAGTACTGAACAAGCTGTGAGACTGCCAGGTCTTTCCAACGTCAACAGGTGATAACAGCTCTCAGGCACATCCAAATAGTTGTGGCTCGCTCTATCCCAAGACTCTTCCCTTGAGCCTATCCAACTTTGTTCTAGGCTGAAAGCTTCCAGTCCTGTTAAAATTCATCTAGAAAATTATAATTTTAAAAAAAAATAATTGAAATCCAAAGTTACCTTTCCAATGCCAGGGTTGTCCTTGATTTTGGACACAGCTCTCAGAAGGCATGGTGGTGCTGGGGGAGGACAGAGCTGCAGGATGCCACTAAAGTTAGTAGCATAAATAGAGAAGTCATGAGTGTGTGGCAGGGGCGGATGGTATTTCTTTCTCTTCGAAGACAGGTTAAGCTTCTGTGCTGCTCTGTATGAAAGTAATAGCAAGAAAGGACAACGTTACTAGGTGTTAATGGGAATCTGGATCAGACAAACAGACGCTCATTGTCATCACTGCCTGCTTAACAAATCAAGTCACTGCATTCTAATCTGATTTCATAAGGATAAACCATCAGGAGACTAATAGAAGGAAATATGGATAGAAAAATTACTGGCAAAATATTAAGTTAATTTCTCCCCCAACAGAGTTCCAATTATAATCTAACTTTCCCCTCTTTTCCCCAACAGCTTGACAGCTGAATCCTAAAATGCTAAAATCTCACTGACGTAATAAAAAGCTGAAACAATCCTCTTGTCACTGGCAGGACCAGATGGACTTTGCTGGTGATAACATTATGAAAGTGGTTCTTTGTACTCCACAAGTTACTCAAGGCAGAGAGTAACACTCCAAGTCAGCTAAACTCAAGATTCTCTCTTGTTGGCTGCACTGAAAACCCTACTGATAACAGTGAATTTCCTTCAAGACAGATTGGTTTTTCTTCCTCGATTCCATTCTTTCACATTAAAAGGGAAAGCTATTAGAGAGACATGCTTTAATGTTCTGAATGATAACGATCCTGCTTTTGAAATGCAGAATTTCAAAACATAAAAGATGAAGAAGAAGGAAAAATTAAAACATACAATTAAAATTGTAACATTCTTCCTTGTGAATAAGAATAGGAACATAATCTGGTTTTCTGCTTTTTCACCTTCAGCAACACCAAACAGTACAGCAAGAAACAAAAACAGAAACTCAACTCTACATCAAAACCCACATGGGAAAGATCACCCTGCAGAGTTAAGTAGCACAAATATATGTGTTAGTGAGCATGTGCTGGGAAACTGGGGGGTGACAGTGAGGATAAAATCTCAGCTCTGCCGATGCCAGGGAGAGCCTTGCCACCTGAATAAGACATGTGTGATCTGACCCTGAGACAATCAGTGCATAGCCCTCTCTCACCTACCTTCGCAAAAGCATCCAACATGTTATCTTTCAACATTATTTTGAATGACTGTTAAGCTAGTAAAAATGTGAAGTGTCACACTGCCAGCATCTGTGGGTGATCCAGGACCATGCTACTGATGCCTACAGGTCTGAGGGCAAAACACTATTCTGAACCATGCTTGCATATAAAGGCCTGTCACTTTAGACAAATCAGTTTACAAGTATGCGATGGCAAAAAAAAATCTCTTTATACAATGGCTACATTATATTTTCATCATGCCATTCAGACCCGGATCTCCAAGTACTTTTCCGTGAGAATGAGCTGGCATTAGCATCTGTAAAGTATTATAAGCAACAGACATATGGAGAAACTAAGGCAGTGCTTTGCTGTCGTATCTAATTCATAGACCCCTAACCTTGCCATGAATCCAGTGACCAGGCAGCCTCAGGCTGAGTCAGCTTAGGAAGCTGATCAGAGAAGGAAACTCCTCCTTTGGCTATATTTATGGCAGGCTAGAAGCAAAAATGACCACTGAAAGCAGGAGGGCTGCACAGTTTCCTTCCAGCAGCACTACTTGCTTCAAATGAGTTACAGCACAAAGAATTGGTTGTGTCTGAGGAGCAAAATTACTCACTTGGGTCAAGATTAGACAGTAGTTAGTACAAGGGGCAGGACTCTCAATACAGATCTCCAAAATTCCCAGTCCTATGCTCTACATTCCCAAGTATGTATGTTAAACTCCTGAATCTTTTTCCTTCATCAACTTCTAGAGATGCAGACCCCCTACATGCTTCCTTCTCCCTCTACAAACACTGCAGTATTTAGAAACACACATGTGGTGAAAAAATGAGGCTGTAGTTCCAAACTCAGAGGGAGCCAGACCACTGTTTTGTGAGGGACAAGTTGGACTCTTGCTTCTGAGGAAAGCAGCAGCTTTTGACTTGTGCTGCATCCTGAAACCAGCAGGAACTGTGTCCCACAGTGAAGCAAAACACTGCAAGCACAGACTTATAGCAGAACCTCAGGTTTTCACTGGCAATGAGAACTGATTTAACTGCCTAAATCTCATATCCCCTTGTTAATACCTCATTCAGCCTGAAAACATATGCCTGAAATAGGACACCAGGCAAACAGTTGCACAACTTCGCTATGGTTGCAGCTGCACATTAAAACCATAATGCCTCCGAAATTATACAGCTTTAGTGTACAGAAAGGAGTCTCTACCTGTTGGCACTCTCATTGTTGAACTCAAGACAGTCATTACTCTCTATCTCCAAGTACCAATTAACGATTATGGTTATTATTTAATCATCTTGTTGATTAATGTGAAAGATGTTTATTTCCTTGTTTACATGCTATGATCCCTTGTTGAAATGATAAAAACTCCTCGAGAGAATGTCTTCAAAGTGCAATCAGGATATACATTAAATCCTGATGAAATAATTATTCCTTCAATAGATCTGGAGGAGCTGAAGGAGCTCCTCTGGGAAGCATACGTGAAACAGAATGAGATACAAAGGATGAATTTACTCCAGAATTGTGTATTTAAGCACCCAGCTAAGCACTAACAACTCCATTGAGTAAATACACCTAAAAAGGCCAAGCTAAGCAAAGTATATAAACAAATAAACAGAACATTCAGCCTTTTTAAAGTATAGCATCTCTCAAAATAGCTCAGTAACAGTTTTGAACCATTTCAAAAAGTAGATCAAAGATCCATTACTAGTTGTCTTAATTTCCCAACCAAGACAGAACACCTTTCAAAGTCATGTACTTCCAACTGCATTCACACACTTTCTGCATCTCCACTGTTCAAAGGATAGTGCCATATGCTAGCTAAAGCAATTAACTGCTATAGTGCTGATAAATCCTCTTCCTATGAGTCTGGAGTGCCGTGATTTTACTAAGAAATTTGGCAAAGGGACTGCTGATGTCCATGCAAGATAACAGGAAACTGAAAAAGCAGAGGAACTGGAGTAGCTGTTGTAGAAAATAATCAGTGCTTTGATGGGCAACAGGCCAACTGCACTAATAATGATGTATGTGGTTCACATTTACAAAGCATCTCTTCTCAGGTAGCAGTGTACAAAGCTTAATTATAACCTCTCTGTGTTTGAATGCAAGAATTACTTTGCCTAGCATTAAAATGAGGCCGTTTCTGGAGCTGGAACATCACAGACATCCGGTACCAGCAGTATTAAGCATCTTGTTGGGTTTGTTGGGTTTAGTTGGGTTTGTTTTGTGGTGGGGGGAGGGGGGGTGTGTAGGTTTTTTCCTGAAAGGGAAAAGTTAAGCGTCTAATGGAAAGAATAGAATAGAATAGAATAGAATAGAATAGAATAGAATAGAATAGAATAGAATAGAATAGAATCATTAAGGTTGGAAGTGACCTCAAGGATCATCTAGTCCAACCATCCCCCTACCACCTATTAGGGCAGTTTAGGCAAAATGAAACATAACTATCAAACTGTAGACTCTGAATAGGAATTTAAGTAATTGTCATCTTCAGCTCCTACAAAAAGCACAGTCAGTTCTTTAACTACTACAAAACCCAGCTGGGCAGCAGCCTTCACACATGCTTTGCTCGAGCTCCTGGACTGATCCATGCAAAGAGCACCACATAACACCTCAAATACTGTGTTCAGTTTTGGGCCCCTCACTACAACAAAGACATTGAGGTGCTGGAGCATGTCCAGAGAAGGGCAACAAAGCTGGTGAAGAGTCTGGAGCACAAGTCTTATGCAGAGTGGCTGAGGAAACTGGGGTCATTTAGTCTGAAGAGGAGGAGGCTGATGGGAGACCTTATCTTTCTACAACTACCTGAGAGGAGGCTGTAGTGAGGTGAGTGTTGGTCTCTTCTCCCAAGCAAGAAGTGACAAGACAAGAGGAAATGGCCTCAAATTGCTCCAGGGGAGGTTTAGGTTGGATATTCGGAAAAATTCTTCACTGAAAGCATGGTCAGGCATTGGAACAGGCTCCCCAGAGAGGTGGTGAAGTCACTATCCCTGGAGGTGTTCAAAACGCATGGATATGGTGGTGTTGGGTTGACAGTTGGACTTGATGATCATAGAGGTCTTTTCCAACCTGAAAGATTCTATGATTCTACAAGGACTCATCAATCCCTATGTACTTCTTGCAGCACCAGTAATATAGTTTGTGGCATCCCAGCCAAGTACTCATTAGGCCAAAATACAGGCCAAGCTGGTTTGGACATGGTCCCAACTAAATTAAATAAAATCCAACTTCACAAAACCCCTCACTTCAGTAAAATTCATGAGAGTATGTATTTACAGGGAGCCCCTTTTGAGGCACCCCAGAGTGCTGGATTTTCTGCAGTCCTTATCCAACAGCGCATTACTGAATTTATATCTAAGTTTCCAGTCCTTTTTTTCCTCAACATTCCTTTTCTCAGAGGGACTTTGTCCCATGAAGGCAGGAAAGGCTAAGCTCTAGTAAACTGTGCCCTTTTTTCCTAGCACCGGAAAGACAGAAGCCAGGCTGATAGCAGATCACTTTCTGTAGGAGTCTAATTAGGTGCCATGCCTCTTTCCTGATTTGCTTCTTATTCTCAAACTTAATCTTGCACGAGGCCCTCACATCCATCTTCAGCACCACAGTGGGCTGTCTGACCTCCTCCAATATCAACTCCTGTTTCCTCACAGGGAAAATTATGACATGTAGGGCACACTAAGCAAAACTTAAGTATTACAGTCGTTTGCTTTTCTGGGCGTTTTCCAAGCATTTTGTCACAGCTTTGACACACATGTACACTTTACACCTAACATTGCTTTCCCCACTCAACCTCCACCAAGCACTCCTCTACAAAATGTTCTTGCAAGGGAAACTACATTCCACACTTTTATGCCTCTCTTCCAATTAAAGCATGAGAGACACCCACGTATATTACTTTTACCTCCGGCTGTGAGATCTACTGTCTCCGTTTTGCTTAACTCTTTCCATCTTTAACAGAAGATGTCTTTTAAGATGCTCTGGAGAGTTCTTTTCTCATAGCTAGGTGTCATAGTAGAAAATAAAACTAATATATGGCACATGCAGGGGCACTCAAATATCAAATGACAAGGGACAGTCTCTAACCTGCTCTTTCCCTCACGCAATTTACAGATTACTAGGTTTTCTGCCATGCATGGATGAGACCAGTGAGGAAAAGCATAGCCAGATCGATTGCATAACGCTCAGCATCTCAGGAATAAGACTGTGCAACAGCAGTAGCTACAAAGCCTGCCCATTAAAAGAACCATACAATTTTTTAATTTAAATTCTGTCTATGTGGTTAATATGACACTTCAGATATTCCGATGTACAGCAAGCTGCTTCTAACTTACACTCACTGTACACGTTCTGCACATTATAGCTGTGAAAGTAAACAGCACAATTTAAACCCCGGAAGAACAGTGTTCCTTCTGGGCATAATTTCTCCATGAAAAAGAGAACTAGATTTGAAACTTTTGTAACTATGAAAAATTATAAATTTTTGCTTAACACTTTGTGGAATCTATTAAGCTTCAGAAGGCAGAGTGATGGGAAATACACTCTAGGACACAGAGTAGAAATGGGTCAGCTGAGAGATACACAGAGGATTTAATTGACACAGTGGGTTTGCGGACAAACTGCCACAAGTCAGAAATAGAACTGGGAGTCCTGCTTCCCATTATTAGGCTCCACTGACAAAAATAATAAAATAAAACTTCTGCACATATTTCTGCATGACTCATTACATATTAACAGTGTTATTAGCCAGCCTTATCTTTCAGAGACCACTATTATTCATATTGTGAGAATACTTAAGGGCTTCACAGAGAGGGTCAAGGACAAAGAATTGTACAGTCCAAGCCTTAAACATCCTGAACTTTGGAGTTTACTCAAGAGTACACTTACTCAAGAGTTTTGGTTTGACCTTGACAGCTATCACGGGAGCAATTTTTCTCCTGATTCTGAACCATCTGCAAAGCTTGCAAAATTCTGGACACAGGTTTACGCTGGGAATTGGTCTACTCTAAAGCAAGACTCTTCCAGACTTTCCCAGTTCCCAGCCCAATAAGGCATCACTCCTCCGCCACATAGCCAACATCCCAGGCCTTTCGCACTGCAAACCAGCTCCAAAGGAAGCAGTGGGAAAGTCACAGTCTGTCATTGTATCTGCAGTTCCAGTTATTGTTTCCTTAATTACTCGTCAATACAGACAACAAATAGACGGATGTCCTACAATACACCCTCCAGCACTCTGTCCTGAGCCTTCCGCAATTCACAGAATAAACTTGGTTGGCATTATTACTTTTATTATCGCTATTACTGTTTGATTTGTGGTTCTAAAATTAGAAAGGTAGCACAATGAAATAATACAGTTGCTACCCAAAATCCCAAGCAAACTTAAAAATAAACGAGGTATCCATTTCCACTAACAGCACTCGATTTGGAAAATAAAATCCGGTTTAGAAAGAGACATTTTTAAAGAGAAAACTGGGAATGTCTGCATCTGTCATGGACGTTTGGAAAGGACAGAAACTATTTGTATTTGTACAGTAAATTTTGTCCAAGGAGTCACTTATAAAGTATACATTAAATTTTGAGGTTATGATCTGTTCTTCCCCCTAGAACAAGCTTACTAGATTCCTGTGATGCATACATAGCTTCAGGAGGATATAAAGGCTTTCCTCATGTTAGTACCATTACACAAGCACAGCACCAAACCTTTGTTTGCTTAGCTGTCCCAGTAATGCTGTTGAGAAGCACTGCCAGGAAGAACAAACAATGTTCCTTATTTCAGTGCTTCAACTTCCTCAATAAATAATTAGTTCATCTGGATCACAATGCACAGCCTCAAACAATGGCATTTTTATAATGGGTGATGGTAATAAAGTTTCAATAGAAAACCATTATTCTGAAACATTCCAAAATGTCAAACCATATCTAATACTGTGGGGATATTACCAAGCCAATATTATGAGAGAAACTATCTGCAATATGAGATTAGGTTCATGCCTTGCCTCTTGCACATACCATAATCTTGCAATTCAGGCTTAAATTTCAGCCTATCACTTTGAGTGACCTCTTAATTTTCTCTTACTATCTCTTATTAAAATCAGCAAGGCAGAAATAAAAATCAGCTATGTTGACATATTAGGAATATCACCCACTCACAGCTGATCACAGAAGACAGGTCCAGAAGGGATTTTAAGTGTTTATCTACATTTTCCCAAGGCTCCACGGTAGGATGAACTTTACCTAATATGTTCCCAATATACATTTGTCCAACTTGTTCTTAGAAACCTCCAGTGAAAACAAGTCCACAGCCATCTGAGGCAATCAATTTCAGTTTTTAACTATTCTTACTGTTCGAAAACTCACACCTCATGTCTCTCATAAATCTGACTTGCTGAAATCCATGTTCCTCATTTTCTCCCATCTCCCCAGTAGACATGCAGAGTTCTTTATTTCCTTCTGCTACAGCAGGTGTTGTCTGTATGAAGACCACGACCACACCTCACTCTTCTCCTTATAAACTAAAGAGTCTCAGTCCTTTCAATTTTTCCTCACAGGTGAAGTTTCCTTGATTCCTAGACCCCACCTGGAGTACTGCATCCAGCTCTGGGGCCCCCAGCACAAGAAAGATGTGGACATGTTGAAGCAAGTCCAGAGGAGGGCCACGAAGATGATCAGAGGGCTGGAGCACCCCTCCTATGAAGAAAGGCTGAGAGAACTGGGGATATCCTCGGATTATTATCCCTTGCTGATAGTTCAGGCTGGCAGCGATGAAATCGCTGAGAGAAGCCTGAAGGCTATCAAAATGGACTTCAGGGGATTGGGGCAGTTAGTGGATTGAGTAGGTGTACAGGTTGTGTTTTCCTCTATCCCTTCAGTGGCAGGGAGGGGTACTGAGAGGACCCAGAAAACCCAACTGATAAATACGTGGCTGAGAGGCTGGTGCCATCGCAGGAATTTTGGGTTTTTGGCCATGGGGCTGTATGATTTCTGGCAACGCCTATTGCTCTCCCTCTGTTCACATCTTCACAAAGTATACAACCAAGGCTTTGTGCATTAGTGAGCAGTAATTGAGACTCACCAAAATTCAGGAACCTTACAGAATCACAGAATGGTTTGGGTTGGAAGGGACCTCAAAGATCACCTAGTTCCAACCGCCCCTGCCATGGGCAGGGACACCATACATTAGACCAGGTTGCTCAAAGCCCCATCCAACCTGGCCTTGAACACTTCCAGGGATGGGGCATCCACAGCTTCTCTGGGCAACCTGTTTCAGTGCCTCACCACCTTCACAGTAAAGAATTCCCTCCTAAAATCCAATCTAAATCTTTCCTCTTTTAGTTTAAACCCATTACCCCTTATCCTATCACTACAGGGAGCATAGATTAGGCAAAACAACTTTGAGATGAACTCAAAAAGACCTCCAAAAGATGACAGGTTAAAACAAACCTGCAGGGTACCCCTGACATCAGAAGAGCTTCCTCATACTGTACAGACCCAAGAGCTGATCCCTCCTCTCAGCTACACATTGTCATTTAAACTGAAGCAACCAAACAAGGCCATTTTCAAGCACCCAAGCAATTTGCATACAGGAATCCAAGATGGAATTTTCACAGTTTTTCTGTAGTTCTTCCCCAGATTTAAGAAACATCAAAGAGCAGATCTTCAGGAGAACTGACTGTTACATTCCAACCACTTTTTCCACTCTCCCAAAGCAGTGGTTTTTGAGGTTGCTGCTAAAAAATCGTTATGATGGCAGCTCCATATTCTCCTCATCTTGCAGATTTAAGACACTTTTCTGGCCAAAGAACATTGCTTCAGCAGCCAGGACGATGGCTCAGGAACTGACTTTTTTACATATATATACATCAGAATAACAGCTAGTCACCGCAGCCTGCCACGTACCATTTCCAGCTCTGTTCTCTAATGATGTTAAACAAAGCAAGAGCAGATGAACATATTGCTGTACTTCCATACTCGCTGTTTACAATTGTACCATATGACAAACTGCTGAAAACCTGCGTAGGTTAATCTTTATGTAAGCAAGACTGTCAACACCTAATATAGAAATATGTCAGTTCCCAGGCTGCACGCTGCATAGATAGCTGTGTACTGAAAATAAAGCTACCTGAATGCCAGCAATATTTCCCCACTCTGTTTGATGAACTAAGTGAGCTAAAGCAGGCAGAACCACATCAATCTAAGCACGCTCCTTAGGCAAAAAAGTTGGACCTATTTGCCAGTGAGACACAGACGCATGAAACAGTCATGTTGAGGAGACGAAAATTCTAGTCTCATTTGTATTCTATCAAGAAAAAGTAATAAAGACATTTTTAAAACTACAAAGTAATGAAAGAGAAACAATGGTGCTAGCTAGCCCTTCGTTATTAAAGTAATTACTTAAATAGATCACTTAAAATTTTGCCTTGCAATATCAGCTCCCAGTATACAGAAAGAAGCCAGTTATCAAAATGACTTCAGCAGACAATAAATTACTTTTGTTACAAAGGATATTACACTCCATGTTATTCATCAGAAACAATCTGGTATGAAAAGCAAAAGCATTCTGCTTATTCAGGCTGCTCCAGGGAAGAAACAGGCCCGTTTGTGATTGGAAAGAATGAGAGATAAAATGCAGGACATGGCTAACAAGGGGTTCATCTGAAGCACAAGGTTCAGGCAAACATCAGACAGGAAAGAGGGGGACAGAATGAGGGGAAAATCCAGTACTTTCACATTCCCGGTCACATATAGCAGTCTGAATACAAGTTAGCCTCTGTGACTGTAAAGCCTTCTTTACCATAAAAGCTCTGGGGTGGGTTATTTTTTCAGGTTACCTTCCTTTGCCCCAACATGCCATCCCCACGAATATACCCTTCTCATCACCTCCAGCTCCCTCAGTTCCACATTTTAGTGCACATCTAGAAAATCCACAGAGGATCCATCCCTCCTTCAGACGGGTTTTATTTCAGATGCTTAGTCAAAGGCTTGACACCTATACTGCCAAGCAAATAACTTCTCAGGGGGACGTTTACTTATTCCTACTGTTAGCAAGTTAAATGGGCACTGACAGCACTAAATGATGCAGTGGAAATCACCCCAGTACAGAAGTTGTATGCCACACAATGAGCATTTTTAAACAGTGGAGGAACACATGGGCTTCTTAAAGCCCAGAGTTCCTGTGATTTATTTAACTGACATCAGTTCTTAAACGATACTTCTCAAAGGTATAACAGGCTGAAATTGCAGCACCATCTAAAATAGCACTTTGCAGGAAAATGGAAGATGCATGTCTTCCCATCACTGCAGACAGAGAGATCTCACTATTTGTAACTCAAAGATGCTAACTACAAATTTAAGCAGAAATAAGCAACTCTTGAGGACCTGCTTGAGACACTTTATCAAAGAATAATCTGAAGCTTGCCCTGGACTCCCAACCAGCTTCACTGATAAGGTTTAGATTAGATTCATTTTATGCTGATTAACTTCCACTGAGTCATTTCTTCACAGTAAAAACTCCATAGGGCACTGCTTCTTAATAAGTGAGCTACACCACTGAGGACAAGAAAAGCCCAACCAAGCAGAAAGCAACCCCAAGAGCATCACTCTGTGATGACCAGCAAAGCAGCACTAACTAATGCTGAGTGAGGTACTGGCTAAACTTTTTGAAATATTCTGCCAAAAGAAACATCTTCCATCCTCCAGCAGGAAGGATGAGGGAAGTTTTAGAAAGCGAAAATTCACTGCTGTTTCACAGAGAATTTAGAAGTACTTTCAGAGTAATCCTGCAGTTGGTCAAGCACTGCAGCTGTAGTCCTGGTGCATTACTTTGGCTTGACATTTCATTTTTGTTACAAATGATAACGTGGGAGGTCTCATTTTGCCAACAGCACAAGCAAGCAAAGCAGTCTTGCTCAGAATAGAGACAGTGTCACTTGAAAGTCCATCTGCCCTGCAAACCACATCCTGCACATATTAAGCTGAGTGTTAGAGTAACTCCAAGTCAGCCATGAGAACTAAATATTCAATTAACTATCAGTCTGATTTTACTCTTTTGCCTGCTAAATCTGTTGTAACAAAGTATTAAAATAGTTAAATATATTATTGGAAGAGTCTGAAAGTCACTAATAAAGTCGTAAAACAGGTGCAAACTCTCAAATTACATCCCTGCAGGAAAGTCACCATTATCATTTTACCTATGGAATGCCCTGTTCCCACTGCAGCAAAACCACCAGTGCAGCTGCCGCTGCCACCGAGCTGAGGAGCCCAAATAATGGAGTCAGAGCAAGTGCTGGTGCTCAGGAGCCCAGGAACAAAAAAAGTAGGCAGACTGGGGGGGCTGGGGTGTTCCTCTTGTGTTCCTCTTGACAAGCTAGGAAGGGGAGAAAGAAGGGAAGATGCCAAAAGGAGTAAGAGACTCGGGTAGCTAAAGAACAGTGAAATTCCTTATATTCAAGAAAACAGAATAAGCAGGTGCATCCAGTTATGGATAAACTAGAAAATACGGACAGGATCATATAAATAATCCCTAAATTAAGGGAGAAAATGTTAAGTTTAGGAAAGCAGATGATCAGAGAGAAGACAAAGGACGAAGAAATACCTGCACGACTCCAGTCACAATTAGCCATAAATACTTCAGACTTTTCCACAGTTTAAAATCCCATCCACTGACCACTGTTTACCCCCACAAATAAATTCAAATTTTGGTGGCTCTGAAGGCACAGATTCTCCTCTCCAAGATATCTGTGAGCACATCTGTTTTAAATTATTCTGCTTTGCTCTTCCTCCTGGACATCATGAATGTCTCAGAATATAGAGCTAAACCAAGATCAACTGCTGCAAGACAGCAGTCTGCACCGATCCACCTAGGGCCGCTCAAAAAGTTGCCACATCTCCTAGATGGGCTGCCTCAGTGCTCCAGAACCTCCGATATTATCCATCAAGGTACTCAGGGATGACAAAACTCACCCAGAAGCAGCCTCAAATGATAGTGATCTTTATGGCATCTGGTCATCAGGAAAAACTGCCAGTGTTTTGCTGTGCCCAAATTCAGCTTCTGCTGTGAAACTGGAGTAAAGACCTTAGAACATCCTCTCCAAAATCCCAACCTCACTGAGACGTTTCCACATCACTAGATCCAATTTTTTTTCCCCTCTTTCACTGTCTTTTCGTTTTCCTGTTTCCAACCAATCTGGTTGGCACCAGGCTTGCTCCTTACTTCATTTTGCCACCTTCAGTGTAGCCCAACCTGCATCCACACAACCCCTGTAACCCATGGTATACAGATAAAGATTCTTCTTGCAAACATCTCCCTGATATTGATGTCTTGCACGATCTCTCCTTGGTTCGTACCATGATCCCTAACCCTCTACACTGGGGAGCTTTTTTTTCCAAGACAAACGACTCCTAGATGCCCAATGCTGCTTCATCTGGTTACCACCATCCTTCCTTTCTCAGCCAATTCCCTTAGGCTCTCTCTCAAATCCTCACCACTAACTCTCCACCATGGCTAATGATTCAGTGCCTTTCCCCTGTAATGAAAGGGCCATATCCTGATCACAGACCTATTGGCCTTTGGAACATTTTTCATGCTTTCAGCAGCACCGATGTCCAAAACTCTACCTTCCCTCTCCTCTCAGCTACTCCAACTTCTTTACCTTCTCCCTCGGCTGAATGATAGGTCTGTGTCTCATCACTGTTTGTCCCATCAGTCTCACAGTCATCATGGATGAGCTCTTCATAGCAGGGAGCCTGGCTTACCGTTTGCTGATAAAGCACTGTGTAAATGTAAGACGCAGTATTAGCAATGATACCAGTAATGATGTTCTGCTCTTAAACATGCTGTCTTGAGAGTCGCTTCTGTCTCCAAGAACAAAGCCTGCTAAATTCAGGCTTATCTTCTAATTTAGCCTACTTACAGGCTAATGTGAAATGAGACAGACCTAAAGCATACACTGTTTTGTTTGTCCTTAATTATAGGCAGTATTATGCTGCCACAGCAACTAGGAAAACTTAAGCTGCCCCAAGATGATACAGGATACTGCACAATGCTGCACACACTGCTCTGTCTCCTGTCCCCACATAGAGCCATGCTACACACGGGTTATGTTTACTCTCCGGGGACAGCTAGCAACCACATTCCAGCAGCCGCAGCATGGCACCGACAAGACAAGGCAAGCCTTTCAGTGGCACCCGCTCCGTCTCCATTTGCACATCTTCATAAGGCCTTTCCTGCTCTCCCTGGCTCCACGCAGAGAGGAAAAGGGGGCTGGGAAGGCATCTCCTTCTCCAACGCCATGCAGTGGGGAAGACACTCTGGGGGACCAGGCTGCTCCAGCTCATTAGATTCAGAGGAGGGATTCATTAAGGGGAAAAGGCTAATTATATATCTGACTCCCCCTGAAACAGCTGGATGCTCCACTTCATCTGCACATCTGTAGCTCTCCCCCAAGCCACAGAGTGCTCAGCCACCCTTCCTGACTGGCTTACAACAGTGATCAAATGGTAGCAAGAGAAAACGGGGCATTGTGGGGCATTTAACAAAGAAGGGTTAATGCACCGAGTGGCTGTTGAGTTGTGTCAGTGTCAGCGAGCCAGCACGCCCCTGCAGAGCCCTGCAGCTCCTGTGATACTGCTACAACACTACGAAGTAGGGACAAACCAAGAATGGGGTTTGGGTACATCTGCCAGCAAAGAAGCCTTAATTGGGAAGAGCTGGTACCCTGCTTTCCTAGACAATTAATTCCAATTTAATTCCCACATCACCTCAACACAGGATTTCTTGGGTGTGGGTTGTGCTTAATGAGGAAGCTTTAACAACTGACTCCGCTTCTTCCCTTGACCTGTCATTCACCAAGAATTTACTACAGTTACCTGTAACTATAGCAAGCACTTCTGTTTCAGCCTCACAGACTAGCTTAACTACCACAGGTCAGCACAAAAAGGTCTAACTCAGGATGCAATGAGTCACACATTTTCTTCACCTTTTGGTGAACTACTACTTACTCATAACCCAGTTATCCACTTTATCTGTCAAAGAGATTTAAATTGTGCCAGCTCTGCACAAAGCAAAATACCAGTGTATCCCAGCAGGGTACAGGGCAAAAGTTTACAGCTATTAAATACAGAGAATTGGTGAATTACATTATGAGCTTAGCAGAAATATAATTCTTGCTTTTAACAGGACAGAGAATGACAGGCTGAAATTATTTAGCTAGAGACATCTTAAACATGGCAAGTTTAAAAAAATGTATGTTTCATTTTTTGTGCTTTTTTCCGCCTGCATTAAATTCTGAAAGTACTGATAGTCATGGAATAATCAGGTTTAACAGGTTAGCAGTAATATATGCCTCAAGTGTTCCTAATACATCATAATCTTCTTTCACAGAATTTGCATCACTGTCAAACTGAACTACTGATTTTCGGTTGATGCTTTTAACATGTTTCTATGGTTACTTTCCAATGTCACATCAGAGAAGCCTGAACAGCAGTTCAGAAAGACAAAAGGCATTTTGCATCCTTCACTGTATTAAATAATTTATGAAAGTTAAGGCATCCACATGGAAAAAAAAGTCATAAAAGAATAGGTTCTGAGGTTATTTTCTCAGCAACAGTTTGAAGCACAGTAAAATCAATATGCCTACAAAAGCCTTCAAGAACTAGACTATTTGACTAACGTTCCATATGGTACAAAATGCTAAGGAACACATTCTAACTTTAGATCTATATGCACATGCCTACATGAACTGCATGAATGGACCTTAAAGCAGAACATGTAGACATGTAATTTGCTGCCGTCAGCTTCATCTTTTAAATCAGGCACTAGGCATTGTCTCAGAAAGTATTCTAAATCTAAAAAACGCAAAAATAAAACTAAAAAAAAATGAAGTAAAAATGGTAACGACAGCCTTTATTATTTCCATCATTTTTCATTCAAAGCCACACAGATTTCATCTGTCCCCGAAACGTTACAAATTTTGACTAGTGTAATGAAAGCTTGTACACAAAATATCTGAATTCTCTGCCTACCGCTACACTAGATCAGAGTTTATTGGAACTAATTGAAGTGTCTGAGGCTTGGAACAAAAACACATTAGTCATTTAGTGGTTGTGCTAATATTGCCGTGCCGTTCCTGCAGTTTCATTAGATACAGACTGCTTCAATATCCTAATCATATGCTCAGTCACAGCACAATCAGTACACAGAGTACTGACAAGCTGTCCCACCATGCCTAAAGCTGATAAGGTGTCTGCTCTATGAGCAACCTCAATTATTGACTATATTTTATGGTCAATCTAATGACCAAATGCTTATCAGTGAACCATCAGGTGCCTGTAATAGGATAGTGACCCTTAGTTTATATGTACCATTATTGCTCATTAGTGAATAATTAGATTCTTTAATCCACAACTCATAGGCATTAAAATATGATGGAATATCCTGAATCTAGAAAAAGACAACTATGCTTATTTTAACTCTTAAGATGTTCAATTACATTACTCAGACTGTATGTCTTGTTAAGAAAAGCTACTTGCAAAAAGCACATCATGTGTAATGTTTTCTATCACGTGTAACATTTTATATCATGTGTAAATTGACACAAGTTTCCCAAACATGCAGGAATTTGACAAGAGTGGAAAGATAATTATTATGATTCACCACTCTGATTCTCCAGATTTATTAACTTAAATAGTTTTAATCCAGCAGCATTGCAAATAATTTAGAAACCTGAAAACTAGTGAGTGCACAGTCAACGCTATGTTTGGAAGACTAATTAATCAAACAAAAGCAGGCGGAGGCAAGGGCAAGTAGCCGCAACTTTACAGCTATTTCCCTGCTTCAAAAGCAGCAGTCCCACAGCAGCCACTGCAACCCTGCGACCAAACCAGTTTGAAAAGATGGGAAAATAGCCCAACAACAAACAGGACTAAAATTTAAGAAGGGGGACTTAGTACAGTTTGCCTTCTGCTCAACATCGTTCATGGTTGCTTGCTTTTTAGGTATTTTCTTCTAAAGAGCCTGGGTTCCCCCAGCTGCCTGCTCACTGCTCCCACCTTCCTCCCAGCTCGCCCTCGTGCGCTGAGGCCAGACACCCATGTTGGAACACCGTACCCACAGCACAGGCGGTGCTGCCACCACTGTCACCAGCCACCAACGGGCAAAAAGGGCACGTTAGTGGTGATGGCTTTGATTTCTCCAGGGCCGTGATTCTCCTCCCAAGGGAGTGGCATCTTCTTTTTCAGCAGATAGTCCATTAACCTCTTCCCAAGAGCACGCCCCTTCTCCTCCTCCTCACTGCCCTTCTGCCTGTTCATGGAAACACTACTTCCTCTTTTCCCCAGGTGTCCGGGTGACAAAAAACCCAACAGCTTATTACAGCTTTATACCACAATATGCCAACATTTACTTAGTTGCAAGCATAGCCCACAGTAGGTCCCTACAACTATCTCTTGTTTTCACTTAGCAATATCAAGTTCGTTCAGGTTCCTTATTAAAAAAAAAAAACCACACCCAAAAAACCAACCAATCACCACACACCAAACAAAACCCAAAAAACTGGAAACAGGTATAAAGTGTGGAGCACCAAGCAAGGCATGGCTCATGCCACATCAAGGGACGATCCAGATGCATTCTTCTTGAATCTGAAGAATGCAAGATTAAACTTCTCCTCCGGCATTTTAAGGGTACACTGGGAGCCTCTTCTTGGCTATCCATGTCCGTGAGCTGCACTTTTTGCTCCGCCTTTTTTTTTTTTTGTCAGTGACCTACTGAGAAGCTGCATTTTCTGCTAAATCCTCCAGTCCTTCAGTAACATGACCATTGAGTAATGTCTGGCAATTTGCTTGTGTGACACAGTCAGATGTTAATCAAAGCTTTCCTCCTTCTATGACAGATCAGCATGAGGAAAAAAGCTTAAAACTGATTTAATTTCTTAATACGCTTCTGTCTGCTGGCTCTCATATTTGGCTTTGATTTTTAAATACTTAGTACTTCCAAGCTAGACACTCTGCATTTCTAGGTAATGAATAAAACACTTTTTTTTAAAAGCAGAATATAATTAAGCTTGAAGAAATTAAATATGACATTCAAACATTCAAATGAGAAAGAGCTTTGGATGAATATGTAGATTTGGGCTGCACATATGCTTAACAAAATCAATGCATTCACTGCAACGACTATCTCAAAGATACTCATTTTAACCATCAGTACCTCTTATCACCAGGTAAATGTTTTGCTGCATCTCTTCGTTACCATTTTCCAGGTGAGGACATGAAATCCCTGTGTGGTATTTTGATAGTGTGACCTTACAAACACAAGGCTATGACTCTCACCAAGAAACAAACTGGAGTGAAAAACAAACCAACCAACCAAAAACATTGCACAGACCTGCTTCCTTCCCAGGCACAAGACCGCTCACAAGCAAGTCAAAGGGTATTATTTCACCGCACAGAGACTCTAGTTTTAATGTGAAAAAGACATTTATTTTCTGCCCGGAAACCATGCCACAGCCCAAAAGCTAATTGTGCTAGGACCTGTACGAACACAGTTAATGCTGTTTCATGAAGAACAAGACTGGAATTCTTTATTTATGTAAAAAAAAAAATCTGTACCTAGTGTTGTTGCCGACAAGTAAATCACAGATGCTGTTTCCACAACCACCCTACAAAGGCTTTGTCTTCAAAAGTAACTAACCCTGCAGCTCTAAATATTAGTACACATGCATACTTTTGCCTAGCTACTTTATTTCTATGACAAAACAGCTCTTTTCCCAAGCTGAAGTCCCAATCACAGCCTCTTTTACAGAAGGGCTCTTGGAAAAAGATGGAGGTATTGAGTAGATTTGGTCAAAAAGGGGGCAATGATTAAAAAGAAATAAATATTTGTGTGTGATTATCAGTATATTAATTGCATCTTTTCCAGTAGAAAACAAGGAACAAAACATGCCAGGCTCTGCATAACACGAGTAACACACTGGTCCTGCTATGAAGTTCACAATTGAAGTGGCTGAGGAGAGAAATGTGGTAAGGAAAGAATCATCAAACACAATGAATAGGGACTACAGCATAACACTAGTGCCATGACTCCTCTGTCATCTCTAAGTGCTTGCTGAGAGAGGATTAGCTGAACAGAGAGATGAAGGACAAAGAAGTGGATGCTGCTGCAAAGGATTCAAGGCAGGGATGACCTTCTTCCTGAACATCCTCGAGGCTGAACAGTGCACAGGGAAAGAGGAGATGGGAGTGGAAACGCTGTAGCAAAGCCTGATATCCCATCAGTCAAAACTGTTGATATCTCAGTACTCACGGTCCCAGCGTAAGCCACTTCCAGCCTAGTTTCTGCCAGCATTTGTTTCTCACTCATCCTTGAGGATTTCCTCCTTTTCCTGTCCGCTCCGACTGAGGACTGTATGGCTCGAGGGTGGGAAGAAGACTCAGCATGGATACTTTGATCCATAAGGTCTCCATGCCAGGAGGGGTTGGAAGAGAAGCAGCAGTGGGAAAGGGAGCCTCTCCTGAGGTTAATGCCAATGGTGGTGGAGTAGCCTGGCCAGGACTATGCAACAGTACCCACTTGAGGACTTGCTCAACATATTTATGACTGGCAGAGATCAATAATGAACCTCTCTCCCTCAGCCTTTGTGAGACTTTCTGCACTTCCATTTGTATTTTTAACCACAGTCATAACTGAACTTGTTTCTTTTAGGGAACCTGAGATGCTTAGATGGGTTTTTGAATACTGAGAAATGCATACTGAAATACATTAATCGGAAATGTGATGAAAGATCATGGAAATGCTTAGAAACTAATTCAGATAACTGATAACAGTTAAAGGGGAAAAAAAAAAAATTTCTCACTTAAGTCTCTCTCTCTGATGACAACTACAAAAAAAGAAACAGAAGTGCTTTGTGCAAAAAAAAAATTCAACCAGCCCTGTTCTTTGGTTAAAAAAATTGAAGGGAATCAATTTTGAACAGAGGAAACATGGGTAGGGAATAAGCAATGTACTAATGGGTTTTAAAATGTTTTAGCTAGCACATAGCTGCTAAAGCTATAAAACTCTGATTCACTCAAGGCAAAGACAGATTCATGAGAAGCAATTAGGGCCTGATCCAACGTACAATGATGTCATTTGCAGTCTTGCTGCTGACTTCAAGAATCTTTGCATCAAGCCAACAATCATTAGTAAGGATCTGTTGCTTTACAATAAAACCAGAACTGAGTTTTGCTGACCAGTGACAGAAGCATCACTGGGAGAAAAGATACTGGATTTTATTTCAGATTATTAGGCACTGACTTCTTTCTCTTGATTCCAAAGCGGGTATTTTATTTTCTGTATTACCCAGTGAAAGTCGCAGTCTTTACATTTGCTTACGACATACAGATTCACACTGAAATAAATCCAGAGTAGATTAAGCTAAACCAATAAATAATACCCACAATATGAAATACAGCAGTGAAAACTCTGCTGCTGTCCAGTGTACGTCCTTTGGAGAGGATACATCTGAAATTATTCAGGTAACTCAACAAGAAGAGAGATGTCTAAGCTTCACCCCTTGCTTTTCCTCTCCACTCCCACCGATTGCAGACACCTGTCTTAAAATCAAACAACTCATCCTCTGTAGGCAACCATTTCTCTGTGCTGACTTCAAAGCTGCCGCACTTAGCACAGAGACAACGCACTAACTTACACACCCCACTCTTGGGGCAGTCATTTCCCAACCTCTTGTGTACAGACAGACTGTGATATGTAGGCATATGATGCTTAAGACTCACTGTAATATGTTCTTCTAAAAACCAGGGCGTGGGAAGTTGAGCTCCTTCTAAGGTCAGATTGTAACTTACAGTAAACATTTTTTTTAATAATGCAAAACATTTTAAAGATCAAGGAAAGGGAAACAATGTAATTACCATCATGGTCACATGATAAAAAGAATCCTCGCTCAGTGCATAAATTTGACTTTAATGCCATTCGCAGGCATACATTTTTGAATATTGTCTCAAAACATGTTCAGTTCTGAATTAGAAAAAGGAGTTTGGAATGCAAGTACAAAGCCCTGAATTTCGTTGTTTTAAATACCATCTGCTTGACAGCGTATTGTATTTAGTCAACATTGCTAATTACAACAAACATTTCACAAAGAAAACATATCATTTTCATTAAAGAATCTAAGAATGGAAAAAAAATACTGTCCTAGGCTACTGCTAAAGAAAGAATGTCTTAAGCTGTTTTAACTGTTGTTACCAACTGTGGAAAAACTTTACTTGCACATACAGGCCATGCTACTGAATAAAAGTCTAACTTTTTTTAAATTTAGATCTGGGTGGAAAAAAACTTGTTACTTCAGCTTCTGCTTCAAGCACATCTATAGAATAACAGACTTGCTACAGGTGTAAATGTCCATTAAGGACTAGACAAAGACCACCAGGCATTTGCTTGGGTTTTGGTCAATAGAAGTTCCTGCCCAGGTCTCCAGAAAGAGAAACAGGCTGTTACTACCACATTCCTGCTTCCCCATGGCGGTGGAAAGTCACAGTCATGACCAAGTGACCAGCTCAACCTCTCAGCAACTAGCACCACACTCTGCACCCATGACAAGGACTCAACAGCATTTCACAAACGATTGAAGACCCATGAGCAGTTACAGAAACCAGAAAGATGAAAAACTACCTTATGAAGAATGAAGCCGCAGCTGAGGTACCTGCCGAGACCGCAGCTGGAGCAACCAGGCTCTGGGAGGCTGCCGAGCTACCTGTCCCCGTGGGGTCAGAGTTGTTCTGCCCTGAGTTGATCTGAACATTGGGACCATCCCGGCCACTTTCTGGTGCTGTTTCTGCCTGAAAACAAACAAACAAACATACAGGTTAACACACTTGCAGAATGGCCATGATAGGGAGAAATCTGGCAGAGACCTCCTTTGGAAGCGCTGCACGAGGGTGAAGGCAAAGATCAGCAGCGGCTAAGGAGCAACACAGTTGGACAAGCATACTGCAGTAGGTCCTGCAACAGAGGGGGTAACAACCATGACTACAGCAGATGAGCAGACAAACACAGAGATCCTTTGTGATGTGTAAACGCACAGTTAAATAGTTTGACAGGCATGAAGAAATGGAAAACGATAAGCAGAACCCTTTTGTTTTACAGTGTTATTTAGGAGCTCACAGAACTGTTTATCTGGTTCAGTTATAACTGTCAGGAATTATTTCTCAGTGGCACATCATCTACAAGACCTATCTGTTTAAGAGGAACTAACCAAACAGTCACATTTGTAATATGTTTTCACACGAATAACCCCAAGAACTAAATAAAAAAAATTTTTTTTTTTAAAAACATATATACTGCCCTGCTTTTCAGGATTATCTATCTTACCAGCACAAGTACGTGACATTTTTGTGTCCCAAAAACCATTTCAGTGGAAGAAGAGGAGTGACTAGAGATGCATCTTCTTCAGCATAATGCATCTGCAGTATCTGAGACAGAGTTTGGAGGGAGGATGGGGGGTGGGGGGGAATTGTTTTGGGATTTTGCCAAAAGATCAGACATCTGTATTGTGAAACTGTCATTTCAGTATCTTCATGCTTAGGTCATCAACTCTTTCAGTATCAAGTTCAATTAAGTCCCATCAGTCAAACGCTCATTGACAGTGCTGGGAAGGCCTCCTTTTAGGGAGAACCTGCTCTATGTCTAGGAGTACTGAAGATTTAATTAAAGACGACACCACAATAAATATTTGTCAAAAGAGTTAATTGCTTCATGTATGGTAATATATGATGTTTCTGTCATCTGAAATACTACTTTGACATTTCCAACTAATTAGCTAAAATAAATTCCAGAAAAGGAGACAGCCTTGTAATGAAGCACAAACGCAATTAAGTACTTCCTGGGATGCCACCAAATTTTAAATTTTGTGCTGCCATAGATCACGTTTTACAACTACAGATATGCAGACATGGTAATAGGGCCTTCCCAGTTACATACACACCCTCAATTTTCTCATGCACTGACAACCCAAACAGAGTTTTTCTCATGAGAACTGAGGCAACCCCGTTATTAGGTATTAAGTGAAAGAAAACTCTGCCAACCAAGCAGTGCTCAACTGGTGCATGAAAGGCTGTCTGGAGTTTCATCTAGACTCATTCCTGTAGGCTGAGCGCTGAATTCCCAGTTCCCAGCAGTCAACGAGAAGGAAGTGCACCCAGCTCTTTCGAAGGTCTGCTCTTTAAAGATTAATACTATTATCAGTATTATGGGGTGGCTGACTAATGCTTCACCATAGGCTGCTACATAAAAAAGTACTTTTATAAAGCTCACCTAAGAGATCTGAGGCAGTGACATAGAAGAATAGTCATGCAGATTAACTTATCCTAGTGAAGCTATTCATGCTAGAAGCCTAACAGGAACCTTTGACCAACCCTCGGCAAAACCCTTCACTTTGTAATACAGAAGCCTTGGGACACTTAGAGATGCGGGCAAAGAGACAGTGACCATGCAGAAGTCAAGACTGGCACAAAAAAATGGTACACCGGCAATACGAGCAGGTACTTGAGGATTAACAAATTGAAGCGACAAATATGTGGTCTTGACTTATACCAGCCATGGAAAGTATATGGCATGGGGAAAATAATGCAGATTGGGGAAGATCCAAATGTGACATCTGAACTTCTGAGTTACGTGAACTGATGCAAAGCGCTAATAATAAGTGGCGCTTACTACGCACTTAGCAGTTTACAGACTAAGAAATCTACACCAGAAACTCTGCAGCCAGTATGTAGGACTCACAAATTGGCACACTAAGGGGGTGCCATGCACAGCAGCCAACGGCATGACGGCCAGCAAGAGTAAGAAACCCTACCAGAAGCCACTGGCAGGCTAACGCTAGTGTTTGAATACTCCCATATCTTCTGCTAGGAAGACAATTATAGCCCTCTGTCATGTGTGCTGTTGTCTCAAATTAAAAATTACAGGGTCAAGATGACTTCCCCAGACATATCTATCCATTCACTTTCAACAGAGGTTATATTAGAAGACAAGACTTTGAAACAAAGAAAATCACGTTTAAGCAAAGTACAGAAAAAAGAAGGCAGAAGCAGCAACATGTTTCTAACCGATCATCCTTTAACTAACTGCATAACCTAACCAATGGCATAATCTAAAGCTAAATATGAAGTCTGCAGACTTAGCATGAAACTTCAGTGAATTTTACAGCAAAGTGTAACAGATTTGTAAGAACTGACTGGAATATGTTAACAGGTCAATTTCTGTAAAAGCTATTCACAGTTAACAAAAATATGAGCAATGTATAACATAGACTCCTCTTTCACCACTCTTATTTCTATGAGAAATTAGAGGGCTACGTTTCTAAGAGACCAATGATTGTGGACATATCAGGCATCCAACTTGAAATACCCAAATCAAACTTGATATTTCAGGTACCAGATGGTTAACATATTTTCCAAACCAACATATCTAAGTTGGATGTCTGTAAATTGCCATTTCCACATTAGACACTTTCGAAAACTCAAACTGTAATTTCTGGGTAAATTTGGAAGTTTTATTCTCAGTACTGCCCATGCATGAAAGGAGGCTGAGGGGAAGCCAAGGAGAAGGCATTGATTCTTGTTCAAGGGGGGAAAACGTGAAGACATGCAAGATAAAAATCATCAGAAGACTAGCACAAAGACAACCTGTACGTTTTCCATTGTCTTCAATTACCCAATTAGTATTTTTTTAAAATCACAGAGATAACATCAGTTTTGTTACATGGTGAGAAGCTGAAGAACAAAAAAAACCCAATCATAAAACAAGTTGTTCTTGTTTAGGATTCATTTCAAGGACTGCTTGCACCATCCAAAGTGCAAGCATTTTCCAGCACAATGTTCACCTCTTCCCGAGACAGCTACATCTCTCAGCTGATGAGGGTGGCTCAGGTATAAGAAAATTTGTCAGGTCCAAGTCATTTGCCCTGAGGCAGGAAAACTAAAGACAAGTAATGGGACCCTCCTGCACACTCAGGTTTTTGTCACACCACAGTTTCAGCTTGTGCAACTTCTAACTGCTGAAGGGGTAGAGGAATACGAGCACTTCGTTTTTAAAATAAATGTAGGAATTATTTCATGCACCTCCCTCACCTCAACCCACGCTCTTCTAGGGATTGTGTGTGTAAAACATAATTCTCTAGAGGAATGGAAGCAACTTTGCAGGCTTTTTTTAAGCACACAAGTCGGCACAGGGAGAGGACTCCAGTCTGCACCTGAGAGGGAACTGTGCTTCACTGTTTACTAAATTTTCATAAATCACTCATGATCAAACGCAGAAATCACAACTTTGTCACGGACAAAAGCGATTAACCCTCTAGCAAGCAGCTAATCCTCAAAGGATTTCCAAAACTGCTCTACTGGACCCCTTCCCTCTACTCTCTCTGAAGCCACATGAAAACGGGTACCAGTAAGATCACAACAAGGACAATGCTTGAAAATGTCACACCAGGCATGTTCAGGAATGACCGATGTCTCAGTGCTTCACCTCAGTGCCTGCATCATGGACAGAAGATTTCAGTATGGGGTCCCAGCACCCATCCTGAGGACATGGGAGCAGAACTGGACATGCTGCGTTTTGGCTGGCAGTGTCCACACATGCAACTGAGGTTGGCAGGGCCACAACAAGCCATGACAGCATGAGTTGTTCCCAGTTAAGATGGCCAAAGGCTGGGGCGAGGGCCAGAAGAGGTGGAGGTAATGTGGCATCCTTGGGCTGTGGAGGTGTGCTGGGAAGGACAGGAGCATCCCCTGTCCCATCCCCAATTCCTCGAACACAGGTTCCCTGCCATGACCAGATGGCAGGAAACACCTGCTGGGGTTTAAAAAAGTCAGACTAGTCCAAAATTACACTGTAGAGAAGTTGGTCATAGATTAAACTTCCAGGTACACAGTGCACTGTCAGGCCATTACCATCTAAAGGACAATTACAGCTGTAACAAGCTCTTTACAAGTCTGAAGTGCAAAGCCAAAGACTAAGCCATAATGTTTCCAATTTCCTGAATATTTCCATTCTCTGGACAGTGACCTTTGTCCAGAAATCCAAAAAAGCCAAGCTAGGTGCTGCCACTTTGTCTCTAACTCATGCAAAATATATGCCTGGTGACAGGCAAGAAAAACATGGAAATATAAAGATCTAGAGAAAAATAGATGAATTCCAGGATTGCACTCTGATGATAAAACTATCCAACAGAAGGTTGGATAGTAATCAGATATGATGTCTAAATATAAGTATCAAGAATAGATCGTAGAAGAGGGAATTGAGAAAATTACAAAAGCATCAACGAGTCTGATACATATCTGTGTAATCAGAGTCAGAACTCAATACAATTTATTTTATTTCAAAAAATTGGTCCCATAATGAAAGTATTCAACAGGGCTTCAACAGTGAATTGCAGTGAAGCTCTAGCAAGATTAAGCCTGAATCCGCACGGGGCTTTCGGGTTTTTTTTCCTTTTCTTTTTAAGTTGTTTTTACCCCTTTCTGACTAGCCAGGCAGACATACAGAATTTTGAGTATTTGCTTTAACTTGCTCTTTCCCCGTTCAGATTAGAACGTCACAGCCAATTAAATTGTAAAAACTGCTTGATCTAATGATTTTGCAGTATATTAAATCTACTGTTTGTATATGATAAAACAATAATTTTCCCTCTAAATGATTCATACTAAGACTCTTATGACCTACTACCATTAACCGGAACAAATGTGATGTAAATCTCTATCTGGATAACGCTCATACTATAAAACCTTCTTTCCCATAAGCGTGGATAAGTCCTGCATACGTCTTCTCTGTGAAATGTCTCCTCCTGACTGACTAGCATTACGTAAAGTTAACAAAGCAGTATATGCCAAGTTGAAGCAAAACGTGTTCTGGATAAACCTTTTACTGCCATTTGACAATGTTTCTGCTGGGGCTCATTATAAAATAACTAGGACATTTTATAACTACCATACACTACTGTAGTCATTTTATAACCTGCAGCTGCGATGTGGTAACAAGAATGCCTAAACCTGTAGTTTCAGACTTTTATGTGCACCTCATGTTCCGTGTGAATCAAACGCAGAGCCTAATATCCCTTTCCCCAAAATAGGTTTCCAGCTAGAAGAGCTGCTAATGCCTGGCTTCTCACTGATCTCTGAAGATGAGACAGGAGAAGAAAAATCACAGAGAAATAAAATTAAATAGAAATAGGAGGGTCCATCTGCTGTCATAGACTGTAAAGTAATATAGGAGATCCAAAGACAACCTCAGGGCCCTTGCTTCTTTTTTTATTAATATCTGAATTACTAAGACAGGTTAAGGGTTTGGATCTTTACCACCAAAAATCACTAGCAGTGTGCACTTCATGCACATAAAGGACCTCATCCTTCAGCAGCAGGGCGCATGCACTCAGCTGCGGCCACCACTGATGTCTTTGGCAGTACAAGGATGGAGAAGCAGCAGCTTGCTCCCCTCTGATCAGTGGCTCATGGACTCAGCCTGATCCAGATCTCTCCCAAACCGCGGTCTTTGATCCTTGAGAAATCTATTAAGGTTTTCGGACAGGTCTTGGGCAGGCCTCCTTTGTCTACAAAATGCCCATTCCTTCTTTCAGCCTGCCCATGTTCCCAAGCTGGAAGGTCTCTGCAGCCAGGGCTTTGATAGTGCAAAGGTGCCACCGGGCAGCGACAGACCGATTACTTCACATTTCAGCCACTCAGAACACTGGTGCCAAAAGAGGCAGTAAGCAATATTCTTTTTTTTTCTTCTTCACAGCTATCCGACCACCAGCCACACAAACTTCAGCCTCCTATCTGCACATGTCAACCCACCACTTGGAAATTCAGGAGGACGTGAAAAAGGACTATCAAGACAGACGTAGATCTTGCTACACATAAACACTCTCAAACTGGGACTTTTCACATGCAGGAGATTTAAAACAGCCAGGCTAGAGGAACTGTTTCTTCTAATGCCTCCAGGCAAGCAGCAGAAAGTGTTGCTCAGAGCCCTTTCTGCTGATACGTATTACAATAGCTAGAGCCTCCAAAGCCAAAAAAAAAATAATATAGCTATGTACTGCTCAGGGTGTTTTAATTTACCATTGTGGTCAAAACCAAAAATGAACTGTTTATTCAAGTGGACAAATATATAGTTGAATCCCTGCTTTTTGTCAGAGGCTGATATGAGCAAGCAAAGGAATTCATTAACAAGCTCATAATAATGCAAATTTCTGTCAGCTTAGGATTGGGTTTCCTACAAGAAGACAAATGCTTTTCCATTAGGACTGACTTCCACAGGCCAGATGCGTCTCTAACAGCAGAGAAACACAGGACACATACAGAGCTTTGAATCAGGAGAACTTGTGTCACCTTCCTGACTCCACAACAAAATTTCTCAGTGACTTTAGGCAGCTCAACCAAAAATCTCGCTGTTCTTTGATTATTCTCTATTCAGCAAAATGAAATAACCATATCCCTGAGAATTACAGGTCTTACAACTTTATTATAATCATTACATTGTTATAATGATTGACATATAGTGTCAGCAAATAAAGGCAAAGGTGGACAGAGACTGTCATACCTAATTTCTATTTCAATCATGCTTGAGCTGCTTACATATTAGATGTAACTACTTTAAAGAGAACATCCCTTGGGACCAATTTGCCTGACAGCTACCACAAGCAAGGCACCCATTGACTAGTATGTCACTTGAAGAGATACAAGCGCTCGTTAGATGCAAGAAAAACTCGGCCTTTAGTACACCCAAATCTAGAGAACAAGGTTGAATGCAGGCAAGCTCATGAAGCAGCACTAGAGTTTGCAAACACAGGGACAGCTTTGACTATGTGATCACTGTTAAGGACACCGAGGTCCCAAATTGGGGATGGAGCTGTGCAGGTGTTGCTCTATTTTCCTCGTGGCTGTTCCCTGCTGACCTGCTGTTCACTCCCCATGTGGAAATCGTGTAACCCAGACACACCATCAGTCATGATTCACCCTGACTGGAGTGAAATCTGAAAGTCTGCAGATGCCCCAAAGCTCTTTTAAATAGCCAATGCCATGATGGTAATGAGGGACTCCAGAAGAACTTCCCAAATGTGAGTGGACAAAGAAGTGTCAGGTGAGATTTGACATAGGTAAGACCACATTTTTATGGAAAAATAACCCAAACCACTTCCAAACAATGCTGAACTCCTAATGTGCAGTTACAACTTGGAAGACCTAAGGGTCCTTGACAGTTCCCCTGAAACCAAGATGCAGCAGCAACCAAAAAAACCACCAAATTTTGGACATCACAAGACAGGGCACAAAGAACAAGGAGGGTTTCCACATACTGAGTACCAAGGCAGTCCTAGCCCTGCATCTCAAGACAGGGATAGCGGAGCAGGGAAAATGACAGAGACAAGTGAGGCAAGAAGATGGAGCAGCTGCCTCAGGAGGAGAGATGAAAGAGGCTGAACTCTCATTTGAAGAGAGGAAGGCTCAGGGAGGTCTGGCTGAGGTTTATAAAGTCGTGGAGGTAGTGGATAAGCTGAAAGAAAGTGAGTACTTCTTTGCACTGGGACAGTGAAATTGTGAAACCTCCTGACATAGGAGGCTGCGGAGGCAGAGAGTGCCAGCAGGGTCAGACAGGGATTAGATAAATTCCTGGACAGCAGGTCCATAAACAGATACTAAAGGAAACAGATGGGATATGTCCCTGAGACTTCCCTAAGTGTGCATGCTGGGTAGTATGAGCAGCAGAAAGCAACCAGGCTCCACAGCTCTCCCTTCATCTCCACTGCTGGAGACAGCCCTGGGCTAGACAGGCTGCAGCTGAGACCCAGTAGAACGTTTCTAATGTTCTTACCATTCCAATACAGTCTTTTCACTAGGGTCTTTCCTAGCTAAATTAGTAACAGGAGGCTGCACTATTCCCATAGGCCCCCATGAGAAACTCAGAATCATCAGGAGAGAGTGGTGACACTCAAGAGGATGTCTGCACAGTACTCAGTATGCACCAACTAAACCCAGACCCTTCACAAGCCAGGCATCACAAGGGCCACTCTCCCCTTCTTCACCCTTCCACTGCCATCTCCCTCCCGGTCCCCAACAGCCAACTGCCATGCCCAACTTTACCACCATGACTTTTGAAAAGCAGAAGGCAGGAGGTTCTGAATGACAGATCCATCATCTTTGTCCAACACTGCTAAAAACACAGCAATGGACTCCTGCCTACAGCAGGTCAAACCCTTCTCTGACCCAAGGTTCTCAAAAAGAACAAACTCATCCAGTTTTGAGATAGTGGCAGCTATGCAGACTCAGAGGAATTAACTCATAAGCATTAGGGCACCAGAGAAAAGTAATAATAATATACAGGTCAGCTTTGGAAAATGCCTAACCACAGCATCAGTTTGTATAATAATTTATATGGACTCACTTGCCTAGAAGTGTTTCACGCTTGAATTTTACAAGTACTATTTTCAGATTCAAAGCAAAGCTCTAATTATTGATCCTTCGTTACACTGGGAAATTACCTCATCGTAGTTTTAAAGTTCTATTTATAAGTCTAATAATCTCATCATTGATTACGGTGACTGTATTCTAATTATAAATCCATTATCCCCTCAACAATGAAATAAAATCAATAATGCACGTAAATGGGAAAAAAGGAATTTAAATGCATACATTAATGTCATTTCAAGTAGCACTATTTTATGCACCATCTCTAACAAAACTGTGTCACATCATTAGCAATAATGTGAAAAATCTTTTTCAATTAACAGAGCTGATTTGATGCTATGTTCAGTAAAGTGGCAATCCATTCCATTAAACACACACATATGAAATGCTTAAAACATCTATGGACTCCATCTATACATCATAAATTCTCTCCCAAGTGCCAAAACAGAAAAGTAGATACATTTTCTATTGATGCTTTTTAAACCTCTTTTCCAAAGCCACGACCCAGGGCATTTCAGTGATTCTAGTTGCAAGTAACAAAAAGCATCAATATTTGCCACGGGCTCAGCCGGTCACGCCACAAACAACAGGAGATGCTTTCGGCAATGCTCACTCCGTGCACTGTCTGACTGTCTGGAGTCCTGCAACCCCAACATGCCATCATTCCAGTATGGAGCCCAGGGAGCCAATCTTAAATTCAAAGCACTCTCCAAAAAATGTACAATGTTCAATCCTATTTTACACAAGCAGGATGACTGGGCAACCCACACTTGCATCCGACTGTGCAAATCAGTCCCTTCCATGTGGTACATACAGACCACTGTGAAAGACTTTCTCTGTGCTGGCCTGCATACAACTGAGGTCTGAGCTCAGCCTGAATTTATCCAGTTTCTCTGCTGCATTCACCTCTGAAACCAAACGGCAGTCTTCAGCTCTAGCCTACCCTCAACGACCAATGTAGGCGGTGCAGAGCAACAGTAGCCTGATAAAATCACTTCTACATCAGATATATCATTAATTCCTCAAATGTTGGATGACATTTCTGAGCTCCAGCCAAAATATACGAGCCTTTCTTGTAAAGTGATTTCTAATGTTGGGGTGGCGTGGGATGCATCGATTAACAATCAGCTCACTGAAGAATTCATGGTGGAGCACATGCACGGTATAAATGGACCAGTGGGAAGTGAAAGAAGCTGAAGCGAACAAAGGGAACAGAAAAGGCCATCCCAAAGAAACGAGTTCAAAGGCAAGAGTAGAAAATTTAAATATTTTGGGTAAGAAAAGGAGGGGATTTTTTATCTTAGTGTAGTTTACGATACACTTGGTGGATGACAGAATAACCTGTGTGCCACAGGTAAATGCTGTGGATTATCATTTGCACATAATCTCTAAAATTTCCTTGTTTTAAACCTACCCTTGACGAGTACAGGTGAAGTCTGGGCCAACATTCTTCATTATTGCTTGCTGACTTCAATTGTCAACAAAGGCAAGCATGGACTTGTTTCCCCTGTGAGAGCTGTAACAACAACTGCTTAGCCTAGAGGGGTGAAGGATCAAAAGAACTGTTTTCAGGTGGTAATTCGAGCCACAAGTGGGTTTCAGTACTGCAAATAGTTACCCTGTCCCACAACTGTAAAATCAATACTATGGCAGAAGTGTCAAACACACAACACAAGAGATGCAGTCCACAGCCTCACCTAAGAAAATGCTCATTTCCACGCTTCAGCCAATACCCTTTCTGTCAGCTCTTAACATTTTTCTTAAATCACTCTGGTACCTGGGGATACTTTAAAAAGTAACCCCATTTTCACCTTCAGCATCCCGGGAGGGTAGGTCTAGAAAAAAAGGGCACAGAGACCTTAACTACACAAAACAGAAGTCTACGTTTTTATCTGCGTGTCTAAGGCTGAACTTCCAACGCGTACTTTCTAAGCTGGTCCTGCTACATGGCTGCTGGGGCAAGGTCTCGCTGACTGAACCCAAGGCGCTGGTAGCAGCACCCTCCTCCCACACCACACCCCTCCCTCTGCACTGGGGAAGGCAGCAAAGTGCACAAGGCATTACTGCCCAGCTGAGATGCAACAGTCTCAGGAAAAGTCTTTTCCATGGGGGGTATAAATCAGGTTAGTATGAGAAAGCATTTAGTAACTTGGATCAAAGAGTTTCCTTCTGCTGTTCAGACTTGTTACGGAGGGTGACCAATGCTAGCTTTGAAGATTTTTTTTATTTTTTTTTTTGGCCACCCCCTTTCCTTTATGTACTTCCTCTACAAAAGCGGTAACACCAACACCACTAAAGCCAAAATGAAAACAGAAGAGCCGTCTATGCAGCCCTGGACCCACCACCTGTCTAGGGTTTCCTATTGACTTCTACAGAATCAAGATGTTATATGTGGAGTCTGAAAAATGTCCCAAAGCTCAAAGTCATCCAGATGTCTCACAGACAAGATTTATGGTCAAAGCACTATATTTTAATTGTTTCGTTACAAAATATATTTCACGCATTGTATTAATAAAAGGTCACTGAGAAAGCTATCAAGAAGGATTTTAAAAATTAATTTAAAAATCCATTCTGTATGACATTTATCAAAGTAAGAAAGTAAATGCTGGAAAGTAAATCTTGTCGTCCTTCTGTTTTCCACAGTCAGCTTTTTATTGCATCTTCTAAGCAAAATGTAAGTCATCCTAGCTATAAACAAAGAAAAAGGATTCAAGGAAAGACAGAGGCTGAACTATGCTCAGATGAATCCATCTGGTTTAGATTAGGGCAAGCAGACGACTTATTCCTAGGAACTACAGGAAAGCTTGAGTTGTGACTAAAATAACTCAGAGATTTTTCATATAAAACAAATTAACATAACTCCTTTAACTCTAGAGTATATGCACCCATTCACATGTGCTGTGGGTGAACCCTCTCTCCCTCTGAACCTCACCGAACCAGGCCATAAACTGACACGTAACTTTAAATTTATGAATTCTCTCAGGGACATACACTGGACTTCTGATAAATTTACAATTTTATATGCATACGCTTAAAAAAAAAATTACTTAAGCCACTTGCAATTTTCCAGTGCTCCAACTTTTCCAATTTCCTAACAGTGTATTTTTGAATATATTTTTAAAGCAACTTAAAACTGGTAAATATTCAAGGAGCCACAATATTTTGTCTTATAACCAGTACCAATTGTATATATTCAAATTAGAAATACAGTGTAGCAAGGATTTAATTTTGCATTAAGATGAAAGAAAAAGCAATTTGCAAAACAAGCTCTATTTCACTGTGATGTCTTTATAGCACATGGCGTGGGTACTTTACCACTTTTATGCAGTACATAACACTGCATACTAATAACACAATCAATTGAAAGCATACACTAAGACCTTTTTTTTCCACAATACACAACACATGCAGATAGTTCTAAAAGGTGTACGAGGTATTTTCAGTGGGTTTCATGTTCTACCTCTGAACCAGGTTCCAACACATCTAGGAAGCCAAAACTCCCCTCGCTCCTCTGCCCTTCTGTTCAATTGAGTGGCAATACTGAGCACTGCTAACGTGTTTTTTCATTTGAGTAGTAATCTTATATTCACTTGGCAGGTCTAGAATTAAAAACGTCAATATAAAACTATTTATTAATTAAAGTTGTCAGTTGTCCACCACAAATCAGCTGTCTTACCCAGAGTTACACCAGTTCCCTCCCCTCCACAGTGCTCGCTGTCTGGTCAGACTACTCATCACTGCTACCGGTGATTATTTTTTGCAATTTTTCACAACAGGCCACTGGGGTGAAGCAGCTGATTACATCTTCACCTTTTGCACCTTGGTTGCAATCCTAGTCTTCCCGTCCCTGGACCTTCCTCCAGATCCTTAATTATAGTTCCTTTTGACGGCTCCCAAAGCCCACGGTTATTATTTTGGTTTGAGCAGTAGCCACACTGCGCTTTGAAGACACAATCCTGTTCAAAAAATTTATAATCGATGTAATGGATTTTCACACTTGAACTCCAAACATATATTAAAAAAATCTATGATGTCATGCACTTCTGACCCCCCACATTCAGCCCAGAAGTGCTTTCACAGCCATAAGTGACATTACAAGGTAATACATGTGAGTTTGGGGGAGGGAGATGGAAAGACCAGAAATCAAGTCATTTTTTTTCTCTCCGCAGACAATGCCAGTACCATCACTAGTAAACTAGCCATAAATAAAAAACATGAATCCTGGAGAAATGTTTGTAGGTACAAGATGTCTGGAGATTTGGCAGCCATATGCTGGGGTATATTTTCACTGCTGCAAGGCATTGGGCACACAACACCCCACATTGGCCACCCGAGCAAAGGTTTGCTCCAGAACACCCACCCGGGCTCTGCAACAGGCTTCTTTAGTGGGCAAGGCAAGGCAAGACAGACATCCAAGAGATGAGAAGGACAAAGCACCCCTTGGAGGTGCCTGTTGTTCTCCCGCAACTATAAAAGAAGCCTCTGCAATTAGCTTAAAATAAACACCTGTCTTTTTGGCAGTTAAAAATAGTTCAGACAAACCCCAGCCTTTTTCTGTCTTCCCATCTAGAAAAATAATCACGTTCACTTTGGATGGAGCACCAAGTTAAATTACTGAGATGTCAAGTGCTTCATTAACAGTTTCCTACCAGAGAGTTCAGCACTTGTTTCAAGAACAACCCTTTGGTAAGAAAACAAAGCAAAATTAGAGATTCCAAGTGAAACGGGAGTATTTAGAGAGTAGTCAAAATAACTCACATCACTACTGAGTGTAAACTCCCAGGGGAAGGGACCATCTTTTACTTCTGCATTTGTGTAGTCTCTTGCCTAGATGGGGACTGTAGATTCCAAGATGCAGTTATATTGCACATAATAAATAATACATTCAATGCTGTCCTTCCTACTGCAATTTTTCTTGCTCCAGAATTCCTCTAGCCAGACCAGCTTTGCCCCACAAGAGGGTGGCAAAGGTTTTTAAAGACGGACATCTCCAAAAAGTATGTATATCCACAGCTCTCTGCTGGGTTAATCTTAAACCTAAAACTTGTCTCCAACTTCAGGAAAGAATAGCCAAAATAAATAAATAAACAAGCAAACCAAGAAAACTTTTCTAATGGGACAGGAATTTCAGACTTGACAATCAGTAGAAGACGGGGAATCCCAGTCTTTGCAAAACTGTAGGATGACGTGAGACAAGCAATCAACAAGAATGTCCCGCAGCGGATGCTGTCCTAGGCAAGGGCTAGACTAGCGGGTTCCTGAAATCCCTTCAATCCTATTTCCTCCAACACCTGGGATTCCTCTGGGGAAAAGTGCAGGGGAAGCACTTTCTGCCTCACCCACCCAAATAGCTTCATCAGACACAAGGCTCTTAGTAATACAAAAGGCAGTAGAATAATTCAGACAGACACAGAAAGTGCAATCTGGGCAGAGATGCACAACAGTGTCATTCGAGCTTAAATGAATAAAAATTTAAATTTAAATAAAAAAAAGAGAGAGAGAAAACTGAAGACTAGCTTCTCTCCAAAAACTGCTTCTAAATCTAAACTACCCTTGCAGGTGACTGGATCACATCCAAGCAGTCTTAAACACTCACAGTCTAACACTGTTTGTCCTTTCATTAAAGGTCACTGTTTTCCAGGCTACTGAGTTTCTTTGCACATTTCTAGATCACACATGAGCTCTGTTGCACTATACACATTTTTTCTTCACAGGGGTTAAATGAGGCAACTCAGTCTTATCTTAGAATAATGCAGTGGTTAGGGAAAACCACATCTATCAGTCAGCATGGTTAAGCAGGAAGAAATCTGGAGCTGGCTGTTAGTGAATTATTTAAGACAAGAATAAGGGCAGAGAAAGAATGAGCAGAGAAATGGAAATACTTCGGTACCAGAGAGCGTGGGCTTCTTAACCCCGTAGCTTTCCCATTTTTTTTCCTACATTTCTGCAATATACACAGAATTTAAAAGATAATTGAAAGGTGACATCATATGCCTTACATTGATCAAACTGATCACTAATGCATGGAGCAGTATTTTAGAGAAATACTGCTAGCAGTAGCTTCTCATAAACTATGAAAAGCTGAATGGGACTTTTTCCCCTCCTTTTCTGATTGTAAAATCATCAGAGAAGGATCTGACATCAGTAAAGATTCACTGGATTTAAATGGGGACCCCTCAGAGGTGAGACGTGTCCATTCACAAAATTCCATGAGAGAGAGAAGTACGGGAAGAAGGAATCATGTCTCCAAGCCTTTTCCGGAAAGAAACACCACAGCCACCCTCTGAAAGTAATGTTATACAGCAGCACTCTTAAATATTTATGTCTGATGATCTTGGAGTTCAACCAGCTGATGCTACTAAGCAATACTGGGTAGTGTTTATATACAACAGCATATAAGGCATTATGTTTAATTTAAAGCTGCCTAGCACCAACATATCTGGTCTTGCAAGTTCTGCTACAATGTTTTTAAGTGAAAACCATGACTTCTATATACACATTTCATCATCACTCACACTCCTCTGTTCACGACCACAGGAAAATGGCTTAGGAATAAATCTTAGTCAAAATCAGTTTCTATATCCTTTTTTAGCACGGTTCCACAGATACCCACAAATCTGAAATGACCTTGCTTTTAAAGGTAACATGCACCTCTATAAAGCTTTTTCATTTCCCCCAAGAGTTCTTAAAATATACACAGAATACAAGAAATCAACATCAATGCTTAAAATCCAAGTGCAATGACATTTACAGGCATGTGGCTCAGAAGCAACCTTCTGAACACCCTCCCTTACAGCAAACTGTTTTGCAGCACAACTAACCTGAAGATTAATGCTCTCCCTCACAGTCTATCAACAGCATCTGCTGAACTGAACACAGCCTTAGAAGTTCATCGCTAGACTTGAGGGTCAAGTTCATCTTTGATATAATCCCACGAAGCTCCCAGAGTTCCATGTGTGACAAACTTGGCCTTTTATGTTTTTCTGAAGGGGTCACCAGGCATGTGACAGCCAAATAACATCACCTGCATACATGAAGCTAAAATAGGTGCAAAAACATCTGAGGAAAGGATCTCACCACCTGAGATAAAAAAGCAAATTCCCCGTGACATCTGACAGAACATCATTCAAAGCTCTTTTTCAGCTCTTCAGCTCTTGAAAAATGGTTCAGAATACCATTAGCTGATCCCCTCTAAGATAAATATGTATACATCTCAAATTTTATCTTTATCTCTCTGTATACCCACACACATGTAAGCAAAACTTAAGCATCTGAATTATCACTACTTACTAGACAAGCCTGAGGCAGGAAGCTGTTCACCCTGGAGATACTCCACATGCCCTCGAGGTACTGCTGAGCTTGGATAGTGACGGAGCTCAGAGCACCGCTGAGACCGCTGGGGGCCACCGTGACTTGAACGCTGGAGTTCGGAAAACTGCCCCCACCTTGAGACCATCCAAATCCCTTCTTCCTCTCTGCCCCAGAGAAGAGATTTGGTGACTTTCCAGACTGCCTGCCCACCTGCCCAGCAATGAGCGGCAGGTCTCTCTGGGAAGAGACCGTGACCATCCTGGGTACCATGCTGGTCACTGGCCCAGCACTGGCTGGGAGGTCGGGCATCTCTGGGTAGCTGGCGTGATTGAGGGTGTGCATCATCTGAATGGCTTCCTGCTTCAGCTGATTCAAGTGAGTGGCACAAGTTTCACATCTGCTCTCTCCTTCATTCCTGTTTTTCTGTAAATAGTCAGGCACTTGAAGCTTGTCAAAAATTAAAGCTGAGAATCGTGGGTCCTAAAGAAGGGGGGACAGGCAGAAAAAAAACATACAGAGTTAAAACAATGCAAAAAGAGAAATAAACAAAAGTTCTTTGATTTGCTCTCCATCCATGGAAGTACTTTAAATCTATTCTGGTAACTTTCAGCCTTTTTTCTCTCCCGAATACCCTAGAAGACTCACAAGCCACAACAGATTAATAAACCATAAGTGAATTCATTTGTATTAGACCCAGCATGAAAATTATCATCAGAACTGAACAGTGGAGCTGTGGTGTACTTGGTAACTACTCATTCTTCTAATTAACTCTCCTTCGGAGACATCTAAAGCGCCTGTGTTTCCCATGCTCAGAAACAATGTTAGTTGAGATGCTGAACCTACAAATATCGTAATGTGTTTCAAAGGCATACCACCACCTTAAACCCAGGAAAATTAGGCTTTGAAGTATTTAAAAAAATTAGTGCGTGACCTGGTAAATGTTTTGTTGTCCTCACCCTCAGAAATGATTAATCAAGTGGCATAAAAAACAGTTTACACGGTGCTGCCCACAGCTGGCTTCTCTGCTAGAGAGGACCGTTATTTCTGATCTTTGCAACCCAGATGGTTGCAATATTCCCTTACGCTACAGTTGCTTTGATGAGAAATAGATTTGAGCCTACAGCCATGTGTGAAGGTGTGACAATGTGCACACTAAGAAGCTGATTTAAAAGCAACACCTATTTTGTTTCCACAGAGCAATTTTTTCCCCCTCCCCCTTGCTAGTTCATTTTAAGGCTGCCCAGACGTTTTAAAACCCAGCTCTGTGTTTCCATTTCAGAGACAGTTACCTGTCTCCCAAAACACACAAATACCTTCCCGTCCCAAGCTTGCTACCGTAAAGATTAGTCAAGTGATTAAACCCAGTCCTGTTGCAAATCTGCTATCAAGACTAATGCCGTGCAGTAAAACTGACCCAACCTCACACACTCTCATTGAGCTCTCTAAACAATTACAGCTTTAATGAAATCACAGCACAGCCAAAGGTTTATTTGTATAACTATTTTAAGTGAAAATATTTAATTTGCTTGTTAATAATGAGGGCACACAAAGCTAAGTAAGTCAGCCATCCAACATATGCTGGGGGTATCCCCAGATCAGTACTCATTTTTAAAAATTAGTTACTTTATGCCCAGCTGCAATTGCTCTCTAGGAAATGAATGTCCTATTAGAAAACTAACTAATTCTGGTTTTAATTACAACACACATCCATAAAACTCTTTTAAGAAGTCTTGGCATTGGTACTTTAGCTTTGCTCATTATTCTCTTTCAACTGCACTATTTCCCTTTGCTCTGAATTCAGAAAATCCTAAAACACACTGCCGAACTTCTCCTGCAGCAGCACAGAATTTCTCATTTTCAGCTGCTGGACTACTCCTGCAATAGTTTTTAATCTATCTCACAAGACACAGTACAGTGTTGATAGAAACCATTGTGAGTATATCTAGCATCACATCATTCAACAGCCAAAAACCATTAACAAAAGTTGTTTTTTCCACAGTAATCTAAGTTATTATTTACTTACTGACTTGGGGGAGGGGAAAAAAAAAAAGAAAAAGAAAAAAGGTACTTCTCAGGCTAAGGAACTCAGCTACTCCTGGCTGAACAGTAAGTTGTATTCACATTGGCTGACTGAACAATAAATTGCATTCACATTAGTGAATTAGTTTACAGAATCAAGTGAAAAGACACTTTCATTTTTGTCTCTTTTCTCTTTATTGAGGTTTAGGATCCTGGTAAAAAATGCCTTTGAAGTTGCACCATTTGCTCACCCTCCCGAGCAAGAAAATTCTTTCCCTCCAAACCTCCCTGGAGACGGTAACACTAAATGAACAGATATTAGTCAGGAAAAGTAATATTCTAGAAATTTTTTTCCCTAACCCTTCAGCAGAAAGTGCTATTGGTTAGACTTAAAAAAAATAGAAAAGCTCAGTGCTGCAAGCACTAGTAGGCCTCAAGCAAAACAAAGGCCACGCAGTCTGTCTCCCAAGAAAAACAAACAGCATGGTGCTCTGCAAAAACCCTTCCAGGGGAGAGAGCCCTCTGAGCAAATTCTTGCCGAGGCTGACACACAGCATCTATTCAAATATCCCAAAAAAAAGCAGCACCTTCCAGCGCTGGGTGCCCCGTCCGCAGCCAGGCACATCCCTGAGCTCGCTCCTTTGATCCAAGTTGGGCACACAAGGAACCACCTGCAGGTCCCAACTGCGTGAGCCTCATCTGGCAATGTTTAAAATTGCTATCAAATGTCAAAAGTTTCAAATAAGCAATTAAAGCAAATTACTAGGTGAAACAGGCTTCTCATTTAAAAGAAACTACTTCTTTTGATGTAAAGAAAATTAATGACCCCAATTCTAGCTCCATAAACATGGTTTACAGTGTAAGCAGATCAGAGTCAGGCCCATCTTGCAGTTACAAGGAAATTGAGTGGATGCTATATTAAAGGGGGAAACAAAAAAAAAAAACAAAAAAAAAACCCACCAACCAAACATAAAATTTAAAAAAAAAATTCACTTATTTAGAAAAGTATAGAGCAAACCATAAAAGTACATAGGAAGCCAATTTTAAAACTTCTAAATTTTTTTGTAGTTAAAAAAAGCCATCTAATTTCCATTGCCTGTATTTTGCCAAGCATTTACAAGGAGCCTTTTGACCCACTCATCCAGCCCCTGTGATCCCCAGTTTGCATCTGTGGCCGTCCTCCTCCAGCACCTCACCGAGGGCCAAGCTGTATGCTTAGATTATTTTTATTTTTCCACTCTGTGCGACAAAAACACCTGGCTAATGGTTGGGCGTGAGGGGCAGAGGAAATGCAAGTTACTGTTAAAAACATTAACCATAACTTAAAAGTTAAGCCAGCCCCATTAAAGAGGTTTTACTATCCAGTGACAATGCCTGGTCCTGGCGAGCCCCCACTCCAGCAGCTCACACCCTAACAAGACTGGGGTGGAAGTTACACTCTCATGTTTTACAGGGGGGAGAAATAAAACTTGAGTGACCAAATGTGTTAGACGCACCCGTGGGAGGAGGGGAAGCAGTTAAAGCCATCCTTGTTACAGCTCGGCTGGCAGAGAGGCAAGCCAGACAAAGACGGTGTGCAAGTCGCTGGGGGGGTTGGCACAAAAATTAACACACACAACATTGAAGCCTCCGTTCCAAACAGTGCTCCAGAAACAATTTAGTCTGCTGTGCTACAAAGAAGACGACTCCTTTATTCCCGCACAGTATAAATAAACTATGCTGTCTTTGTCACACCTACGTTCCGAATGCTGTTCTTACCTTCTGAACAAGCAGGATAAGCAAAATACTGTGATGCTGTCATTTTCACAGCTTCCCCTCAGATTACAGAAACCAAAACCCTAATTTCAGTCTCAGCTTGTTAACTTTTGCATACGAATTTTAGATATTCAAACATCACAGATTGTTAGAAGAATAAAATAAATGATCCCACCACTAGAGACAACTGCACTGGGGAGCCCAGCAGCCCCCAGCGAGGTCAAGGCACGAGATAATTACATCTACTCATATGAGCAAGAATTTTCTGAAACACTTGAATTTACCACTGGTTTTCAGTAAGCGGTTCTTACAGATACAAGCAAGTTTACAAACTGCTACTGGGAGATTAAACACACACATGCAAATTGCCCACTCAAGGAAGAGCACATAGACGTGGTCTGTGAGTCCTTCCAAGATCAGGCAGGCAGGATGGCAAACCTGGAAACCCGGGATTGTGCTCCCACTAGAAAACATGGCAAAACACGCGTTTAGTTCAACACCAGCTGCATTTAGCCTGGAGTTTGCCTTCAGGCTTTATCTCTGAAACCAGGAGCAGGGAAAACTAGCTCAGATTTGAAAACACATCCAGCAACACAGAACAGAGAGAAACAAACTCATTTTAATTCCCGTTTCCCTCTCTGATGTATACTTCAACTGCTGCATTGCCTCCCCGTGAAATCCAGCGAGGGCCAAGATAGCACTGATGCGCTGCATACGGGGCACACAAGCAAAACCCACATCACCTCACAACTGTAAAATACTACGGCCTGAGACCACTGCCCTTGAAACTACAGACATACTCAAAGCAACTGGGATGTGGCCAAAGGCCAGCAGCTCTGAAAAGCCCCTCTACCGTTTAGGCACCAAAATCATAGCCAAGTCTCCAAAAGCATGCAACACCGAGTGACCTTGCTGGAGCTGAACTCTTTTGAAAGCCTGAAGTAGTCTGTCAGTGATACTGCACTTAAAAAATATAGATTCTTCTGAAATTTTATCCTAATCTGTAATTTCCCAAGTATTTAAAAGTTTGCAGTTAGATTGTTTGTTTAGTTAACAAGGAATAATAGACAGTTTTTCAACTGCAAAAGAGAAACAAAGATACAAGCTTTAAATCTTACCTGCAGCTACCGACTTGTAACTCCCAAACTAACCAAGAGGAGAGGACGCAGAAAAGCATCTGGATTCTCACTTAAGTCCCTGAAGTAATACCCACCCATCTGTAACCTAATCCTTTCAGCGAGGAACTATCCACAGAGTGCGAACAAACGATGACGAACAAATGATGAAAAGTCAAATTGCCAACAACCGTCCTCAGTAATTACCTGCAATTCTGCCTGGCACTAGTTTCTGCAAGGCAAGTGTATCTGGAGCAGTATTCTGAATTGAATTAAATTCCTGATATAAAGATAATTAAAAAGAAAGAAGAAGAATCACCGAATGTCACACTGAAATATATACTTAAATACAGACCTAGGTAAACAACATTTTTAACGGATGCTTTGGGAGAAAGGAATGTACTTTCCCAGTGCAAAAGAATCAATGTTAATGATTTTTTTTCCTTAATTGTCTTCCCAGATTTCTGCTGTGCTGCTTATAAAATAAGTTTTTATCTTACATGACATTGTGAAATATCCACTAATATCTTCTATATTGACAAATACTTTCAAGGCTGATGCTTGCTTTCAGCTATATAGCAGTCATTGTCAGAAAAAGAGGAAAAAGAACACTACACAGCAAAACCAGAGACTGTTCAATGTAATCAAGGAAAAAAGCAGTACTAATGGTTAATTTTTTTTTATTTTTTTTAAAAGAAGTTTCCAAGTAGCTGGCTATCTCAAGGCAGTGAAAATATGATCTGCAAGTCTTCAAGTAATCCATGTTGTGAATTCATTCAATTACTGACCTAATCTTATCAGAATATAAACAATCAAGGAAAAACAAACATACAAAGCTTTCACAAAAACAGAATTCACTAGAAGTCTCATCTCCCAAGGGTTAAAGGTATCGGGAACTTGCAGTGCAACTTTGCTGTCCTTGAAAACAGCCCTCTGAATAAGCAGGAGAGCAATCCACATTTGCAAAGCAAGCAAAATGTGCATGCGTTTGAAAACAAATAGATGCATTTTTAAGGCCAAATTCCATCCGGCCTCTCTTCCTGAACATATCACTACCTTTAGGTGGAAGATTAATTTAAGCCAATGGACTGTGGACCCCCTCCCATGCTGTCCACTAGCAGGATTTCTCCAATCCCATTATTCTGTTTCTAACCACAACTTCAGGTATTGCATACGGACATATCCCACTGACTCTACCCAGCTGAAACCCAACCCAATTTCTTTTCATCTTTGACATCCCAAAGAGTTTGGGTGGGCGGGGGGGAATATTGGAGCACATTTTCTTACTTATAAGTATACTGCATCTCTTTTAAACAGCGCCCATCTTTCTAACAAAAGTCAAGCAATACGATAAATCTGCTAAAAAACGCATGACCCCACACTAAAAATGACTGCGGCGCATTTAGTTATTCTGCAGCCTCCACTGAACTCTATTTATTTCCATTTCCTGCCCACTTTAATGTACTTCAGTGGCCCGCAGTAAAGTTAAAGCAATAGGTGTCCGTCATAAAGATGAATAGTGCTATTGGAATGCATAATACAGTGGAAAGAGGAAATGAGAGCAATCTGGTTTATTTACATCTCAGGCTCCCATCAGCACCTCAACCCACCTCCCAGTGGTTTCAGCCGCCTTTCCTGTTATCTTGCTGCATAGTGCCCTGCAATGATTTGGCTTTTAACCTTCCAGAACCAGAGGGTATGAGCTGATCTCCCAGATCTGTGTTCATGAGCTGGCAGAGTCTTGGAGCAAACAGCCATGCAGTGTGTTTAGTGCAAAGAAAACAAAATAAAGGTAGTGGTTGCGATTTAAAATAATTAAAGACACAAACAAAACAAAAGACCCCAAAGAGATCTGCTATCACAGTTAAATTTAGATCAACATACAGGAACCTGATTACTTCTGAAAAACAGTAATTACTGTATGGCAAAATATTACTTTTAATCTCCTTTCTTTACGATCTAATTAAACAGATATTTTACTTGCCTTTGGAAAATGTTTCTCTTAATTTCATTCAATTGTAACATTTGGTGTATTCTATAAACTACACATCCAAACTAGTATGTAATTTTGTGCTTATTTTTAATAGTGTATGACTTAATTTAAAAATTATTACTTTTAATTTGCATGTTTATTGTTGGTTTTAAGTAATCCTTTAATTTTCCCCCTTGGGTCTGTGGCTTACTGTAACTTCACAATGGAAATTCAGTACTGATTTTGTTCATACGAAAACACTGTCCTCCAACATCCATTGTGCCTTTCTTCCTTTCTCTTTTTTTTTTTTTTTAAACTTTCATCAAAGTATTATTTTAAACAGCAGCAAGTGTTTGGGGAAATAGTTGCCTACTCATCACCACACAATACTTTAGTGTCTAAAAAGCCTTTGTTTGACTGTTACTTTCAGAAATAGCCACTTAAATGAAATGGCCTTTCAGAAATTCAGACAGAAACTTCTGATGGAAATTAGACACTTTTCTTTAAAAGATACATAGTTTTCCATCCTTAATTATATATGTCTTGAAATCAGAGAGTAAATTTTTGTTATCTTACGAGCATGGTAAATCAGATTACAGAAACTCTGCCTATTAGACTGAACAAAAAGTTACAACTTCTCTTTCCTTTTAAAAGCCAACTGAGTGCTTATGAATAGACTACTCTGGAAACCAATGCTCTCTGATACCTTCATCACATTGAATGCTGCCTACTCCACGTACACTTTGAGTTCCGTCAGGCTGCTCAGATAATACCATAGCTCTGCATTTCAGCATAGGGATGAAAATCAGAGAGCAGCACCCACCACACAGAAAACATGCCATCTTGTCAAAATGCCTCAGAAACATCATTAGCATTGTATTGGAAACAAAAGGATGTTTCCATGATTACAATTATTTAGACGACAGCCCATGTTTTCAGAATGACAAATTGCAGTGGTAACCCTTGTGAGATGTACTCTCACTGATGAACTTGGGCCAGAGACCAGCAACCCAGCACAGACAGCCCAGTGGACTACGAAAGGAGTAATGCCCCATATGAGATCTTCAATGTATTTAAGTTATCATAACTGCATTTGTCCCAGTAGAACTGCACCCATTTGTATCAGACGTACCTTTAATGAGGGAGTTCAAGAACCTCTGGACACCAGCTGCAGTGAAAGCAACTCCAGCTTAGAAAAACTGGACAGGAAAAAAAGTGCTTGGAGCACTCAGGACATCTGCATACAAACCCTACAACTGTTTCAGTCCAACCATCTGAATCCAATTAAAAGAATGCTCAGCGGCAGAAGTTAGGGAGTGGACACATTTTCTAAATGAACATCATTAGCATAATGTAGATTTAAAATCAACTATGAAAACTAGTGCTTGGCATTGGATCACACCCTCTTAGTGTCTCTTTCACTTGCTCATTTAATCAATTATTTGTTTGGTAAATGAATACTTGAGGACCGTACAGAAATGATTTAGCTTTCACAACTGAAGTGCTGCCCATTGTGCACTCCTCCTGCAGGCTACAAACTGCTGCATATAGTGCACAAGTAGCACAGTCGGCAGCCTGTCTCCAGAAACAAAGTGGATTACACTTACTCTTCATCTTTAATTAAAGTGCCACTGTCTCAGTTTAAGTGCTTCACCAAAAACTGACTTCCTGGCTGAAAAATCTTAGGTTTACATCTGAACTGAAACAGTCCTGTAGTGGGTTAGAGTTCTTCCTTTTTCTCCTTGCTTGGATTCAATCAAGGTAAAAAAAAAAAAACAGAAGAAGAAAAAAAAAGTCTCTAAGCAAGGATGAACAGAAAAGGAATGATGAAGTGTATTTCTAACTCCTCAACCACAAGCAGACCACACACTGCCTGGAGAGTCTGCTCTAGTTCCTTTGCTTACTAGGTGGCACATGTGTGAGACACCACCTCCCTCTCCAATCTGTTCATCCCACAGCAGCTCTTGAAAATGGATTCTTGGGTGGCTCTTTTAAATACCACTCTTCAACAGAGGAACTTCAGCAAGTAAATTCACAAATTTGCCACCAGCTACCTGTTGGAAAGTGAGGTCCTCCGGTATCTGGACTTCGATGGAAGTAAGGTCCACGGTTGTCCCTTGGTTTCGATTAAGATGTGGTGCATAGAAGTAGTTGACCTCATGCTACTGGCGCCATTTTGCCTTAGAAAGAAGAGATAAATACGCAGATCCTAAGGGGGACAAATATGCAGATCTGCAGGCAGGGGACATTGCCCAAAGAATCAAATCATCCTCCTATAGAATATCATTAGGGTGAAGTACGATCTCAGCCATATAAACAGCAGATGGAGACAGACCATTCGAGGAACGTCTATAGGACAAAAATCAGTTTAGAGAACAAGAATGTTGTGTGAAGTTCAAAGGAGTGTGGTTTATTTAGTTTAGAACAGAGAAAACCAAGGAGAGTCCTCCAGTACACAAAAAGTTGTTACAAAGGGACTAGTGACCGATTACTTTCCACATCCAAAGGAAAATAAGACATTCTACTTGTCAGCAAAGATGCCTTAAGAAAAACTGTCAAAAAGTGAGCAAATACTGGCAAGTGCTACAGAATGATGTTGAGAAATCTCTTTCCTTCATGACTGGTTCTAGAGAGCAGGTGAGAAACATTCATGGGAGGTAATCAAGAGATGGGTGATCCCATTTCAGTGGAGGAAGCTGGACTACCTTTTAAAGATTTGAAGATCCTCTTCCAGCCCTACGTTCTTATGACCCTAATTTTTGGAAAAGATGAGTAACACCTCAGACAGACTTGTTGCTTGGGTTCAAGTGCCACAGACATACAAGGAACATAGACTTCAAAATACTATTCTCCTAGAAGACTATTCAGTAACCTACACGACCTTGCGCAGAGCAAGTCTTCCAACTTCCATCATTCCCATATTAATTCCATGCCTCTTGTCCTAGTTGTGACCCTCTGTATCACCTTGAGTAATTCTTCTTTTGCTAAATACTCACAGCCCACCATCATGATACTAGAACATTGTAATTAATTATACTACATATATATACTACATATATATTCTACTTTCAATCTACCCTTACAGATAAAAAGTACAGAATTGTCACATTTCATTCCCTCCATGTTCAGGGGATAATTTTAGGAATCCAAATGAGATGCCTAAATTAGATGGTTTAAGTCCAACTGCTCCTATCTGTTCATAACATGCTGGAAATAAACATAATAATCAAGATTGATTAAAACCTCAGAAATGAGAATGGGAGAAAAAAAGGGAAAAAAAGAAAAGAAAAAAAGAACACTCACCCACCAGAGAGTACTAGTTGCATGACAATAACTAGACTATCTCCTGGCAAAGGTTCAAAAAAAACTTCATTGCAAAGCCCACTAAAAGGAGCTGTGAAGGAATGCAAACCAGCAATTCCAGATTACAAATGGAATACATCTCAGAGTTGCTGATGGTAGACCAGAAATGTTGGTAACAGGATGGCATGAGAAAGATGAATCCACAGCTTATCTGTCCAGATGTTTCTAGAAGCTCTGCCATCAACACATTTCATAGCACCTAAAAAAGTTTTTTCTCAGTAAACCTGTTGCTCCTCTGATCCTGAGACATCTCTATCAGGTTTTCAGAAGTAACAGATAATCACAAAAAAAGGTATGTTTTCCCCCAGATACCCCCATAAAATGACAGATGGACAGAGATATCAAAAACCTAAATATATACACTGAACAAAGAACAATAAGAACAAGTTACTTAAAGAGCTCCCGAAAACTTAATATAGTCCAGTGTGTTCTACGGTCATAATTTACTTACAGACTTCTCCTATGCAACAGTTTCTTTAGATGAGAAGTTCAGCAACTAGCACCACAACATTGTGGACCATGAACTAGTAGCACTGTCATAGTAAGACGCTATGTAGAAATACAGCAAGAACAAGATGATTATTATTAGTTGTAAGATTGTCTTGTTGCTGGTTTTGTTGATCCTGTTGGTCCACAGCAGTCATTACCTCATTAGTATTAGGTAATTCTTACCTACAAAATAACTTACATCTAATAGTCCTATGTCCGATCAATCAGTTGCTTTGCATGAGAGTACTTTGGCTTCCCATAAGAATACCACTTTTTGCAATTTGGCTGCTATCCTTTGACCATACAGTCTTGCAAAAAGCCTTTCAATGGCTTTTCAATGCATTGTGAACAATAAAGCATGTATCCAGCCTTGAACCCCCAAATAACAAGTAAGAATTGCCTTTGTCAGCCCAGCAAATCACACTCGCGTGAGCAGGACAACAGTCCATGTATCGGTATAGGTTCGGGACTGACTCACTGGAGAGCAGCACAGGGGAAAGGGACCTGAGGTCCTTGTGGACGGAGGGATGACCATGAGCCAGCAATGTGCCCTGGTGGCCAGGAAGGCCAATGGCATCCTGGGGTGTATTAGAAGGGGTGTGGTCAGTAGGTCGAGGGAGGTCCTCCTCCCCCTCTATTCTGCATTAATGANGGGTGACCTCATCAATGTTTATAAATATGTTAAGGGTGAGTGTCAGGAAGATGAAACCAGGCTCTTCTCGATGTCATTAAGTGATAGGACAAGGGGCAACGGGTGCAAACTGGAGCATAGAAGGTTCTGGGTTAACATAAGGGAAAACTTTTTCACCGTGAGGGTGACAGAGCACTGGAATAGGCTGCCCAGAGAGGTTGTGGAGTTTCCTCCTCTGGAGACATTCAAAACCCAACTGGACACGTTCCTGTGTGATGTGCTCTAGGTGGCCCTGCCTTGGCACGGGGGTTGGACTAGATGATCTTCCAAGGTCCCTTCCAACCTCTAACATTCTGTGATTCTGTGTGATTCTGTGTTTAATACCCACATGTAATCCTTATGGTGAGAAGCCCTGCAGTGGTCCTGTGAAACCTGCAAGCTGTGTAACCTCTCCTCATCCAAAGGTCTGGTGTAATCAAAAAGGAGCAACTCCCTTTGCCTAAGGTCTCTCTTCTACAAACATAAATCAATGTCCCTATGCCCACAGGCACAAACCCACCCCACCCATGTCCAGAGCATGTTGGAAGCCATGTTAATAGGGTTTATAAACTCTGCTATGACACGGGATATAAACATATTAAACACATGGGCAAAGTGAGCTTGTATCTGCCTATAACACACATAACATGTAGACATGCCCACAGATGGCTGGCTAAAATACCTCTGTAAACTCTTTCAGGCTCCTCACACACACAAAAAAGACTTATCTCCTGAGACACAGAAGCAATCAAATACCTGGCAACAGCCTTCAAAACCCTTCAAGCCAGATCCTATTAAACCCAGCAACTAAGAGATGAAAGATTCTAGCCTGTCCTACCAGACACACTTACAGGGCTCTTAAACATTTACAGTATCTAACATTGCCTCAACATAAATTCCACAAATGTAGACAATGCCTAACATCACAGGATACATTTATGTTTCCATTCAATTGAAGGTACTACATAAAAGGATGCTGTTTTTTTTAATTTGTGTTCTGGGACCTTGGAAAAGAAGCTGCCTCATCACCTGCTGGAAAAGGCCAAGTACAGAGGAGGAAAGTGTTCTTTTAAGAAGAGAAATTACAGCCTCAGAGTGAGACTTGGGCCCTGAAGAAATCCATGGCAACATTCATACTGAATGTCAAGTCAATATTTCCCCCTCTAAGTTGAAGCATCCCCGTTCCCCATCTTAAATCAGCAGTGAATTCTTTCACCAACCTGCTTCTCCATTTCATAAAAAGCCCATGAAATGTGTGTTTGTAGTTGTTGGGTGATGAGTTAAGTTACATCTTACTGTGCAAATTTCCCCCTTCATTTTAAAATGAAGTTTTGTGGCAATAGCTAATGTGTCAAATTTGCAGGAAATTAATTAAAAAACCATGTGGGCCACCCAAATTGCCTTATTATTATTATTTTAGATGTAAATACACATTTAAAACCCAAAAACTGTGTGTAATCATGCCTTGCTAACATCCTTATACAATCTGACAGCTTGTCAAAGAGCTCCTATTGTGGACAGCACCGAAACAGTTCTACAGATCATTAGAGCTAAAGGCCAGTGAAGATAACCATCTTGTCCTGCCTCCTGCACATCACAGCCCTGCTAATTTCAATAAGGAGAGTCAGTGACCCTGATGGGTTTATTTAATGAAAATAGATACATTAGTATTTCAAGACACACTTTTCTTTGAGCCCACGTGTCTTTCAAAGCCACAGTACTTCTTAGAGAGTCATGTTTTTAAAGTACAAGGTATATGAATAAAAAACATACCATCAAACAGACAGGGATAGCACTTGAGGTGACGTAAATCCAGAGTTGACACACACTGTCCTTTGCTCCTGTGCCAGTTTTTATCAGCTGGGCCAGAAACTTCACTCCTATGGTCAACTTGAAAAAACCCAAGTGGTTGATTGCAGGCCTCTCAGCACCATCCTGGACACTGACTGTCTACTGGGAATATTTGATTTACGCTTGCAGCTCTAGTCTCAGAGAAACACATTATGCAGGATACGCTCAAAGATGTGTGTTTCACTTCACAAGAGGGATACTGTGATTCACAGGAAAAATCTACACAGAAGGCACAGACTAGGATGTTACTGCTCCAGCTCCAATCAGCAAATAGTCACCAAAATAAATTAACATCAGCATCTCATGGATGTCCCTGCATGAGGAGGCTGGGTAAGATTTATTCAAGACCACAATCTCAGGAGTAATTCATCAGAATCAAAGGTAAGCCAAAAAATAAATAAATGAAAATGGGACCAGCTAGAATAACAAAGCAGCACAGCCAAGGCAGCAGCCACATGACAGCCAGAGGCATCTCCAGAGCGATCGGAACAACTGTCCACAGATCTTGCCAATGAGCCAGATGCTGCTGCTGGAAGAAGCCTTGTGTTGATATAAACTCGGAGATGTGAGATGCTTAACACCAAGAGCAATCAATCTTCATGATTCCCACGTGGCAGCCAAGCTTCACTATCATGCCACAAAGAGATGGAAACAAACCTCATAAAACACATGTAGATTCTACATGACATCAAACTCCCCCCACCCTCCCCTTACGACTCAGAAACAAACCAGCAATTTGGGTGTAGCTATAAATGACCTGATGCTTTTCCTGAGTTAACAACAGAACCAGGAAAGAATATCGTAGGCTAAACAGCTCACTGTGCACACACTGCCAGAAAACCAGTGAACTTATCATACTGTATAGGAAATTCCTATCTTCCACACCAATTAGTGACCCAACAGTGATTGATTTTATAATCCCAAACTTGACTTACAAAGTGATTTCCTCTGGGGCCAACTTTCCATTACCCAGCATGTGGAAAATTGCACATGGCCAGTGCACTACAAAAACCAAGGAAAAATAAGTGCTATTTAAACCTCAATTCTACCATGCCTCCACATTCTTGCTTTCCTAAGGGATATGCACTTTTGACAGTTACTTCCTTTCCCTGCCCTAACATCCTATCTCCACCATACACCAGCTGGGCACTCAATCAAAACAGAAACAACAGGAACTAGCAGCTATTCATTACAGTAGGATCAAAACATTTCTAGGCACTAGCGCTCGGCCAAGTCACTGTCCTTGAAGACCCTGCCGCAATCCACTTCTTCCCTCCCATCACAGACACCATTACTGAAAGTGGCTCCACTTCAGCCTGAAGCACCACATATTAAAAATCACAGCTTTTTAATCAGAAGCCACTCGGTGGCAGGCGGTCACATATCAGAACTGCAGGAGGCAGTGAAACTGGGCAGCAGAAAGGTGAGAAAATTAACTGGCCCACAACACAGGCCGATGTTTATCTTTTATTTTAATCAAGCTAACATTAGCTCCAGTCTATAAAACCAGAATTGCACTGCACACTAACTACCAGCGTAATCACAGCAACAGCACCGCAATATGATTACTGGACACTAATTATATCTTACAAAGAGTTAAAGACAATCAAGTACGAGTAATAAAGATTTATATGCAGTTTTCCACTGACCTGGAAACAGCTTCATACATTAATAAGTTAACGTTACTGCCAGGAACAAAGCAAACAGTTACATCTACATGACAAAATACATGAAACACAAGAGCCAGATGTTGGGTCCTTTCATCAAGGAAGCAATTATTTAATTCCTGGGAAAAGATTTTCTCTCTCATTGTTCCATCAATACATAATATTGCTCATAAAAGACTCCTTGGCCTGGTCTGGGTACAAATCTGCAGCATTGCACAGAGCCACGAACCAAGGGTCGTCTTTTCCTGCCATGCAGTTGCTTCTGGTCCGGAAGCACAGGGCAACTGGAAACGTCCTCAGACTGCATCCACATGTCCCTATTCCACACACAAGGGGGCAGACCCCAAAGTGGCTGCAAAGAGAGACTATGCCTCCCCTCACAGCTCTCCAGGAAAGCTGGTTCTCCATGGGTGAGCATAACAGGGAACACCAGGGAGCTGCCCACACTCTCCATCACAGCTGCTGACCTTCAGCTCCCAGACAAGAGGGGTCCCTTGGCCACCAGCCTAGCAGCACCCTCCCCCAAGCACCACTGAGAACTGCCGGTCTTCGGTGAGTCATTTTGGCCATTGTCCCTCCTCCCAAATGACAACAGTCATCATCTCTCACAGGTGAACACCCAACAGCCACCATCAGCCACCACCCAAAGATCATAGAATAGTTTGGGTTAGAAGGGACCTTTAAAAATCATAGAATCATAGAATGGTTTGGGTTGGAAAGGACCTCAAAGACCATCTAGTTCCAACCCCCCTGCCACGGGCAGGGGCACCCTACACTAGACCAGGTTGCCCAAAGCCCCATCCAACCTGGCCTTGAACACTTCCAGGGATGAGGCTTCCACAAGCTCTCTGGGCAACCTGTTCCAGTGCCTCAACACCCTCACAGTAAAGAATTTCTTCCTAATATCTAATCTAGATCTTCCCTCTTTTAGTTTATATCCATTACCACTTGTTCTATCACTACACTCCCTGATAAACAGCCCCTCTCCAGCTTTTCTGTAGGCCCCTTTAGGTATTGGAAGGCCACAATTAGGTCACCCCAGAGCCTTCTCTTCTCCAGGCTGAATAACCCCAACTCTCTCAGCCTGTCCTCGTAGCAGAGGTGCTCCAGCCCTCTGATCAGCTTTGTGGCCTCCTCTGGACTTGCTCCAGCAGCTCCACGTCTTTACTGTACTGGGGACCCCAGAGCTGGACACAGCACTGCAGGTGGGTCTCACAAGAACCAAGACCCTCTCTCTCTCTGCCTCTCTTCATTGGAGAGGTGCTCCAGCTCCCCAACCATTTTTCATGGCCCATGCTCAGCCTTACCCACAGTGTTCACAGAGGCAATAAGGGTAAATATTTACACACTGGTCACATCCATAGGCCCAGCTGGGTCTGGGCCCCCCTGTGTCAAACTCACAATTCTAAAGCATTTAATGTGCTTACAAAAAAGTCACAAATTACACAGTCCTTGACACAACAAGCAATTTGGCAGTTTTGCTAACTGTGCTATGGACATTGTAACTGAAAAAGCACATCCCTCTGCAAAGTTACTGAGGCTGTCACTAGATAAAATAGCCAAACTCTGCCTTAAAATACTATCTTTAAGGTACGCTCTTGAACAAGACACAACAGATAGAAACACTAATAAACAGATCCATTAAGTAGGAAACATCCCTGCAGCAATTAAAACTTTGCAAAGTACTACAATGTACACCTGGTTATTGCTCTGACATCTGCTTTGCTTTTCTATGTGTTTGTAAGTTGGACCAAAGAGGAAGATAACCGAGTTTATGGACATATCATGACAAAAATGACAACAAGGTACTGTTAACGGTTCATGAAAAATGGCATAAAAACCTCAAATAAAGCATGTGTACTGTTTGAAATGCCTAAAAGTTACCGCTTTTTATAATGAACCATATACAACCAAATGGTGTTTCTTCTAATGCTGAAGAATAATTTTATTCTGAACCAAGGATCCCATCATAAAATGAGAGGAAATTCACAGTATGGGCAATCACAGTTGTGCTGAGCACATTTTTAGGCATATGGCAATTTTATAATGGTCATTGGGGATGAAGAGCTAAAATTCTGTTGCAGACTTTGAATTTAAGACATTTCACATAAAACTGCCCATCTCAGGAAACAAATAAATTGCTAAGTGTGCAACCTCATAACGTTGCAGCCAATATTCAGCACATGTAAATCCGACTACCTCAAAATATGAACGCTATTTTCAGTACAAGGACTCAATTACTTTAAACAGGGTCCAAATAAGTAAAAAAAAAAAAATCTGAAGGCATCATTAAAAAAAAACAACAAACATAATGAGATCTGTCTTAACTTTATATGGTCTGAGTTACCTCAACATTATGCAGCTACAATATGCGATCCAACGTTCCCAAGTAAAAGCCCTGATTACTATTGTAAGTCTGTCATTTAAATAGTTCCTTCCTGTTTAAAATGTAGAAAGCCAAATGCATTTTCCCACCACTAAGCATTGTGTAAGACTCCTTTCTCTTCCAGCAAGCTGGCTGAAGATGGATGAGCTTACAAACTGGTATCATTTTTAATTACGCGTTTTTCTCTCATTACTAATTTCCTAAACATGTCTCTAATCTTGCAGTGAAATCTCTGAGCACAGTAGGTGTATCCACATACATCATGCTCTAGAAAATTAATATGAGATAATGATCAGGACTGCCATCGCAACATAACCTGAAACAAGCAAGATAGACTGGAGGTGATACATACTCATTAGACTCTGATCTCAAGTGTTTCTGGAAAGCAGCTATTAATGGATAGTTTCCCTACATCCTGAGCCAGTTATTGGGGTCTGCAGGAAGAAGATGCTTCAAGCAACCTCCCCTTTGTGCTTTTCACCTGGCAGTTACAAGCTTGTGATGCTCAATTCATATTCACCCCTTCACTTCCCTACCCTGAATACTCCACCAAGAAGCACTGTTTGCATAAGGGAGCCACGATCCTCTGCTCTTCTGCAGAAGATAAGCACACGCAGCCCAGCTCCCTCCTGCCATTAGGGGTCCAACAGCTCCCTCCACCTAGGACAAGTGGGGCTGTCCTCTCCTAAGGCACAGAAGGAGAACAGAAAGCATTGGAGGTGTTCGCACCCATCAAACAGGTAGGAAGGCACATGCCCACGCACAATACGCTTACCAAAAGGGGTCACACTCCGAGCAGCTGTCTGCATCAGATGCTCTTTTGGCAGGCAGGAATCAGGACTATGTATAGACCCGTCAGCTTAGGTCAACCAAGTGCCAGCCAATTATGCACACAGGATCTGTCTCACTACCTGAAACACGTTGCACAGCTAAACACATTGCAGCGTTCTTTCACCATTAAACCAACAGGGCAAGACAGCAGCTTTTAGGGGAAAAACTAAAAAAGAAAACAAAAGGGCAACCATCACTGTGCTTTCTCCCCAGCTAAACACATCACACACCAAATTCTTAAGGGAATGGTACTTTCAGCATGCCAGCTGTCTTGTCAGCTGACACTTCCCAAACAAAAGAGGAAAACCCGAGGAACTGTTCAGAGCGGCTGACATTTAAGGAATCAAATAAAGCAAAACAATGTAAGTCACAAGCACTTAAATAAGTTTATATCTTCTAAGTGGTCTTAAAATATGTCACAAGTATGACTGCCTACTTACTCGAAGAAAAGGGATCACTGCTTTTGCACAGTCAAAAACATGAAGGTAGAGAGAGATTAGAAATATAACTGAAGTACACGCACCAGATTAATGCACATGAAAAACGGTGCATATATAAGGAACACCAACAGGAGGGCTCTGGTATATACGCATGCGACGCACTTGTCTGTACTTGCATGCTGTGCAAAATGCATATGCTAGATGGGGTAAGTATATCTAAAAATGTAATGCTAGCTGACTTGCCCTAGGTCCCTAGGGAGCTCTGAGCACAGACAGTGCGAGTAGGTTGGAGCCAAGATGTTTTGCTGTACTCCTACATGCTGCTATGGAAGATGGCTGATAGAAAAATTACACAATCGCACATTTTCTTCCTAAAAAAGAAGTCAACGTTTTCCCAAAACCACTATCAAAATTTCATCCTGTTTTTCTACCTGCTGTCCATCTACTTACCAAGATCACAGAGTCACAGAATAGTTTGGGTAGGAAGGGACGTTTAAAGGTCATCTGGTCCAACCCCCCTGCGATAAGCAGGGACATCTTCAACTAGATCAGGTTGCTCAAAGCCCCATCCAACCTGACCTTGAATATTTCCAGAGATGGGGCATCTACCACATCTCCAGGAAACCTGTCCCAGTGTTTCACCACTCTCTTTGCAAAAAAAAATCTTCCTTATATCTAACCTAAATCTACCCTCTTTTAGTTTAAAACCATTAGCCCTTGTCCTGTCACAACAGGTCCTACTAAAAAGTTTGTCCTCATGTTTCTTATAAGCTCCCTTTAGGTACTGAAAAGCTGTCCAGCCTTGATTTCTTCAAGAACTTCATGAAGAAATTAGACCTCCTATGAGAACACTGGTTCTTCTTGAAAACAAATACTGCTCTTCTACTGAACTTCATTCATTCAGCAAAGGGAAGGATAAGCTGGGGAATTCCCCCATTTTCTCTTTCCCACAGCATCTTGAAAGGGCCATGATGCAGACAGGTACGAACTCAAGGCTTCACCAGAGCTTTGCTGTGCACCACCAACCACCTTGACTGGAACCAGTGCCCAGATTGGACTCGTGATAATGCAGAGCTGCGCAATGCAATCCTCCACCTCAGGTGGGAACTAACTGACCACTGAAGTCAAGGTGAACCTTTCAAGTGACTTCACTGGGTTATGACTGCACTCCTCTTTAATTCTCGTTAGCATTTGCTGACAACTCCTTTACAACCAGAGGGACAGGTTCTTTATGAAAAGCCGTTTCGGCTGCCCCAGCTAATGCCTTAATCCACAGACTGAAGCAGGTCAGATTATCTACACGTATCAAACACAACATTATGCTTCATAAGCTATTTTTCTGCTTCAGTAAGGAGTAAACACGTTTTTATTTCTTACTGTGTTTACCCATTACCTCACCAAGTGGCATTATTGTTAGTCCTTCTGAGGCTCTCCTAGAATAGGAACGTATAAAACAGGATTTCCTCCAGCTCTGCATACCTACTTACTCCAGAGTCATTAATGACATAGGACTGAACTGAACAAAGACTTAACATCAAATGAGCATTCAAAACAGCTGGGAACAAAAATATATCTCTCTGGAACATTGCATCTCTGCTTTGTCTTTAAAAAAAAATGCCCAGGAGGCACAATTGACTTTAAAGATCACTTTTACAGCAATCTTTCCATGAGAAAAATGGAAGAGCTAAACACTTGCATGCAGGACATGTATCCCGGTGGGTTCCAAATTAAGATTATAGTGGATTTTACACAGCAATCTGCAAACCAGATTGTCCTTTTTGCCAGAGATCAGAAGTAGTTTCACTGCTGTCAAAAGAAACTCTGCAGACAACATCCAAGCCTTGCACAAGAATCCTCCAAAAACCCAAAGCAACTACATATTTTCTTCCATGTGATTACCAGCGATAGCTGAAATATCCAAGGGTAAGTAACACTGCTCAACTCTGAGATTTGTAAAATGCCTCTAACTAGTATTTTAAAGAAAACTTACAGATGTATATATGTGAGAAAAATACAAGTGATACTCCCCCAGGATTTGTCGAAGTTGCACCATTTGGATGTCAGATGGGGATATCTATCAGAAGGACTCATTCCCCGACAGAATGTGCTTCCCAGAAGAGCCAACATCGCACGGTGACACGCACCCTGCACCCATCGCACCGCGCCACAGGACACGCCACCAGTAGCCCAGCACTGAAAAGCAGCACACTTTGCTCCCCTCTCCCGTCCCTCCCTACCATTCCACAGACAGATACGCTAACTCAGGCTATGCTTTCAAAAGACACCCTGTAAGCACAACTCCCCTGAAAATAAACAGAAATTTGGAAGAAAATTACAGGCAAACAATGAAAAAACAAGCCAGAGGCTACAGACTGTCCATATCATTATCCTGTACAGGGCCAAAGTTGGTAGGACATGGAAGAAATAACCCAAAAGCTAGAAGGATATGCTTGGGTTCAGTGCTTAGCATCCAAGATTACCTTGGCAATCTCTTAAAACCTCGGTACTGGTGGTACACACAAAAGGAGAGGCAGCCGGCAGGCGGGGAGAAGCACACAGGCAACCTAAGGATGCTTGAGGAGAAACACTACTCCTCTGTTTCACGCTATCAGCTCCTGCCTGCCCGAGGACATTTCCTACCTCTACCTACAAACACTGCAATTCCCCAAACATTAAGTAAAGAGTCTTTGAAGATAACAAAGCTTCTTCTAATCTCTCACTGATGTCATTCCTGTATTGTACTCAGCTGAGCTACAAGACTCCTGGGTTAACTAACTTCTCTGTAAAATGAGGAGTACCTTAACTCTTTGCTCTTGCACAGACTTAAGGAATTCTGCTGAGGCACAAAAAGCAGCAGATTCTTCACACAGGATCTACATTTTTTCTTGTTGAACAATCATAGACATTTTTCAGCTCACTCCTTTAGATGCAGGTGAACTGCTTCTGTACCATCATTCTGCACCAGACCTTTCACCACTTCCAACGAAAGCAGAAGTACAGCCTTCAGAATTGAAGGGATGCTCTGGACTACTTCCCAACACTGGCAAACAGCGCTGTTGCTCCAGTGGCAAGAGGAAAGAAAAATCAGATTGAACCTGGACTAGCAAGAGGAATGAAAATGCAAACTACAAAAAGAAAACACAGAGGAGAGATCTTTCAGTGCATCACCTCAGAGAATGATGCCTTTGTGTTCTCACTTGTGTTCACTTCCCAGGGTCAAGTGTTTATTCTGCATTGCAGTTCTTAACCATGTACTCTATGGTTTTCATTCCATCCAATCCCGCAAGAGTCAAGCCCATCTGTAGCAACAAAAAGCTCAGTGAAGAACGCAGGGTGGGCCAGAAAAGCCAGCCCTGCATATAGCATCTTTCATGTCATCAAAAGGCAACAAGAAGCTGAAACCCAACTAAATTCTTACAGCACAAATCACAGCTATTTTGATCTTGAGCTGCATATGCTTACGAGCAGCCACAACCAGATAATAAAAAGATATACAGCACAAATCTGAGAGAAGGGGCTCAAGTTGTGGCTGAATATTCACACACAGTGTCAGTCCCAAGGCAACTTTATTTCAGAAATTTTAGGTATTATCAGCCTGGGCTGTTTGCCTCTTGGATAAGCTACATCTTGGTTATTTCAAACAGATCCTGGCACTATTTTCTGTCCCCCACATACAGCAAATTACGATCCCACTGAACAGAAAAACGAAGAGGATATACTGGAAGAAAGCAGACAGAGTTAGTGATACCTATACAGAGATGGATTTGGAATACATTGACCCAGTTCTGCAGTCTGGCTTCTTCTTCTGCTTCACCGATGTAAATCAACTGAAACTACACAGCGCCAAGAGGCTTCATTTTCCACCTGCTAACACAGGTTTTCGATCCCACTGTCAATAAACGAACCACAATGCAAACTGTTATGAAATGAAGATCCAGTGCCATATGTAACTGAAGAGATGTACAGCCAGATTCAGGCTGAAAATACTCTTCCCTAAACCCAGCCATGGCTACCCAAAGGGTTATTACCAAAGACACGACTAATTTCACTGCTAAACACCCCACCGGGAACCAGTAAGGCCGTAAGCTGAGGCCAGGGTGTTGCTACTCATGATCAGACTGGCAGATGCTGAGTACAAAGTCCATCCTTTCATGTAAACACCAGAGAAACTCATTCACAACCTGCGTTTCAGCATGGCAGGCTTGAGAAACTCTCTAAACCACACAAATAATTTTCTAATCATCTAGCTCTTTGCGGAGGTCTCAAATTTTAAACTCAAATAAAAAGTAACTTTACCAGAGGTCAGTCAAGCAGCAGTAAGACTGCACAAGGTGGCAGGTTAAAGCATCTCATATTTATAAGAGTGTAAGCATGAAATTCAGAAAGGGCCCCCAGGGATCCCAACGCAAGACATGAAGGTGTAATTAAAAACCATAAATCCATCAAACGAAAAATATGTAAACTTAATGTATTAACTCATATATTTTTCTTCCTCGACCACATTTGTCTTACTCTATACTCCTTTGGAGCCTACAAATAAAAAATTAACAATATCAGAAGAAATATTTCTTAATATGTGGAATGTGAATATCAATAATAAATGCTTTTTACTTTATTCTTACAGGTAATTGCTGAAAGAAGCGCTCTCAGCAGACTGTTGAGACTCTGCATAATATGAATTACTTCAACTGTGTCTCCTCTTTACAAAACCCACAAAAGGACAATATCTTACAGTGTTTCCACGCCACTCAATCATCCACACAAAATTACCCTTGTGCGAGCTTGTTGGAGGAATGTCAAATGTACTTGCCTTTCTTTCTAACAAAATCTTCAGAGAAAGACAGCAAAATAGCTCACTTCTACATGCACAGTTACACAAGCTACACTAGCACCTGAACATTTTAGCTGGAGATTCTGGATTTAACTTTATATTTAATTACAAGCTACAGGCAAAATAGTTACAGGCCAAATCCTGGCCTGTGTTTCACCCACAGCATAGTTTTCAAGATAGCTTACGAAAGCTCTGCAGCACCTGTAGCTGATACTAAGGCTAAGACACTTCTTTGAAAAGTGTTATTTGGGACACACCAGCCGTTCCGTCTTCTGCCCACCCATCAGAAAAGAAGCACTGTATTGCCCAGAAATGACAGTGGCAAAGGCTCTCATGCCTTGCCTCTATGCTTCAAAGCCAAATTTTGTAAAGCAGATTTGTTTCTCATCACTACTGACTGCGTCCCTGGGACCAGATGGCCCAGGCACTATGGAAACTACTCTTCCTCACAACGCACCCAGCATCAGGGCGTGCGCGCGGGGATTATATGACATTTTCAAAGACTGAACTCCGTTTCCTCTCTGTTACTGGAGCACTCGTTCTCACACGTGGAGCAGCCAGGTTCCTGTACAACACGCACACACATGTTCAACACAAAACATGCACTATCACAACATGGCTAATGTTTCTCAAATAATACCCAAGTCAGCCAAACATCCCTTTTCCAAACGCTCAGCAGTCACTTTTACTAAATCCAAGCCAAAACACTAACTAACACAATTCTGCTGCTCTTTCAACACAACAGAGTCCAACACTGGCAGAGGTTGGCACGCTCTACACTGATCCTAAGTATATTCGCCATGTGGGAAGCAAAACCCTTCTTGCTCTGGATGCTCACTCAGCTATCCCCCTACCCTTCCTTCGATCATTGCCATTATTAGTCAAGCTTCACCTGCTGAACAGAGGTCAGATCTGTCCAACTTTTGCTGGCTATTTATTGCAGCTGATAACCATTTCCTTCCATGAAACAGACCATGTAGGATGCTCCCAGTCTGGGCTGGTGACTGGTCACCCAGGTCTGGAAGTGGCCTTGGCTTCTGGAGCCAGTTTCAGGCCAACATCTACCAAGCACCCCACAGACAAAGCAGAGAGCACGTTTTCAGGTTTGGCTCTTGGGAACGGCGCCATTGATCACTAGAGCCTGGCTGCAGTTGAGCAGTACACACAAGCAGTTGGTTTTGCACTCCACACTAGACAATTAGGTATTAAAGTGACGGTCTGTCACAACACCAGCATGTTTTGTCCAGAGGCACTCAAGGAGTACTCAACAACTACCAAGGAAAGAGCTGAATGCTTTCCCCACTCCCCAGCAAGCAGTACAGAGAGCCTCTACAGATGACCCAAGAGTAATACAGCAATTGAAACAAGGCTAGCCAGATTTCTTGATCGTACAAGCCACTTGCACGATATTTCTGACAGCTTTTGAAACTGCCACATCCCAGAGTGTCCCTGGAGACGTGCTGCAATCTGAGGATGCCAACAGCCCTGTTTTGGGATGGTAATCAGATGTGTACCACCTATCCAGCATGGTGCCATTGACCTCAACCACCCCAGCAGGCTCACCTCCTCCAAAATACTCAGCAGCACCACCCCGCTGAGGGCTGCGTGATGTACTCTGGGCACAGCCACCACCTCTGAACTGCTCAGGAGCCACATGAGATGCAAAAGCAGCAGGCAACACCTGCAAAAAAATTTTACTTCATAAAGCTACAGGCAAAGCTGTACCGCTTTAAAGTCCAGGAGAATAGCAACAATGCCAAAAGGAGTAAATACATGCTACAATACACAATACAGTGAGAAAAACACAGAGGAATTAAAAAAAAAGTACAATACAAACTGTGTACATCTAACTTCCCAAATGACTTAAAACACAAAGCCAAATGCTGCCCATTTACAGTACAATCAGCACTGACCAATATATACACTGACAGCGACACAATTCATGCTGTAACAAATTGTATGTTGTGGTCAAAGAGGAAACACACGTTTAAACATAATCTTTTGAATGCTGAGAGAACTAGGACTAATGCTTCACTTTCACAGTTAATGCTGAAAGCCAGTCAGTCAATGCCCAGCCTAGCCAGATATATCACATGGCAGTTTTGTACGGAAGGCCTCCCATCCCATTCACCGAGCAGTGTAAAGTCCCTCAGCAACGTTAGGGGAAGATTTGCTAAGAGCTAAATGAAAATTGATCATTTTCCCACAGCCATCCGGCGTTCCAATCAATTCTGCACAAGTATTGACATACGGTAATGCCGGCCCGGCCCAAGATGAAACTGAGAGCTGCCTACCAAACTCCAGGAACGCTGATCAAAGACTGATTTTAAGGACTGACTCAAAGACGGAGAATTGTGCGTACCAAAGCCCTTTTTTGTGAGCAAGTGCTGAGATTTCGCTGATTCACTGTACATTAGGGTGATGCACACAACAGTCAGACTCTTAGTGATAAAACAAACATGCAACAATGGCATTACGCTGCCTAAAATAGGTGGATGTATTTATACCAGTTAAACATTCTTTCTCCAAGATGAAAATGAACATCTGCCAGCTACGCCTGAAAGCTCGTACAGCTTCAAAGCAAAGAAGTAAATCCAAAGAACTATACACCAGAAGTTTACACTCACTTTAACCGATCCGAGAGAATACCTTACTCCTGCAAAGTGACCTATCCCCACACCCTCCCCCTTGCTTAGAACAATCATATGAAGCTTTGCTCTTGGGTTCCTCTACAAAATTTCCCCTTTTTCCCATTTAAAAATAAAACTTTTTTAATGAAAAACTAATAAGTAACACACTTTGGCATAAACTTCAACAGCAGAATGAGTTCCCAGTTTCCTACGAGGCCACACCACGTTTCCACAAGGCAGCTTTCTAATTTCAGCCCAGGGAGGCACAGTGCAGTATGCAGATAAACCCCTTTCAGATAGCATCAACGCAGCTCTAATCCATGCTCCCCAAGCTGATCTGATACCTGCTACTTAAGCAAGCTCCCCTTTGCCTAAACATATGCTGCAGCACCTTCAGTCCCCTTCCACAGCCTCACCACTCCTCTCCTGGTGAGCTGGCAGAGTTTCAAGACTATCTGTTACTATCTTCACAGTTTATCTGAAGTCCCTGGCTTTGTTTGCTGTTTCTGCTGTTGCAGAGATGTCAGCCCCAGAACCCCCTCCCCGACACCCAACCTGAAAGTTCAGTTGCAAGTCAGAGTCCACTGTTTTTCCGTGCCCCTGTGTTATCATATATTCTTGTTACACATATAACAGGAGCAGTCAGCTCTACCAACAACGGTAACTGATGATGCTCACTACCATACAAGCACAGGAGTCCCCACCACCAAAAAAAAAACCAAACAAAACAAAAAAAAACCCACCTCACAGGAAAAAAAAGGTTTTTACTGGAATTGAACATTTAAGTCTAGCATCCCTGCAATGGGCATAATTCCTCCTATTAACAAAGGCAGCAGGAGGCATGATTCTCCTGAAATAAAGCCCAAATTTTCTCTCACTCATCTGAAAGACTATACAAAATTAGTAGACACTTGGAAAAGAAATCAGCCTGTTCCTGACCACGAGCACAGCCAGTGACAGAGACAAGACTCCCACCTTCCTGAAATACCTTCCACTTGGGGATATACTGGACACGTAAACACAAAGTAGTTATTCCAGTGCTGCAGGTCTGAAGTAAGAGGACAGGGATACAAATCCAGACAAATTAAATTCCACAGATTTCCAGTAAATTAAAAAAAATAATGAGTATACAATACTCCCAAATGGACAGCTGCCTGCCACGCTCAATGTGAGCCATATCCTAATAGATCTAGTTCCTGAAGGTAATCCAATTTTGAGAAAGGGAACAGCATCATCATGGAAAACCATCCATAAGACACGCACACATTTCCAGATAGATTTTCCTCCTCTAGCCAGGGCGAAGCAAAATCTCTGCTCACTTTTCACGACAAAATGTTAATCTGCCAGCTGAAAACCCAGGGCTCTTCTCTACATCAGCATCCTCGCTGTAGAAAAAAGGATTCAGGCCCACAGGGTGCAGTTACTGTGGAGTACCCACGCAGCCGGAGACGCACGCAGCAGCTGTGTACATGGTGGGCCACGCTGGTCTAGGGAAAGAAACATCACTTGGTGGTTTCAGTCACCCCCGCTCCAATACCCTGCGGTGCCAGGTCCAGAGCAGCAGCCACTATCAGCTGCTGTGGGCCGGGGCAGCGGAGGATGACTACTGCCTCCTACAACCTCACTGTTAACAAGTCAGAGGCTGGGATCACCGTAGGTGGAAACTCTTGGCAAAAACAATAAAGCAGCTACTACATATTTCAACAGGTTCAAAGTAACCTCAGATGTTAGGAGCAGATGCTCTTTTCCACCCCCTGGGATTTTGAAATGGTTTATGTGTTTCCTCCCTTTTCCCTAATAGGGCAGGGTGCTGAAGGAATTAGCTAGAGAAAGAGCCGGAGCAATACTAATTACCCTCAGCTACCCGGGAGACCGCAGTACCTTGAGCTAATTGCGCAATCCCTGTTCCCCCACTTCGGCTCCCCCAGTGAGAAGGTCTCTTGCCTCCAGCATTTGAACTGCAAGATAATCCCGCTCACCTGTATTTTAAAAGGGCATGCTTGAAAATCCTAAACTTCTAAAGCAAACTCATTACAATTAGTTTCCGCAGCCTATCGTATAGCACAGAGTCTGCTGCACTGACTGGAACAAGGGAACTGCTCATGTCAACACATCTGACACGGTGTTGTCACTAACCCCGTTATTAGACTGCGTACGTACCTGAAATCCACATCTGAGCTCATAGCCTGAAGCACTTCACAGCCAAGTCTCTACAAGAGTCTCTCTCACAAAATTAAATATTAAACGTGCATCTCAGAAAAATGCCCTGTAGTTTCATATTTACTAAGACATTACTTTTCCACTTACGCATTTTTTAAATGCTAACTATTTTAAGGTTTTAAGGTGCACTTAGTACTTGTAAATACCACTGAAATTTGGATTCCTCTAGAGAGGACTCTCTAAGAGACACAGTTCTCCCACTCAATTCCCTCCATCCACATCAACCCAGCTGTAGAAAGGCCTCCCATGAAAAGAAAAAGTAGTCCCTCAGTAAAAGAACCCCTCAGTTAGGCAAGATAGCACAGGGTTTCTAAACCATCACCAGGACTCTCCCAGGTGACTGTGCCACTCAGCAGAAAGGGCTGACACGTTGATAGAGAACAACAGGCACGGGAAGAAAAACTTCACAAAAAAGCCAGGGGTTGCTTCTAAAAGGTTAGATCTATTCCAAGTGCACCTCATATGTTGAAAGAAGTCCCCATGTGTTCCAAACTCTCGCTCTTTCAGGCAAGAAAGAGCCTGAAGCCTGAGCCTGCAGACAAATGCTAAGGACACAGAGCCCTCTCCCAGGCTCCTCCATGTGCAGTGGAGGCTGACGTAGCACCTAACGAGCTACATAACAGTGAGGAGACAGGAACCAGCAGCCAGGGATCATGTAAGCTCTCCTTGCCATCAGAGTGGCCAACGTGGGAATAACAAAGCATAGCTGGCCCTCACGCATCAAGACTGAAGTCCTCAGTCCCATGCCTGTCCTCCTAGCCTGGTTTTCTAGAGAACTGCCACACTGCCCTTCTCTCCATCCTCCTGGCCGCCAGCTCTCCTAAACAGCTTTCAAACCTGTCAAATGATCTGAAATTGAGGTCAAAGGCTCTGAGCAAGTTCCTACAACTTCCACAAACTGGCAGTGAGAGAAACTAGGCAGGACCCACTTAATATTAATTGTCTGGCAGAACCCAGGTGGCCAGGGAGTACTAGCTTACTGTCAACCAAATGGTATGTTTGCAACTCCACAGATGCAGAGAAGGTGCTGCCTCTTACCGAGTCATCGGGGACAAGGAGGGAACAGCTGGGATTAATACAGAGGGATGGGAAGAGCAAAGGTGGTGAGCAAAGCATTCATCCTAACAAACCACCCTTCCTTAGTTCTGCTGCTCGTGGGAACACGTGGGGGTTACTTAGCATACAGAAGAAACCCACAGGAAAGCGCATGCCCTTCCCAAAACTTCATTCTTCATCTCCCCTTCAGGTGATGCGATCAGCAGCACATACAGGTGTACCAAGAGACCACTTTGATCAGAAGCGGGTGTGGTGGGAGTTCAATCCAGCAGCACTGCGTGACATCTGCACAGCTGAGACACGTCAGTGCAAACAGTGTGTCTAAAGCCACTGCTGTCCTACCCTTTTTTCTGGAGAAGCTGGGCTTCCTCCAACTCCAGCTGGTGTAACACAGAGCCCTGCCAAGGACACGGCAGGCTAGGACTTACATAGCTCCCTCAAATGATTCATGGTTCATTAGCAACCAAAGGCATGACCTGTCCTGGTCACCAAGACTCTGCAGACCAGGGCTGGCAGCACCCCTCTTTGAACTCCAACCACAGCTTACCCGGTCAACTGGGAATATGGACAATAGTCAGGTTTTTTTATATATCAGAGAAAAAGCACCGTCCATCCCACCAGCAATAAAGAGCACATACTCACTCCTTTGTCCCTCAGAGTCCCAGAAAGCCATTGAGTGGTGTGCAGTGCAGATAATGCAACAGGGGGGAACAGGGAAGAAAAGAAGCTCTCAAAAATGAGAACAGCAAGAACTTGGCTGAACTCAAGATACAATATCATATGCATGTTTCTGCCCCCGACACCCGCCTGCACTGGCAGTAGGCACAATATTAACTGCTCAGACTGGAGGCCGTGGAGGGGGGGTCAGGGTGACTATGGATGTGGACACGTGAAATGAGATGCCTGAATCCCAGCCCTCAGTGCTAATCACTTCCACAGTGAACTCCTGCTGATCTGGGTCCCCCTTCAGATCCTGCTGATCTGGGTCTCCCCGGCAAAACAATTATTTTATTCCAATATAATTGGTTACGATTATTACTTTTCTATAACCAAAACATTTCTACTAGTATAAAGCCCTTCCGTGGATGCAGCTGTATCAGTGTGCACGTTCCCCATAGCAGGAAAGCTTTGCTCATAAGGGATTACCTAAAACCGTTTCACAGTAGCTGTATATCCTTGAGGCTACTGCCTGTGCTAGAGGGAGCGCAGAGCTGAGTTCCAGTGATGTGGGAACACATCTCTGGTGTCGGACAGTCCCTGCCTGTCCCCTTCCTCTCAGAGACACACACCTCACTCTGACATACACCTCTTTAGAAACGACAGCAGTTTGGGTTTACCAAACAGAGGCATCAGGCAAATCAATTAATTAGCATTTGTGAAGCACTGTGAAGATTTTAGGTGCTAAGTATTATTATTACTAATTTAATCTACATCCCCATTCAGTCCTCAGCCTCTCCTGTGAAACTGCCAACAGTGATGCCAATTAGCGGTAATTGTTGTGGTGGTTTTGTGACAAGGCTATTTGCCAATCGGGAGTGAGATAGAGACCACCAACTCATTTCCCTTGGATTGCCCCACAGCTGCCAACTGCAACAGCTTCCAAGCACAGCAACCTGCTCTTTGCTCCAGCCAGAACCCTGGAGGTAGGACATCCTGTATCCCATTACCAGCTCCCCAGGGACACAGCCTGCAAGGCACATACAAAACTTTTAATTAGGAATAAACCAAGGCACCTTTTTTTTCCCCCTTCCTCCACTAATTCAGTATGTGACCTGCCAACTGATGCTGATACTGCAATACCAAAATGCTAATCTGGAATAATTTCAGATTCAACTTTGCTCACTTCCATCCTTGCTTGAGGAAAATCACATTTTGATTCACACACAGGCCTCACTGTGGCAGCAAACTGTAAAGGCAGCAGCAGTAAAAAGAAGGGAATTGACAGTGTAGAGTGCAGTAAATCTTGTACTTGGGAGAACAGTTAAAGAGTTTAAACATAAGCAAAGAGGTGTATCTTTTTATCAGCTGTCCACAGAGATTTGGAAGACTTTAAAGAGACACAAACAACTAACAGTATTCTGTAATCAATGCACATTATCTGAGCACCGAAACTTTAAATTATTTATATATTTTAAATATGCCAAATTGAAAGGACAGCAACACATAAACTGTATGAATCATACTCCTCTCAAGCAATTAGATTTGTTATCCCTGCAGACTGCAAACAGTAGGTTGGCTTTTTATTCTAATGTGAATTCAATCCTTTGTCAGGTGCCCCACGCATGGGAATACACCTCCTCTCTTTCATCAGGAAAGATATCAACAGCAGGAAACTAGCCCTTCTTTCATCTCTGAGGCACCCACCCACCTTTCCAAAGGGTTTTCAACCAGGTGTGGAAATCTTTCTGAATCTGCGCTGAAAGATCCCTTAATTATTATGGCAAGGGAGGTAAATCCTTTGAGAGCAGCGTGCTCCAAGCAGTAGCCTTCTGGTGTTTACTCACCCAGCAGTTGCTTGGTTTGACAGTACGTTAGAAGAGCTTATAAGAGACTCTTTGGACTTTTATTGCATGGGCATGAGATGAATATGAAACTCTTATAGAGGGGAGCTGCTTTTTCAGATGTCTTGTTATATAATTAAACAAGAAAGGAGGGGAAAGGAAAAAAAAAAAAGCAAGCTGCCTTTCTGGCACAAACATTACACAGTGCTCAACCTGCCAGCATATTGCATCAGATTCCCACTGCAAGGCCAATTCACAGTAGCTGAGTAGCCGAACCCCTGACTGTTATCTCCCGCTAACCTACTTCACACTCAGAAGGCAGTAAGTAGGGCTGTTTATTGCATCTTCCTTCCTGAGGAGCCGCTCGCTACACCAGCATTAGTGGGGGTTTGAGCTTGCAATTAGGCTGAAGGTCTCACGAGCATTAGAAAATGTATTTTTAATTTTTTTTTAAACATTTCACTCTGCTGCATGCTACTCAGTAAGTAAACTGCAGGTATCTGTTACTCTGTGATCGGGTCTGTCGAGGTTCTGACACTATGATGACTGCTATTTTATTACGTTCCTAGGCATGCTTTGAAACCCTGCAGAAAATGGGGATTAATTTACCCATCATCGAGTGGTTATCAAGGAAGTCCCCCGAGACTTGCAGGAAAGAGACCACACAAACAGCCCTTTGCTCAGCGGTCTCCTCACCTGAACACCTGGCCAAGGCCCCCTGACTCTCCTGCACTGGCAGCTCTTTTTTCCCATGTCAGAGATCCGCTCCCAGATAGGACACTATTCTTTACGGTGGAGGCCCACCCCAACAAGAGGAGCAGGGACTCATGTGCTCCTCGCTGAGGCAGCCTATCCCATGCACCTCACAAGGGGAAATCAAACTTCTTTCCACCCTTTGCGGCAATCCAGAAAACAAAAGGTCCAGCAGTCCCGAATTCAATGAGATAAGATACGTGCCCTTTTACACCACAGAAATAAGAGCCTGCTCCAAACCCAGCAAGTCAATAGAGAGGCTCCTGTTGATTTCAAAGGGCTTTGGATCCCGCCTGGAAATACAAACCTCACGGCGTATTCGGACACTGCTCCACAAAGCCCCTCCAAACAAACTATATTTAGATTCAATGGAAATTCTGTAGATCATACAGGAACTCTTTGAATGAAAATGAAGGTCAGTAGGGTTTGGCTTCCTCTTCAGTCCCTCCCCCCCATTCTTGCAAACATCCAGATAAGCATTGTTTAGAAAACAATACGTTACTTCCAAATGTTATCAAAAACCCAACACACATTTTGCGTGCGCTGGAACAGAATCTCAGCGTTTTCTGTTGCATTTTGCCCCATCAGCTAATCCTTAGGATCTCTTCAGGTGTCTACGCAAGACTTCGTATCACGACTCTGTATTTTTTTCACCTGTATCACCTTTTAAAAGTTTTGTTTCATGTCTCTCACTACAGGGCAGGGGGCAACAATAACAAAGACCCCTGATACACAGAAAACAAACGCGGAGAGAGAAAATGGGCAGGCAACTACAGCACGGGCAAATACAGCTGCACATGTGTTACAGGAAACCTCTGCCACGCTCCCGCACCTTCTCCATGCCATCGTGAGGCACAAACTGGAGGAGAATGACACAGCCCCGGCTTGTCCCAGTGCCACTGAGGGCAGGAATGAGCCCAGCAGCCAGGGTCGTACACTAAAGCACCCAGACAGAGAAAGCCCAGCAAAACCATCCTGCCCAAACTTTCCTCCAGCGCCACAAACACGAGTGCGTGTTTTTCGGCTGCATTTTACGGGCTCCTCAGAAGGAGGAGCTGAACCGCAGCTACGAGCGCTTTCTCCTGGGAAGGATGAAGGCGCTGCAAAGCCCCGCTGCCGCACCGAGCCGGCACCCCCGGAACGGTGTCACCGGGGCTGGGAGGTGCAGGCCAGCGAGAGCGGCCCCGGCAGAGCGGGACGGGGAGCTCGCTTGGCACCGGGGCTCTGGGAGCGGCTCCGGGGCTCTGGGAGCGGCTCCGGACTCCACCGAGTGCGCGTCCCGGGCGGCAGCCGCACAGCCTCTAGTCCGCTCTCCCGCTCCTCCTGCCAAACTCGCTATTATTTTTTTAACTGTTTCTGGTAACCGATGGCTGTAACAGAGGGTGAGTGTCCAGCCGCACGGTTTCGCTTTTTAATAAACCCCGGCCCGGGAAATCCTTGAACTTCTTGAGAATCCTCCTGGGCTGGAAATCGCCGGCTTTGCCGTCACGCTCTGCTCCCAAATCCCTGGGGATTACACCTGACCCGCCCGGGCTGGGGGCCAGGCTCCCACCACCCGCGCACCCCCCGCACACAATCC